>CM053792.1:872186368-872786368 GCA_028749045.1 Cupressus sempervirens
ATAGAACCATTCATATTTGTTAATATTTCTAGGTGAATTTGAATTTTATATTTTTTGGGGAAGGTTTTGCAAACAACAAATAGACAAAAGTGAAGAATGACTTGATTCTTCAACTAATTAGATTTTGAGAAATAATAATAAAATTTAGAGTGTGTAGCAGCACTATGTGAGTTTTGAGATTGAATGTGAAATGAGTATTGATTTCTCCTAATAGTCTCTAAAGCTACTAGTGAGAAAATTTGTAAGAGCATTGTGTTCTTATAGGTGTTTGAGTGCATCTCTAGAGTGTTGCATGTTAGTTTGTAGATTGTATATTCAATCATTACTTTCATTTTTTCAGACATCACAACTCATATTTTATCAACCTCACAAATTAATATCACATTTCAGTTAAAAAAGAAGAAATATGTGTATAATAAATTGAAATAAACAATAGATTTAATAATTACCCAAATCTTTCATGTTAGTTTAGAATATTTATAGGAGAGAATCTATTTCAATGATTATTATCTTCAAACCACTAATAGATGGTATAAAATAGATGTATGATAGCACACAAGGATTTTTTGTCCTTCTTATCTTCTTTGAATGCATGATATTGGGGTCTTTAGTCCCTTCTAGATAATTGTAATTGAGGATGTTAAGTGGTGATTTTAGATTCTAGTTTTAGCATGAGAGATAGTCAATTGTGATAAATTTGGGTTATAACCCATTTTCATTAGTACTACAAAATGTGAGGGTAAGCAAGTGTTGTGTTCATAAAAGAATGAGAGATTATGGAATGATACAAAGCTTGTGCAAACTAGAGTGGGTTGGAGAACACTGTATTAGAGATGATATTGGATAGCTAGGATAAGGATACCCCAATTATTGGAAGAATATAATTTTTGTAGTAGGATGAGGGAAGATCTCCAATGAAGTAAAAAATATACTATGAGATTTTTTTGGAGTATTTGAATTTTATAGAGGTTGGGAAAGTGTCATTACCTAACTATGCATTTAATTAAAAATATAAGGGTGAAGTTAAATTTAATTTAGAACATGTGGAAGAATAGAGAAATGTCTTGATGTGCCAGTAAACCCACTATACAATTGACTAACAATGTATCTTCTATGTACTTTACAAAAACCCTAAGGTAGGAGAATATAATTCTATTCCATGGAGAGAAGTACCATGACTCCAATACATAGTCATGTTTATGTGTTTAACGATAAAACTAATATTTGTCAATTCATTATTGCAATTGTAAAGTTATTCTATCAATATTTTTGTTTACATTTCTATTTATGGTGCTTCATTAGTGTCATTGTAAGTAGAGGCTAGATTTTATATCTTGCATTTTATATTTGGATGCAAGTCTCTAGTTTGATCTAGGGTTTTGTTTCATATTATATTGTAAGTGCCCCCTTTTTGATTTATAGATATCCACTTTGGGTGAACATTATTTTAACATATTAAGAAATTGTATTTTGGTATGTGTGTGTTAGACCCAAACAACTGTAATTATTTCCATGAAAATGTTACATTTTAGATGCATTAGTATTTGGTGGTCATCCATGTTCCATCTTAACCTATCACTTGAGGTCAAGTTATGGTTCCCTTTCTTTCTATTAAAATTCATTTGTAAGAATTAATTACATCTATCCAACATTTTAGTCTTAAATATTATTTTAGACATTTGGTTCATCGGTTGCACTAAGACACCTATATAAGTTTTTAGTAAATAATGTAGTCTCTACTCTAGATTTGTAAACCTTGAAGCTTCTAAAACCATATTTTTTAAACAAACATCAAATTTGGTTCCATGTGATTCATGAATATTGACTATGGAATTATCTAATTCCCAAACTCATTAAGGAACTTAGTGAAATAATTTGCTCTTTTTCAAGAGACCAAATTAAACTATTCACATTCTTTGCATGTACTCTTGTATTTTGTCTTTTACTTACATATAAGTGGTTTTTGTAACATTTTCATACTATCCATATCATGTACATAATAACTGTAATGCCCCGCCAAGGGATCCAAATAATTAACATAGAATTTCACTAAGTTTGGTAACATTTTTTTTTTTTAACATGAAAGTAAATACCACATATAACTTATGCACCATAACAAAAGCAATAGCAATGTCCTTCAAAAGTAAACATAACATACACAACTGGTTACATTCTTTAAAGATCCCTTAACGTTGAATTACATCTAAACAACTAACATACATGAATCCATCTAGTACAACGCCCACATAAAATAATAATGCTAAGTCCAATGTTTATACATTACATTTCCAAATGCTCAATCATCCACTATACATGTCACAGGGTATGAAAAGCTTAAAAGAATATACATATGTGAAATAAGATAAATCATCCTATTCTAATCCATGATACATCAAAGTAAAGATAATCACATGATACACATGATACATGATCATAGAAGATATACATCCATCATAAAGATCAAACATAATAAACTAAGTGCATGGTTCCTCCCAACCATTAATAGCATCATTAGACCATCATGGGCCCTAGCCATCCCTCCATGCGTAACATTCCAAAAACACCAAAGAGATCATCGGTATTAACATAGTAGGAATGTCAGTCCTAACATATACTATATCATATGCAGAAAGTAATCTAACATGCAAATAGAAGCATAAGATAACATCATCTAACATATGCTAATCATCAATGGAAGGATACATATCCACCATCATGAAGGATGCATCAGCCATGATGTCTCAATGAATCTCAAATGATAAGAGTGGAAAAACACTACCACTCGACCGCATGGTACCTAAGTGGTCCACTCCCACCATGTTGAGGAGATAATCTCAAGTCCGATACAGGCTATCCAAAAAAACATAGCATAAATCTCTTTAATACCAAGAATCCTAAAAGTATACTAATTTAAAGGTTCCAATCACAAAACTAACATCTAATCCTAGAGGCACACAATGACATGTAGGAACCAACTATGCCAGTGGGAAAGTGTCATCGCATTTATCACGTACAAGTTACCCTGGTAGTTAGCTAAACTCCATGGGTCCATACTGATCTCATGCGGCCACTAGTATCCTCTCATACTGACGAGGCATACTATGGAATGCAAGGTCGCAACCATGTGTTCTCTCTACTCCCATCCTAGTCTATACAAGCACTCAAGGCATGGGCAAGAACAAAAACACTTATCTTTTTAGGTTCATTCAATTAGTATTAGGTGTGAATATTTTCACTTATTAATCCAAGCTACAATGAGTTACCCTGGTAGCCTCTTAGGGCCCTAACCCCCATTGCAAGCCACTTCCCAAAACTACATGCAAATATCCTACCCTAAGCTCATGGAATCATAAATCTCAAAATCACAAAAGAGAATCCATAAAATCATCAAATATGCATAAAAGTATCAAATCTCCATGAGCAAGCATCCATAGAAAATCATGATCACAACAACTCTCTCTTGGCAACTGAAGTATCACTGATAATCAAAAGTATCCATTGGTTCTCAATAACCAAAATATATCTCAATCATACTGATCGAAGACTCCAAAATGATTGAGTCAAAACATGTCACAACATGACATCATCAAGAATAAATCCACATTTCAGTCCCATCATGGCGACTAGAAAATAACCAAGGATAATTGATCAATGACCAAAAATGGTTAAGTCAAGTGTCTCATACATAAGAATCTCAACTATAACAATCAGTAATTTGTAAACATTACATAGAGAATTCCATCACATAACCATGATTGGGTTTATAAAGATCGAGATTAAAACATCATCATGACATCGCAATCACATCACCCCCAAGCCTCTAGTAGATGTCCTATAACTGGTCAACACCAGTCAACCCAAAACCCAAAACAATAGCATAAAGAATACACAATGCAAACACATATTTTGGTTTTGCTAAATTTACATCCTTGAATTTAAATGTAGAGGTCTCAGTTTATGTTTCCAAGTTTGGGGAATGAATGGAGGAACATTTTGTATAGTTTTCCTAACATATCTCTTATTTTGGATAAAAATTTTCCTTAAAATCCATCTTTCAATTATAATCTTTGTTTGAAAACATCCCCCACCAAACTATCAATATACTTTATTTAATAATTTAAAACAATTAAATTATGAACCTTTAATCATTTATGAAATAATAATAATTTAAATCTATTAATAACATATTTACATATTACATATATACATATATATATATATATATATAAATAAT
Source organism: Cupressus sempervirens (assembly GCA_028749045.1). Taxonomy (NCBI): domain Eukaryota; kingdom Viridiplantae; phylum Streptophyta; class Pinopsida; order Cupressales; family Cupressaceae; genus Cupressus; species Cupressus sempervirens. Next base: position 872,190,603 of record CM053792.1, read on the forward strand.
TATTATTACAATTTTATTAAATCGAATTAATAATTTTGATTGATACCATATATCATATGAAAATTAAATAACAATGAAAAGTCGAACTCATATGAAACGACTATCATACCACATATATACAAAAGTGTGTACCCTCGGCGGTATGCAAGGCCCTGCGGTCGCAGGGCTTGCGACATCAGCGGGTAATGTGTACCCCTACCATCGCAGTACTTGAGGCAGCTGGTACACTATGACCGTAGTGGGCACGAGGGCGTGGGTCTTGTCCCCCCCCCCATTAATGCATATCACTTTTTTTAAAAATCGCATAAGTGATTTTCCATTCGGGTATGCGATTTCAATTTTAATAAGGTTTAACATTTTTTCAAAATTATTTTCAATCACTGGTATGATGTTCAATTTTTAATTAAATAAATAAATAAATATATATATATATATATATATATATATGAAGGTATATGTATATATATACACAAACACACACACACAGTTTTAAACATCATAGCATATAAATGTGTAAACATATATATACATAATTGCATATATATATATATATATATGTGTGTGTGTGTGTGTATGTGTATGAAAATTAAAAAATATAAACATGTATATACACAGTTTATTTAGAAATTCTAATTTTTTCAAAATTTTCCTATAAACTTTTAATCTCAAATTTATCCAAATATTAATCTAATGGATTTTGCTACAATTTAAAACCCTAGCCCCATGAACTTTTCAGATCTATGCATATAATAAATTTTAACTACTCATATTGAGAATGCATACAAATTAAATAGAAAAAAACCCTCAGAAGACATATGGAAGACATGAAGAAGACAGGGAATGCAAAATGCAGAAATAACATAAGTAAAATCACAAGAATCTACCCAGATTCTGATGCTAATTCACTCTTCCTCAAAAAACCTATAGAACAAGCTCCTCCCTTCTTCAGAGTTCCCTAGTCCTCCAATGCTCCAAATTCTCTCCATGCTATGTCTAAGCTTCTAGGAAAGCCTGAATATAAAGAGCTCTCAGGAAACATCTAGAATGCTTCTAGAAACAGCTAGAAGGTGTCACCAACTAAGCATGTGTCTTTTCCAACCTTCTAGATGAGTCATAGGGTTGTAGATACCATGTTCTTAATTGATGCACTAACCCCCGTGTTGTTGACATATGAGAAATGAAAAGGTGCATTAACTCCCATGCAAGCTTATAACTCCAATTTACTTTTTATATAATTTCTATTTAAATTTTTATAACTTTCATTTTAATTTTTATAACTTTTATTATTATTATTTATTTATTAGTTTATTATTATTTTATTATTATTAATTTTAATTTCTAATTTTCTTTTATTTAATTATTTTTCCTCAATTAATTCTCATTTAATTAATTATAATCAAAATATCAAAACCCATGATATTTTATATTAATTTTCTCAAATAATTAATTTATTAATTAAATCTATTTATTAAGACTTAATTGATAGGAAATTCACCATAGACCTCCAAGATAAAATATAAAAACCCATCATAGAAAAATTCATACAAAATCAGTCTAAAGGGTTAAAAGTCACGAAATATGTCATCCGACACATTCGGTGGGTAAAATATCTAGATACTTGTCCTACCTCACTAGGACAATTTGTTTAAGGGTTTGGGATTTGTACTTGAGAATTTATGTCCCTTCTCTTATCATTGAGATAGTGTAATAGGGTACGCTCATCCTAGCAATTCAGGGAAGTCGATACCTGGTACCTGCAACCTGCAGAAAAACCATGCATGTACATACAATATATATAATGCTAAGCTAAATAGGCAATGGCAGGAAGTGGTGCATCATGTAGATCCTGACTAACCAGGTGACTATGACTCCCTTCCTTAACCATATCAAAAATTCCATACAATAAGAAAACACACACACCATACACATGCAAGTATGGGGTAAGTATCCATAATAAAACACATGAAATAATAAACCATTTGACTAATCATCAACAATAACTAAAAGCAATATAATGATCATCATGCATACATGAAATGTAAAGTCTAAATGATCTCATCATGTAACCACTGAATCCATAACATAATGTCTGATAGTCTCAAAACAATACTACTAATCCATCAACATAAAACTAGTCCAACATAATCTGATAATAACAACAACAATGTCCAGAAAAGATGTGAACGAGGGTAGGCACTACAATAACCACTACACATCATAGGACATTGAGTCTATTGTGTATTTATTGTTCTTTTGAAGTTGATTGATTGAGATATATGTATGTATGTTCAAAGATTATGCCTCCCACAAAAACATCTCTATTTTTCCTTTTTGTCTCCATAGTAAAACCATAGTTTAAAGCCTTACATCTATCATAGATACACTTATGCAAGTCATTATAGATGCAAATGTTGCCTTCCTTCCCCTTGTATTGAAAAGAGTCTAGTAATAGTCTAAGTTTAATGATCAACATCAATTCACCCTAGAAATAGACATTGTAATGAAGGATCTTATAATTGGAACTCCAAGAATGTAAATGTGTATGGAAAGAGAAAATGTAAAAATAAATAAAAAATTATACTTTAGTGAATGAGAATATTTTTACAAAGGCACACTGGTAACTGAGTTTTATTCCAAATTTTCTTGTGTCATTTAGTGTAATTTTTAAAAAATGCTTAAATAATTTATCCTCCCAATGTCATTATTTTTTAGGTGGCTTAAAAATAACACATTAAAGATTAACTCTAAGGTTAAAAGTTTCTGTAGACCTCTAGGTGTTGTGTTCTAAATAGCCTTCAAAGTTGTTTGTTATCTTTAACAATATCTCCTCTAACTTGAAATGAAGTGACACCAAATATTTACTTGTATTTCAGTATTTATTTATACATTTTATATTGGTTGAAAAGAGATAGTTTATATTTTGTGATCAAATTATTCTTCATCCATCCACCAAGTAGTATTTTGTTATTTGATGATTCATGAAACATCGTGAAGTAGTAATGCACTAGCTATTGAGAGAGATGCAAATTTACCAAGAAATTTTTTTTTAATGATGGATATAGTTATTTTATGGGGTATGTGCAGGATAATGGTGTACCAAACTATGGCCTTAAGTGGCAGTGAAAAATTAGCAAATTAGGGTTATGTCAACTTGACACATAATTTTAAAGTGGTTATGCACTTTATATCAAAAAGTTGTAAGAAAATAATCTGTAGGAAATTGAATTTAGTTTCTAAACTACTAGGCCTTATTTAGAGAAAAAAAATAATTAATTGGTCAAAAGTCTGGATTTTAATGCAGTACTACAAAAAAATTTTGGGCGAAAATAAAAAGTAAGTGTATGTTTGACCACCTTAATCAAAATCAAGTGATAATATTTTTTTAATATAATTATAGATATAAAAAGCAGACTCATGCCTGGATGTGATGCATATTTTTGGGTATTTTTATTCCAAATAAATAATTAAATATGAATATTCTACCAAAAGTTTTTTAGAAAAAAACTCTCGTGTCTAACCACCTTAACTAATAGAAATTTTTACCAAATTAAATTTTATTTTTATTTTTCTTATACTATGAAAAGCATAGAATGTGATGCAACTTTTAGATTTAAAAAATGTTATACCATTTGAAAGTTATAGCTATTTCTCAATCAGTATGTCAATAAGCATTTTACAACAATCTTCATTGAAAATTAACTAATAAATACTTATCAAACTCTGAATTTGATAGCAATTATATCAATGGAATCTCAAGAGTGATATTAAAAACCTCTTTTCATTTCATTCAATTTCGATCCAAATAACATTGTCAGATGGCTATGCGAAGTCTAATTGTCATTGAAACCCTTCTCAAACATGTTTTTTGGGTTGACTGAATAGACTTGCTAAATACCAGGCCTAATCAGATATCTGAATTAAAATCGGATATCCGATTAGGCCTGGCAACTTTACACCCATATTTGGAAGGAAATTTCAAAAGGGAGATTTTTTTGAATTTTAAATTTGGAGGGAGACAAATTTAAAAGGAAATAGACTTAAGAGGGTAACTTTAGACAATTTTAGAGGAAATTTATTTTTTGAAAGTGTGGACATTAATAATCATAATATTATTATTATTATTACACTATAGTAATATGTATGATTATTATTATTAAATATAATACAGTTCTAAATATAATATAGTGATATATATGATATATATTATTATTATTAAATGTATATAGTAGTATTATATGACAAAATGGTTCAATATAATAATATAAATGGTTATTATTATTATTAAATCTATAATCTAGTAACATATATGATTATTAGTATTATATAATCTAATAATATATTATTAATATATTAAAATATATAATATAATATAATTATTGAATATAATATTGTACCTTCGATGCATATGAACGACTCTAATATGTCCCTAAGAGTCCTATGACTCGTAGGTACATATGTCATCATGTAATGAATGATTCCAATATGTCCCTAGGGGTCCTAGGACCCCTAGGGACATATGTTCTCATGTAATGTGTCGAAGGGGGTCATAGGTCACCCTATGCCCCCTTCGATTCATATGAGAGACTCTAATATGTCCCTTGAGGTCCTAGGACCCCTAGGGACATATGTCGTCATGTAATGTGTTGAAGGGGGTCATAGGTCACCCTATGAATTCATTATGTAATGATTTGAAGGGAGTCATAGGTCACGTTATGACCCCCTTCGACCCATATGAATGACTATAATATCAACATACGTCATCATGTAATGGGTCGAAGGGGGTCATAGGTCACCCTATGACCCCCTTCGACCCATATGAAGGATTTTGATATGTCCCTTGGGATCCTAGGACCTGTAGGAACATACATCATCATGTAATGGGTCAAAGGGGGTCATAGGTCAGCCTATGACCCACTTCGACCCATATGAAGGATTGTGATATGTCCCTAGGGGTCCTAGGACTCCTAAGAACATACATCACAATATAATGGGTCGAAGGGGGTCATAGGTCACCCTATGACACACTTCAACCCATATGAAGGATTGTGATATGTCCTTAGGGGTCCTAGGACCCCTAGGGACATACATTGTCATGTAATGGGTCGAAGCGATCAAATGTCACCCTATAACCCCCTTCGACACATATGAAGAGTTGTGATATGTCCCTATGGGTCCTAGGACCCCTAGTGACATATGTCATCATGTAATGGGTTAGAAGGCATCATAGGTCACCCTATGACCCGCTTCGATCGATATGAAAGATTGTGATATGTCCCTAGGGGTCCTAGGACCCCTAGGGATATACGTCATAATGTAATAGGTCGAAGGGACCTATGACCCCCTTCGACCCATATGAAGAATTGTGATATGTCCCTAGAGGTCCTAGGACCCTTAGGGACATATGCCATCATCGAATGGGTCGATGGAGGTCATAGGTCACCCAATAACCCCCTTCGACCCATATGAAAGATTGTGATATGTCCGGAGGGGTCCTAGGACCCCTAGGGACATATGTCATCATGTAATGGGTCAAAGGGGGTCATAGGCCACCCTATGACCCCCTTCGACACATATGAATGATTCCAGTATGTCCCTAGGAGTCTTACGACCCTTAGGGACATATGTTCTCATGTAATGTGTCAAAGGGGGTCATAGGTCACCTAATGACCCCCTTTGACCCATATGAAGGATTTTGATATGTCCCTAAGGGTCCTAGGACCCCTAGGAACATATGTCATCATGTAATGGGTTGAATGGGGTCATAGGTCACTTTATGACCCCCTTCAACCCATATGAACGATTCCAATATGTACCTAGGGGTCCTAGGACCCCTAGGGACATATGCTCTCATGTAATGTGTCAAAGGGAGTCATAGGTCACCCTACGACCCCCTTTGATCCATATGAGAGACTCTAATATGTCTCTAGTGGTCGTAGGACCCCTAGAGAAATATGTCATCATGTAATGTGTCGAAGGGGGTCATAGGTCACCCTATGAAGCCTGTCAACCCATATGAAGGATTTTAATATGTCCCTAAGGGTCCAAAGACCCCTAGGGACATATGTCATCATGTGATGGGTTGAACGAGGTCATAGGTCACATTATGACCCCCTTCAACTCATATGAATGACTATAATATCGTCATATGTTGTCATGTAATGGGTTGAAGGGGGTCATAGGTCACCCTATTACCCCCTTCGGCCCATATGAATAACTGTAATATGTCCCTAGGGGTCCTAGGACCCCTAGGGACATATTTCATCATGTAATTAGTCAAAGGGGGTCATAGGTCACTCTATGACCCCCTTCAACCCATATGAATGATTATAATATGTCTCTAGTGGTCTTAGGACCCCTAGGGACATATGTCATCATGTAATGGGTCGAAGGGGGTCATATGTCACCCTATGACCCCCTTCGATCCATATGAAGGATTTTGATATGTCCCTAGGGGTCCGAGGACCCCTAGGGACATACATCATCATGTAATGGGTCGAAGGGGTCAAATGTCACCCTATGAACCCCTTCAATCCATATGAAGGGTTGTGATATGTCCCTAGGGGTCCTCGGACCCCTAGGGACATACGTCATCATGTAATGGGTTGAAGGGGGTCATAGGTCACCCTATGACCCCCTTCGACCCATATGAAGGATTGTGATATGTCCCTTGTGTTCTTAGGACCCCTAGGGACATACGTTGTCATGTAATGGGTTGAAGGGGCTCATATGTTAGCCTATGACCCCCTTCGACCCATATAAAGGATTGTGATATGTCCTTGGGGGTCCTAGGACCCATAGGAACATATGTGACAATGTAATAGGTCAAACGGGGTCATACGTCACCCTATGATCCCCTTCAACCCATATGAAGGATTGTGATATGTCCTTAGGGGTCCTAGGACCCCTAAGGACATACGTCATCATGTAATGGGTCGAAGGGGTCATATGTAGCCCTATAACTCCCTTCGACCCATATGAAGGGTTGTGATATGTCCCTAAGGGTCCTAGGACCCCTAGGGACATATGTCATCATGTAATGAGTTGGAGGGGGTCATAGGTCACCCTATGAACCCCTTTGACCCATATGAATGATTGTGATATGTCCCTAGGTGTCCTAGGATCCCTAGGGATATACATCATCATGTAATGGGTCAAAGGGGGTTATAGGTCAGCCTATGACCCCCTTTGACCCATGTGAAGTATTGTGATATATCCCTAGGGGTCCTAGGACCCCTAGGAACATATGTCATCATGTAATGGTGCAAAGGGGGTCATAGGTTAGCCTATGACCACCTTTGACCCATATAAAGGATTGTGATATGTCTGTCATCATGTAATGGGTCGATGGGGGTCATAGGTTACCCTATCCTATGACCCCCTTTGACCCATATGAAGGATTGTGATATGGACCCCTAGGAACATACATCATCAGGTAATAGGTCGAAGGGGGTCATAGGGTGACTATGACCCCCTTCAACCCATATGAAGGATTGTGATATGTCCCTAGGGGTCCTAGGATGCCTAGGGACATACATCATCATGTAATGGGTCGAAGGGGGTCATAGGTCACCCTATGAACCCCCTTCGACCAATATGAAGGATAGTGATATGTCCCTAGGGGTCTTAGGACCCCTAGGAACACACACACACACACACACACATATAGATTATAATACTAATAACAAAATATAATATTATATATTAGTAATATAGGTCATAATAATAATAATATATTATAGATTATAATAATAATTGTATATGAGAAATATGTTAGCTAGTAATACTAACCTATTCAAAAAAAAAAGCATTAACTAGCATATAAACCATAACCTAAATGAGAGACTAAAGAGGAAACCCCAATTGGAAATGTGAGCCAAATGAATGGACTCTCCCAATGGGATTTAGCTCCTTGCTTGGTAGATGGGTCTAAAGATTGGGATGTATGCTCAAGGTTCCCAAAAACTAGCTTCAATGGAGATGAAAAATGGCAAATTAGTAGCTTTTTGAACTCTCAATTTGGCATCATAAGGGTATGGTTGATGGCTTTTTGGCTCTCAAAAGGGAATTATAACTTTAGCTCCAAGATTGTGATTGAAATGGCTTGGGAGGGGATTCAATTTATAGGCTAAGGGCTTGAAGGATGGAGGGCTAAGATGGAAGGAAAGATGAAAGCTTAAGGATGGCTAGGATGCACTCAAAAGGGAGCACATGGATTGTGCTTGTTTTGCACCAATCAGGGAGTGACACATGGCACAAGGTGAGTGGATGGAGGAAAGGGGAAGGAGGCTCAAAGGATAATATCTTCATAAAGACCCTTCATTATGGCTTGTAAGAGTCTTTATGGCTTTTGTAAGAGCATTCATTGTTGGGTGGTTGGGATATTTTGGAGGGAGTTGAGATTGTTGACTTTCCTTGGCTTAAGAAAGTCTTAAGCTTGCTTAGGGAATGTGACAACATTAGGGGGTGGATTAGGCTTGGGTTTAGGATTAGATTAGGCTTGTTAGAGATTTGCAAGTGGATGGCATTCATGAGGGTGAGTGAGTTAGTAACTAAGCTTAGTTAGTACGGGTGGATGGGGTGGATTAGGCTAAAAAGAGGGTTTAGGAATAAGTTAAGGGTTATTAGATTTGAGGGTTTTATTTATCAAATAGGTTTATTTAATAAATGGGGATTTTGGATTTAGATAGAAGAATAGGATTTAATTGATAAATAATAGGTTATTTGATTTATCAATTAGGACTATAGATGATTAATTAAATTAATCAGCTAGGGGATGGCAAAGGATTAATTAAATAGGAATTTAATTAATGATGCCTTTAGAAATAACTAAATAGGATTACCAAAGCAATGTAATCAAATTTAGGTATCTACATTTTGCCCCTCTTTGACATAGTGTTGAGACAACACTATTTCAAAGAATTTCGAATGAAGACGACATGAGGAAGATGTTTTAGCAACGAGGTTGCTCCAGTCTCGGATAAGAAGAGGAGAGACTAGACTTAGATGATGCTCCCTCAAGAAGGCGATGGGGAAAGAAATGAGGCTCGACGACTTCTTGAAAAGTACAAGAAATTGAGAAGAGCTAAGACTCAGGTTGGCAAAGAGAAGGGGCTAAATTAGCTCAAACTCTCACTACGAGAGGATGATAAAGGGAAATCAGGGGCACAAGAGGAAACAAGCTTAAGACTTTTGGGATTGGGGGGAGGATGAAGGAGTAGAGCGCCATAAAAGGAATTCAAGATGGAGAGATGGATGAGGGGATTAAAAGGCTAATGCAACAAGATTTCAAAGAGTCATATTGGCGAAAGATGGGTTTTCGGAGATCCCTAGGACTAGGATTGTGGATCTCGAAAGATGAGGCTTGGTGGATTGATTTGATTGGTGGATCCCTAAGACTAGGATTATGGATCCCTAAAGCTAAGCGTGAGGAGCGATTCAAAGAGGTATTGATGCACAAGCTAGGATAGGAGAGACAGATGCTAGATATGGATGGGGGATAATGGAGATGAAGGAAAACCATTGAAGCTTTTTGAGCGGGGGTATACTTCAAAAAGAAGTACCACCATGTAGTTGAGCACTAGATTTTCTATAGGACTGTTGGTTAATTTCCAAGGTTACCAACAACATCAAGGCTTGTTCACCAACTGTCCAGAGGACTGACAAACTGACGAGAAACAAACACGCAAGGGTTGCTCCAGCATCACACATGAATCCCAAAGGAAGCAATGCAAAACCAACACTGGGTAACCCACAAGCAGAAAAGAAAAACAAATGAAAGACCTTGATCAAGACCTTATGCTCTAATTGCCCCATTCGCAGCATACCATGATATGAAAGATTGTGGCAACTTTGAGGAGGGAACAAGGAGATTGCTTGGAAAATATACTTCAAGACCAAAAAGGGAAGATTCCAAATCAAAAGAAAGTGAAAATCCAAAAGAGAGCCATTTGCCAATGAGATGGGTAGGATGAGGTACTAACAAACCAAGATCAGACATTAGGAAAGCTATATCCTACAAGGACCTATCGAAGAGCACCTAAGCTGGTGGATCCGGATGAGTGGTGCGTCTGGCAAGCTGAACTAAGAAGGATAACACTTTGGTGACATGAGATCTAGCTAAAGGATGCATTGGAATAGCTAACCAAGGGTTGTGCAATGTGTGCAAGATGCTGATCAAGGAAAAATTGACACGAACGCTGGATAGATACAATGGTACTAAGCTAAAGAGGATGTACAAGCTGACTAACCAAGATATGTTACAAATGTACAAGTTTGTTCATGTTTTGGTTTTTTGTGAGATGGAAATGTTTGTGAAGGATGGGATGTCTATAATAGTTGATAGGTGGATAGGTAGATGGTTTGCAAAAAGCTTAAGGAAAATGGGATTCTTTGTGTGCATGTGATAGGATACAAGCTAGGATACAAGATTATCTACAAGTTGGAGTATGGTACAAGCTTTGGACAAGATTCGGATATACAAGGTATGGTACAAGATTTAAAAGGCATAATACAAGCTTTGTTACAAGATTTTACAAGCTGTACAAGAGGTATTTACAAGCTCCATTAGATTTTGGATATTTGGTTGGAACACCAAGGGAACAAGTGGGTGTTTTATGGGATGGTGGGTGAATGGATGAGGGATAGGATAGTGATAGATAATGGATTAGTCTTAGTACGCAAGGTGCCTGAATTACAAGGTTTTCACCAAGGTACCTATCCAAGGCGCTTGAATTGCCAAGTTTTCACCATTGGACGCTTATTTTTCTTTACTATTTTTTTTTTTTGTATTTTTCAAAAGTTGGGTATACCAAGGATCTTCAAGCATAGAACTTCTTGAGATGAATGATGTTAGTAGGATCATTCAAGAGTTCTCCTTTCGGTGTAGATAGCTGATAGGCTCCGGAGCCAAAGGAAGTAGTGACAACATAAGGACCAAGCCATGTAGGTTCAAACTTGCCTTTCTTTTCTTGATCTGCTTGGACTTTCATGTTTTCTTTGAGGACCATGTCACCTGGCTGAAAGTGTCATGGAAGCACCTTCTTGTTGAAATTCCTTTTGAGATGAGTCTAATAGACTGTGAGATGATTATAGGCTTGTTTTCGCTTCTCTTCTAAGAGATCTAGCTGGGTGAGCCGAGCTACTCTGTATTCTTCATCTGATATTTTCCCTTGCAAAGATATGTGCAAGGAGGGAAGTTCAACCTCTATAGGTAGTACCACTTCAGCACCATAGGCTAGGGAGTATGGAGTTGTGCATTTGGATGTATGAAAGGAAGTTCAATAGGCCCATAGGGCTGGATTTATTTGTAGGTGCCAATCACAGCCGAAATCATTGACAACTTTTTTAGGATTTTGAGGAGGGTTTTGTTAGTTGCCTCTGCCTGGCCGTTACCTTGTGGGAAACATGGGCTAGAAAAGCAATGATGGATGCAGAGGGAAGTGCATAATTCTTCCATGTTGAGATTTTCAAAGTTACCTCCATGGTCAGTGAACATGGTGGATGGGATGCCGAAGCGACAAACAATGTGGTATAAGATGAACTTGGAGACCTGAACTCCTATAGCTGAGATGAGGGGGACTGCTTCCACCCATTTAGTGAAATAGTTTGTAGCTGTTATTATCCATTTATGTCCATCAGATGAGAGGGGTGTGATAGTTCCAACTAGATCAAGGCCCCAACAAGCTAAATGCCAAAGTGGTGCAATAGGTTGTAGATCTTGTGCTGGAGCGTGCACAAGATTTGCATGCTGCTGACATGGGAGACACTTTCTGACAAAGTCACAAGAGTCTTCTTCAATGGTAGGCCAATAGTAGCCTGCTCTAAGGATTTGTCACGCTAGGACAATACCACTCGTGTGGGCACCGCAAAGTCTAGAGTGTACTTCCTTTAACACCATCGCGGCCTCGTTTTGGTCTAAACGTCGAGAGAGAGTATCATGATAACCTTGACGATATAGGGTATTGGCTATGATAACATAGCAGGATGATTTTTGGATGAGGTTCTGGTGTTGGGTATGTGTGAGGTGAGGGGATATGATACCATCGTTAAGGTAAGCATGAATCTCATGGTACCAAGGGGATTGGGGACCAACCAAGATACAAACACGGTTTGAATCCTCATTCGCATAGGCGGGTGTGAGGAGCTGCTCCACTAAAAAATCATACTATGTAGCTGCTTGGGGAATTTCCAAGAGTGAGCCTATAGTAGCCATAGCATCAGCTGCTTTGTTCTATATTCGAGGCACTTGTGTAAACTGAAGCCTTGTAAAATGTTGGGTTAGCCGATCAACTAGCTCTTTGTAGGGAAATAGCTTTTCATCTTTGGTTTGATATTCATTTAGGGCTTGCTTGATGATGAGCTGAGAATTGCCAAAGATTTGTAGCTCAAAAATGTTCCATTCTGCAGCTATCTTTAATCCTGCTATTAGGGCCTCATATTTAGCTATATTGTTGGTGCTAGGGAATTGTAGCTTGAATGCTTTTGGAATGTAATCTCCTTGAGGTGTGACCAACAATATTCCTGCCCCTGATCCATGAGATGTGTATGAGCCATCAAAATAAAGTTTCCATGGGGGTTGTTCTTCAATTAGACAGATATGCTCATCTAGAAATTCTGTAATCAACGGATAAGCATCTATTAGAGGTGCATCAGCTAGGTGATCTGCTATAGCTTGCCCTTTGATTGCCTTTTTGTCCACATACTGGATGTCAAATTCACTAAGGAGCATAACCCATTTGGCCAAATGACCTATAAGTGTTATTCTGGAGAGCATATACTTGAGAGGGTCAATCTTGGAGACTAGTTGGATGGTATGACTTAGCATGTAGTGGCAAAGCTTTTGAGTTGAGAAAATAACTTCCAAACAAGCTTTTTCCATAGGAGTGTAATTGAGTTCATAACCAACTAGGGTTCTACTAATGTAGTAGATGGCTCTTTCTTTGCTATAGTCATCAAGCTGTGCTAGAAGTGCCCCTAGAGCAGTAGGTGTTGCTAATATGTACAAAATTAGGGGACGACCAGGAACTGGTGGAACCAAGATAGGGGGATTGATGAGATACTGCTTGAGATGGTCAAAGTTGTGCTGACATAAAGGATCCCACTTGAAGTTCTCATCCTTCTTTAGTAAATGTGAAAATGGTGTACACTTATCTACAAGCTGGGAGATGAAGTGCAGAACAGATTGGAGCTTTCCTTGAAGAGAGCGAAGCTGTCACAGTGTCTAGGGAGGATGCATGTCTAAGATAGCCTTGACCTTCTTGGGGTCGATCTCTATACCTCGTTTAGAAACTATAAAGCCTAGAAGCTTGCCAAATGTGACCCCAAAGACACATTTCCTGGGATTCAGCATGAGATGATATTTGGCTAACCTATCAAAGACTTTCTCCAGGTTAGCAAGATGATCCATGAAGGTATGACACTTGACCAAGATATCATCCACATAATCCTCCAAAATGCTATGGATGAGATCATGAAAAATGGCTGTCATAGCTCTTTGATAGGTAGCCCCAACATTCTTTAGGCCAAAAGGCATCATGTTGTAGCAAAAGGTTCCCCAAGGGGTAGTGAATGTTGTCTTATGCTGATCCTCTTCTGCAATCTTGATCTGATTATACCCAGAAAATCCATCCATGAGAGACAAAATTTCATGTCCAGTTGTAAGATCTACAATCATATCTATGCTAGGCAAGGGAAAATCATCTTTTGGACAAGCTTTGTTAAGATCTCTGAAATCAGTGAAGATTCTGATGTCACTGGAAGGTTTAGTGATGAGGATCATGTTGGAGATCCATTCTGAGTAGTAGATAGGGTAGATAACCTTAGCAGCTAACATTCTTTCTAATTCATCTTTGACCAATAATGCCAGCTTGGGGTGCATTTTTCTAAGCTTTTGTCTAACGGGCTTGATCTTTGGATCGACTACAAGATGATGAACTACAAGCTTTGGATCAAGCCCTAGCATGTCCTGATATGACCATGCAAATCGACCAATGTTCTCTCTTAAGACCTCAAAGAGGAGGTCAGCTTGGTCCTGTGATAGGGATGCAGCAATGTGAACAAGCTTAGGGATCTCTGAAGAACTGATGTTGACTTCCTTAGTATCCTCAATTAGAATAGAAGATATCTCTGGTCGATTATCTTGAGGAGGCAATGTTAAATCCTAATGTTCTACTTGTGGCTCTGGATTTCCTTGCTGAGGAGTTCTCTTCACTGCCTTAGCTAGTCTTTGATTCACCTTAGTTGCAGTTTTGGGTGTATCGGAACTAGGTTGGGAATTTTCTCCAAAATACCCCTTGGGATCTAGCTTGTAGATATAGGCAGAATCTGGCTTTGTTTTCTTGTGAGGAGTTTCAGCTCCCATGAATCTTAGAAGTGCCTCCTCTGATGTGAACTCATCGATGTGTATGATGCTTGGTTGGTCCCAATATATGAGTTGTGGATGGGCGAGTGGTAGGTCAATGAGGTGGATGGATAGTTCTTGGAGAACAGAGTCTTTGAGGGAGATTTGGTTTAGGATATCATCGTAGGTTCTCTTTTCAACTTCCTCAAGAATGTCTTCAATTTTGACAAGGTCATGGTGAATGTTTGAAAAAGTGTGACCGTTCTCATTGGTGCCCCCAGTTGTGGGTATGCCAAAGCCAAGACTTGACTTTGATTCCCACTTGTGTGCATTGATGGGGCACTACATGCCTCTTTCTTTCAGTCCTAGACCACCACCTTGATAGCTCCATTTGTTAGTGATGACCTTATGTTCTTGGGGATACTTTTGGCTAAAGTGATCAAGGCATGCTTGATTTCTTTGAGGTGCATCCTTATGTAACCATTTGTTGATATCTAGAGTGAGCTCCTCATGAAGAGGGATTTTCGAGGATACAAAGGTTGTTGGGCCAAATTGTTTGTATCAAGGAGGTGGAATCTCCTTGGCTTTGTGATATGTCAGTTGTCCATGGGCATGTGGATCAAGTGGGAGTGCCCCGACAACAAATGCATTCGACAGACTATACTCTCCACAACCTTTGTTATTGATCTTCACGGTAGATAGGGTAGAGGCGAGGATGGTTTATGTGTCATTATAAGTGTGGGATGAGTTGGCGATGGATGTGTCGATATCAATTCTAGGGCAATGGTTTGTATATGAAGCTTCAACCAAATTACAGTAAGCAAAGGGTTCTGGATCAGCATGGATGTGTACCTCAGTGCCTTGATGTGGAAATTTGACGCACTGATGGTAAGTGGATGGAATGGCTTTCATGGAATGAATCCATGGGCAACTGAGGAGGATGTTAAATGGTAGGTTTAGATCAATAACATGGTAGAGTGTCTCTTGGATGACTGGCCCAACCTTGATTGGCAGCAAAATAGTTCCTTCTGTGGTTCTTTCCAAGTTGTCATAAGCTTTGATGGTGATAACCTCACTGATGATATCTGCCTTAGTATACCAAGCTTGTTTTATGAATTTTAGGGTGCAAATATTCAAGGCTGATCCATTATCTATCATTACTCCTTTCATGGCAAAGTTGGATACCATGATGGCTATGCGAAGTGAAAGGGTGTGATCTAGCTCGACCATGGGTATGTCGGTGGGTTTGAACAATAGGGCACATGAGGATGAAAGGTGTCCAACAAGATTATGAAAATCAGTAGCATTGATATTAGAAGGGATGTGGGATTCTATGAGAGCACTGTCAAGGATGTTCTTGTACACAGGACTAGTGCGAAGAAGGTCTAAAATGGAGATTTGGGCTGGCATGTTCCCAAGGTGTTCCAAGATATTGTACTAGCTTTTTGATGGAGCTGATGGTGTTGGTGTAACAGATGTGCCTACGATGTTAAATTGCGCTCTTCAAGTGGTGACTACACACTCATTGTTTGGTCCTTGGATATTGATAACATTGACAGAAGGCTCTTTCTCGGATATACAACCTATAAGGCTGCCATAGTCTATATAGGATGAAGTGTGGTCATTGTTCTTCCCATGCTGTTGGTTTGGCTGATGGTTGTTGGTGTTGTTGTTGTTGGTTTGGATAGGTGCTTTTCCAAGATTTTGATTGTTGTGAGGAGGAAAAGCATTTTGATAGATCTATAAGCTTGCATTGGGAGAGGTTTGGGCACCAACAGTGATTTCCTTTCGATCAATGAGGTCCTGCACATAGTCTTCTAGTTTCATGCATCTGAGGGTAGTGTGACCTTTTACCCTATAAAATTTTCAATACTCATTTTCCTTGTACCATGCAGCTTTGGATTGGCTTGGGTCAATTTTCTAGGTAGGAGGAAATTTGATGAGGTTTTCCTTGACTAATTTCTCAAAAATGACATCCAATGGCTCACCAAGGGGTGTATAATTTCTAGGTGCAGGTTGGAATCTGGGCTTTTGTCTTGCAGCTACATTGATGGCATTAGCTTGATTGTTAGACCCTTGAAAGTTGGGTCTTGGATTGTGGCCTTGATAGCTTTGGTGATTCTGCTGTTGGTAGTTGATAGCTTGTTGATTATGTGGTTGATATGGTGGGTTGGACTGGTTGTGAGAAGGACCAACAATATTTACATGTCTGGTGTCAGTGACACCATCTATTGCAACATGCTTGTTTTTGTTCCAATACCTAGACTTGTCATTGGAATGTGATTGATTTTGGTTGGCCTCTTTGTAAATCTTGACCACACCATCTTTAATGAGTCCTTGCTCAAGGATCATTCCTTTCTCTTTGATATCTTTATAGGTCTGCAAACAGTTCATGGTCATGTGGTGAACCAAGCTAGGATGGGCATTATCAATAAACATTTTCACCACATGGTGCTCTGGCAAGGTGCAGGATATGTGGGTGGTAAGGGTTTGCCATCTTTGCAAGTATTCAGCAAGGCTTTCTCCACCTTTTTGCTTAGTGTGGACAAGGTCAACTATTGATAGCTCTATTTCAACAAGATGGGCATATTGGGCTATGAATGCCTCAGATAATTCAGCAAAGCTTTTAATTGTGCCATAGGGGATTCTATAAAACCATTCAAGAGCTGGTCTAGCCAAGCTTTTGGGAAAAAGGCGCAAGAGGAAGACATCATTATATGCCACGTCTTGGCAGTGCATGTAAAATTCTTTGATATGTGTGACAGGGTCTCCTTTTCCTCTAAATTTGTCAAATTTGGGTACCTCAAAGTGTTTGGAAAATGGTGTCATGGTAATGGCTCTGTCAAATGGGTAAGGACACACATTCTCAAACTTGAATGTCTTCGGATCATTCCCTTCTTGGATGGCTTTCAGAGCTGTCTTCATTTGCTCCCATTCTGAATTGATAGGTGATGGTTGGGGTGCCCCCAATGTAGGAATGCCTTGAGGTAGGTATGTGCTAGATGGGGCCACTGAATATGGATGGCTATGAGGGATTTGATGATAGGGATTGTACATTATTTGGGCAGCTGCATGGTAGATGATGAGTTGTTGAGGGGGAGGTGGTGCATATTGCTGCATGTGCTGTGAGGCTTGCTGTTGATATGGGATTTGAGGTTGGGATTGAGGAACATAAGCTGGCTATGGGATAAATGAATGGCTTTGTGGAGGTAAGGTGTAAGATGGTTTTGAAGCTTGGGGAAAGTATCGGGGGGCTTGTGGAGTTTGACCAATATATGTGGGTTGTGCCCCCATTCGGGATGGTATCTGCAAATAATTGGTGGTTGGCTGGGGTGGTGGATTACCTCCTAGAAGTGGCATTGAAAATTAGTTGGTAATAGGAGGTAATGGATTAGTTGGTGGTGGAGGTGGTGGGAATTGAAAGCTTGGGAATGGAACTGATGGGGTTTGATAGCTTTGTGGCTGGATGTGGAAGCTTGGTAGAGTGGTGGCAGGGGTCACTTGGGAGCTTGGTAGAAAATTGGTAGTAGCTTGTGGGATTTGATAGCTTTGTGGAGTGAGGGTAGTAGCTTGTAGATTTGTGGCTGATGGTATTGAGCTTCCAAGACCTAATGGAAATGATGGGATTGTGCTTTGGGCTATGGTGAACAAGGTGGGGGTGATGAAAGGTTGATTACTTGGCCCCATGGGCGGCATCCCTGTTGTATATTGCTGAGGTTGGCCAAAGATGCTAGCACTAATTTGGGAGATTGGTGGATTTGGAAGGCTGGGTTGGGAAGCAGCAACACCAATAGTGAAGGGGGTGAAGGATGAGGTGTTTTGGGTAAAGGGGGTTTGGAACAAAGAGGTATAAACCAAGGATGGAGTGGTGGTGGCTAGGTTGGCTTGCGGCATGGAGATTTCAACTTGGGTGTATAATGGTATGTTTGGGTCTGTTGGATCATATGGATTAGCTGGAGGTTCTTCTTTTGGCATATATTGAGGATAATTTGGATCATAAGGGCCTATGGGTGGTGGCAGCTACCCAAACAATGGGTGAGATGGATCTGATAATGCAGGGGGTCTTCCTAAGTCAAAGGTTCCTACATTGTCCCTTCAAAAATTAGCCATGATTGTCTCTTTGTTCTTGTCTATAATGGCATTTACCAATACTGCATTTTCTGGTTGGTTCATGAAAGCTTCAATGTCAGTAGGTGATGGCATAGCTTTCTCTAAGCTAAAGGATGGCTGATTGCTCAAGGGGGGTGAGGCTACTCAATCCAAATGATAGGGCTCCATTGTTTCTTTCTTCTTGGCTAAGCGAGTGACGGGTGGCATGAAAAATGCTCCTAGGGATGGGATGCAACAAATGCTGGTGGATGTAAAAAAGGGGGGAAGACTTTTCTATGCAAATGATTTCCTAGGTTGAGGCAAAGCTATATGAAAAAACCTAAGGAGGATTGGGTTTGGGATTCTAACTTCAAAGATATGTTTCCAAAGCACAAAAGGTCTGCTTTCCTATGTGCAAGCTTGGTGGTGATTGTGTCAACTTAAGGATAGACCGATGATCCTTTAAGAAGAACACGAGATTGACCACTTGTGGATCCCAACCTTTAGCTCAAGGTGATGAGGGATAACAAGTGACAAAGCTAGATTACCCTAGACAAAGCTTTGTCAAAGGGATAACCTTGGTGAGATTGATGGATTTGGAAGGTTTTAGGAATGGCAAACTTTTGACAAGGTGACAACAAATTTTGAAGGCTTGGATGTGAAGATTTTGGATTGCTGGCTAGATGGTTTGGTCCTAAATGAGATGAATGAGCTAATAATGCTTAAGGGGATAACCTAAAATGGCTGGATTTTCTACAAAGATGACTCTAAAGTGAAGCTTATCCAAGAAGATGTGGAGAAACAAGGGGGTCTAATCATAGAAATCATGCCTAGTTGGTAAGGCATAAGCATTGTTAACTCCTGAATTTTGGCTAAATTTGATGGTGCGCTCTAACTAGGCCTCTTGAAGGGCTTTGTCAATAGTTTTATCCTCTGTTTTATGGATTTTGGAAATTCAAGGACTTTGTGTTAGTTCTTTTCTCTTGGCTGAAAGTTCTTGGTATGCCTAAGATGACTTGAGTTTAACTTTGTGGAACTTCTGTTTGGGTTTAGGTTGCTCTGACATGAATTCTTGAATCTGCTTGGCTTTGAGAGACCTCGGTTATTTTGCTTCAACTTGTTCAACTTCTAGGACAGGTAGTGACTATGCTAAGTGTGCCCTAAGCTAGGATTGACCAAGTTTGACAAACATCCATTCAATAAGTAAAAGACCAAACAATAGATAGAAATAATCAGATAGCAGTTTTGATTCCCAGAATGTGATACTTGCACCAAGGAGTGTGTGTGTTCTACAAATGTTTTGATTAGTCACTTCAAACACATTAACATCCTAGATGGTTGTCTACAAGGCTGACAGTTGGTTTAGCTAGGGAGTCCTCGATATACCCAAGGTACGTGAGGCCCAAATCCATAGATGAAACCAAAAAGATGTCACACAGCCGAGAGGAGCGGTAACCCACTTGTCTTGTTTCACTTCTCAAGGGTATAAAGTTCCTTGAGGCTTAGCCCGAGTGACAAAATCTTGATCCCAAGAGAGGTGTTTTTCGATTCACCTCTTAGTTCTTATACTCTGCTGGAACGCTGGAGTTGAGGTCGTCCCAAGGGGTGATGAAATCCCCAAGTAGGCCTCCTAAAAAGAAATAAGGTTTTGGATCCTAATCTTATGTACCCAAGATGGCCTCGAAAGACGACAAGGGGAGAGAAGACTTGGATGACCTTGGGCTAAAAAACATGCTTGATCCTTTACCAACTGACTCTTATGTGTGCTAATCTAGACTTTGCAAGCACTCATGTTTAAGAGACAATGTTCAATTCCAACTTGAAGTGCCAACAAAAAAAAATTGAGCGAAGAATGAATACAAGAAGAAGAGTTAGGGTCAACAAAAAAGTAAACCTGCATGCTCGGAGGCCCTCCATGTCAAGTATCAATTAACTTCCTTTTAAATAATTCAAGAGTTGGTGTGATTTTGTTTTAAAGCCCAAAGCAAAGACGTGTGAGACTCGATTTGTCAAGCATGTGCCCGGAGGCTCTCCACGTCAATAGTTGTTCAATTTTAGTGCCCAAACTTGAAGTGTGATTGATTCAATCTAGAGTTTTGATCATTTAAGAATTTTGATAAAGTTAAAGAAAACATTCAAAGATCAAGTGAGTGAGTTAGATTGTGGAACATTTAACACCTTTTTCAAGTAGACCCATCCCCATAAATGGCGCTGAGATTGCAACCAATGGTTGAATTGATGGGTGATTAGAAAAGAGGTGAGTCCAAGGAACTGCTCAAATTGATTTTTGCAAATTTGTATTTTAACTTAACAAAGTTTCTTAAATGTCCAAAAATCAAACTTTACCTAGATTGCATGTGGAAAAGAGATTTGTTTTGTTCAATTTTAGAAGCTCCAAATGAAGTGTTTGATATTGCAATGGTTAATTGATCCTTGGCATTCAAGATTGGATATGTTATTTTAATCATGCATTCAATGAAAATTTAATTTTAACCCATGGCATTCAAGAGTGTGTTTTTTTAGCAACATTCATTCAATAGAAAATGTGTTTAACCATTCAAGTTCATTCCATGAAAAACGTAAAAAACATGATTAGTCACCCAAAAAATTGCTCCAACCTACAATAAGACAAAAAAGAAATTGATTAGTCACCAAAATCTTCAAAAAAAGGAAAGCTTAACTATGGGAAATAATTTTTTAACTTTTTTTGTTGTTTTTCCTATGCGTAAAAATGCTTAAAATGGTCTAAATCCTACGGAACCAGTAAAAGTGCGAAAATAAAAATTTTAAAGCAAAAGTGCAATAGTGACAGGCAAAGATGATAGTTCATCAGACAAAGACGCTGATCAGCAGAGACACTAATATATAGAGATGGAAGAGGAAGAGGCGGAGACAACAGATTAAGTTGGTGATGGTGAAGATGACAGTCTAGGTTGCAGAGACGATAGTTTTTTTGCTGGCGGCAACGAAGATGACAGTTTGACTGATGGCGGCAGTGGATACGACAGAGTGGATTTTGAATGAGAAAATTTCTAGGTGGAAATGATGGTTAGAGGCAGAGATGATGATTAAAGCCAAGCAAAGACGCTGATTTGCGCAGACGACAAAATTCACTTCAGAGATGACAGTTTTAGATTTGGAGATGACAGTTGACCAGTCGGAGATGCCGATCTGCAGAGATGACACTGCGCAGAATTTGGTTTAAAACATGCAAATTTTCTTCAGAAAAATTTTGAAATTTGATTTTTGAAGCTTCATTTTTTCTCCCTAACGCTTCCTTTAACCTGCAAGAACAAGATTAAACCCTACAACTCACTCAAATGACAAGAAACATTAGATTATTAGCAAAAAACAATATATAGATAGAAATAGAGGATTAAATGACCCATAGTGGGGTCCCATCGGGTGTGTCAAAATGTATATGAGAAATATGTTAGCTAGTAATGCTAACCTATTCAAAAACAAAAGCATTAACTAGAATATAAACCATAAATTAAATGAGAGACTAAAGAGGAAACCCCAATTGGAAATGTGAGCCAAATGAATGGACTCTCCCAATGGGATTTAGCTCCTTGCTTGGTAGATGGGTCTAAAGATTGGGATGTATGCTCAAGGTTCCCAAAAACTAGCTTCAATGGAGATGAAAAATGGCAAATTGGTAGCTTTGTGAACTCTCAATTTGGCATCATAAGGGTATGGTTGATGGCTTTTTGGCTCTCAAAAGGGCATTATAACTTTAGCTCCAAGATTGTGATTGAAATGGCTTGGGAGGGGATTCAATTTATAGGCTAAGGGCTTGAGGGATGGAGGGCTAAGATGGAAGGAAAGATGAAAGCTTAAGGAGGGCTAGGATGAACTCAAAAAGGAGCACATGGATTGTGCTTGTTTAGCACCAATCAGGGAGTGACACATGTCACAAGGTGAGTGGATGGAGGAAAGGGGAAGGATGAGTCAACAAAGGAAGCTCAAAGGATAATATATTCATAAAGACCCTTCATTATGGCTTGTAAGATCTTGTAAGAGTCTTTATGGCTTTTGTAAGAGCATTCATTGTTGGGTGGTTGAGATATTTTGGAGGGAGTTGAGATTGTTGACTTTCCTTGGCTTAAGAAAGTCTTAAGCTTGCTTAGGGAATGTGACAACATTAGGGGGTGGATTAGGCTTGGGTTTAGGATTAGATTAGGCTTGTTAGAGATTTGCAAGTGGATGACATTCATGAGGGTGGGTGAGTTAGTGACTAAGCTTAGTTAGTATGGGTGGATGGGGTGGATTAGGCTAAAAAGAGGGTTTAGGAATAAGTTAAGGGTTATTAGATTTGAGAGTTTTATTTATCAAATAGGTTTATTTAATAAATGGGGATTTTGGATTTAGATAGAAGAATAGGATTTAATTGATAAATAATAGGTTATTTGATTTATCAATTAGGACTATAGATGATTAATTAAATTAATCAGCTAGGGGATGGCAAAGGATTAATTAAATAGAAATTTAATTAATGATGCCTTTAGTGATAACTAAATAGGATTACCAAAGCAATGTAATCAAATTTAGGTGTCTACAATAATCATATATGTTAGTAACATATATATATATATATATATATATATATATAATATTGTGTCATTATATTAAAAAAAAATATAGTAAAAAAAATAATAATATAATATAATAATATATTTTATATTTATAGAAAAGAATAAGAATAACATAATATATTATTATATATTAATAGATTGTATGTTATATCTTTACGTTACATTATTATATATATATAATATATTATAATATATATTTACATAGTAATATAACTCAAATAATTGATAAATCAAAAACTATGACCCATATTCATTTTTTCATCCAAAATTTTCTTGGGGCATATCAGATATCGGATTTGAGATTAGATATCGAATATGATATCAGATATCCAATTTCAAATTTAATATCCAATATAACTGGCATCATTTTCCAACATATTCCCTATCTTTGTAGACCTAACAACATCACTTTTTGAGGTTTTTTTTCATGGGTTTTACAAAATGTCACATTTTGAGGCCCAACCAGTTGAAAAATAAAATAAAAATATAACCCTAGTTGTCTAATATTGTCATTTCAATGGGGAGCATCAATTATCGAAAGGCTAAATGCAAAAGGAAGGTATCCAATGAAGACATTGTGGCATGTAGGGAAAGGGATAAAATGGAACACCAAAGAAAAAGACAAGGTATGTTAAATATCAATCAAGTTGACAATGAATTAGTTGAAGGTGAAATCATAGAGTTAGATAATGAATATGTATAGTTGGGGAATGAAAATGTACCTATTGAAAATGATAATGCTAAAATTCAAAATATAGAGAATGAAAATTTTGAGGATGAAATGCTACCAGGTCATAATGTAAATTGCATAATTGACCATGTCAATCATGACAATGCACATGAACCTAATGCATAAGAACCTTACATATCTCCTAATTATAATTGAAATGAAGGTTCTAGAACACCAAAATGGATAATTGAAATTGATGAAAAGATTATTACCAATTTGGAAGGGAAAAAATAAAAAAGAACCATTCAGTTATGGGCTTCAAGACTATATAAAATGTTTTTTGGCAACAAGACAGTGGTGGAGCAATGTCAGCTTTTCATACACTTATTAAAAATGCAAAAGATGAGATCTATGCTTTCCAAATTGAAGATTCATGTCAATAAAAAGTTTGTAATAAATGCCATTACTATGAAGAATCTTTTCATTGCTCTCAATAGCATTGGGAAAAATAGTAGGGAGAAGGATAACAGAGCTGCTCAAACGGTTATTACAACCTCTTTGGTAAGTCATCATTTGAGAAAGGGTAGATATATAAGAAAAACTTGTATTGATTTGAATCTATCATACTACTTTGAGAAGAGCACTTAGTCGATGACAAAAATTGATGATCCTCTTCAAAATGAAACATGGACATTTGGTTGGAGACTTCCATGTTTTGATAAGAAGCTATCCGATGATGTGAAGAAAGAAATTACACAATTTTGGCACTCTAGCTTACGAGTATCACCTAATGCTAAAGACATGTTAAAGTTGAGAATCGGTATCAAAGACCACACACCACATCCTAAACACTATTTGGAGGTAAGTCAAACTATGTTGTTCAAACAATTTACAGAGAGTCATTCAACTCTTCATCTATCACAAAGGGCTTTTGAATCTTTAAAGCCATTTTATTGTGTCCCACTCAAAATTTGAAATACATGTTGTTGCAAATATCATGTTGAGTTTTCTATGCACCATGAACTATTATGCTCCATCTGTTCTACTTTTCATAGTAAAAAGATGTTGGAGGATTGCAGTGCTAGTGAGCTTCCAAAATCATCAAGAGACTTGCTAGATCAACTTTTATGTCATAGAGTTGATGGTTGTTTCTTTTATAGAAATTCTTTCTTAAATGAGAAGTGCTCAAAATGTGGTGGTTTTTTTACTACAAGTCTTATCAATGCATTTCATTACTTTTTATGGTGTGAGGTTTTCATTGTATATTTTACTTATTATTTTATTCTAATAATGTGATCTTGTATATTTTAAAAGTCAAACCCTTGTATATTATGAACATTTGGGACTGAAGCAACATGTTGCATTTGATCATCTCCATAATCATCTTCATGTTCAAGTGCATCATGGTTCATATTGTTTCTCTTTTTTCTTGGTTCATCATGGTTACCATGCATTATTACAACCATGCCAACTCTTCCTCCATTGGTAAAAAGTGTGGCAAGAATGCTTACCAAATTGATTTACCCCCTGATATTAACATGACTCCTATAAGGTTTAGGGATAGATCTAATGATCTCCCTATGACCATCCACTTTTGTAATGGATAAAAGATCCCATGGTGCAACTATAATCCTTGGGCATCAATTGCTCCAATAAAGTGGATTTTTGGTTATCTCTATGTTTTCTAGGTAGTCTAGGTGTTTATAATAGTAGTAGGGTCCCTAGGAGTTTGTGGAATCCATTCAAAAGAAAATTTGCAATAAAAATTGTCTTAGCACAAAAATTGCAAAAAGTTGCTAACAACTTTTCAAAATGTAACTCCTAATAGCAAAATCCTCATTATGCCCATTTTGAGGGAGCTTGTCATATTTGCATCGAATTGGGTGCATTTGGTTTTGGGTCATAATTGTGGAAGGTAAGTCTAGAAACCTTTTTTAGTGTTTTTTAGGAGGAGTATCCATTCAAGGAAGTAGACCAAGTCTTTTGTTAAATCCTTGTGAAAACCTTGAAGGTTGTGTAGGAGTTGGCTTGATCCTTTCTTCCATTGTGCTATCTTTGCATCATCCATGGTCAAGGAGTCCCCTCCTTTTATTAAGGTAGTTGAAAGTTCATAACAACTATCAACTTGTTGAATGCTCTTGAGAAATGGATCCATCTTGCATTCATGCTTAGAATCATTAAGAAAAATGCATATACTCTGAATTTTTAGTAGCAAGGTTCTCCTAAAAAACTTTAACAATACTATTAAAATAATCTTCTAAACTTTGGTTAGCTATCATCTCCAAATGAGCTATTCATTAATATGGTGATTTAACATCAGTAAAACATGTTGAGCTCTTAGGCCCACCCCCTGAAACAAGAGTAAACTTGACAAGAATCCCTTTGCATGTAGTCTCAAGGCCGACAACTGATCTTGGCATTGAATTGTCAGTTCTATTAGCTCCACATGCATAGGTGAACCGTAGTCACACCCTTGTTCTAGCCACAAAGACCATCCATCATCCACGGCCACCTCATACTTAGGAGTCTCCAAGGTGCTCTAAGTGCATTTCGAGTTTGATCTTTCAAGGGTTATAACTCAAAGCTCGTGAGGGCTATATATGAACTATTGAATGCTACAGGATGGTGGTGCTAAGGTCTAAAGTAACCTATCTCATTTTCAAGAGATCACATTCCATTTGGATTTGGTACAATTATCTTGTTTGATGCAAAAAATCACAATGTGCCTTAGTTCATAGGTGTACCAGAGCGTAACTTTGAAATGATTGATCTTGGCATTGAATTGTCAGCACCATTAGCTCTAAGTGCGTGGGTGAACCCTAGTGACACCCTTGTTTTAGCCATTGACACCATCCATCATTAATGGCTACCCCATACTGAGGAGTCTCTAAGGTGCTCTAAGTGTGTTTTGAGGTCAATCTTTTGAGGGTCATAAATCAGAGCTCATGAGGGCTATCAATGAACTGTCAAATGCTACAAGACAATGATGCTAAAGCCTAAAATAACCTATCTCATTTTTGAGAGATCACATTCTGTTTGGATTCAGCACAATGATCTCACTCGATGCCAAAACTCGCAGTGTGCCTTAGTTCATAGGTGCACCACAACGTAACTTTGAAACCATTGATCTTGGCATTGAATCATCAATGCCATTAGCTACGGGTGGGTGGTTGAACCCTAGTGACACCATTTTTTTGGGCATGAAGACCATCCATCATCTACGGCCACCCCATACTAAGGACTCTCCAAGGTGCTCTGAGTGTGTTTTGAGCTCCATCTTTTGAGGGTCATAACTCAGAGCTCATGAGGGCTATTGATGAAATTTTGAATGCTACTAGATGGTAATACTAAGGCTTAAAATAACCTATCTCATTTTTGAGAGATCACATTCCATTTGGATTCGGCACAATGATCTTGCTCGATGCCAAAACTCGCGGTGTGCCTCAGTTCATAGGTGCACTAGAGCGTAACTTTCAAAGTGCTAATCTTGGCATCGAATTGTCAATACCATTAGCTCCAAGTGGGTAGGTGAACCCTAATGACACCCTTTTTCTAGCCATGGAGACCATCCATCATCTGTGGCTACCCTACACCAAGGAGTCTCTAAGGTGCTCTAAGTGCGTTACAAGGTCAATCTTTCGAGGGTTGTAACTTAAAGCTCATGAGGGCTATCGATGAACTATCAAATGCTATAGGATGATGATGTTGAGACCAAAAATAACCTATCTCATTTTTTAGAGATCACATTCCATTTTGATTTGGCACAATGATCTCGCTCAATGCCAAAACTCACAGTGTGCCTTAGTTCATAGGTGCACTAGAGTGTAACTTTGAAACCACTGATCTTGGCATCAAATTGTCAGCACCATTAGCTCTGAGTGGGCGGGTGAACCCTAGTGACACCCTTGTGCTAGCCATGATGACCATCCATTATTCGTAGCCACCCCGTATTGAGGAGTCTCCAAGTTGCTCTAAGTGTGTTTTGAGGTCGATCTTCCAAGGGTCATAACTTAGAGCTCGTGAGGGCTATCAATGAACTATAAAATTCTATAGGATGGTGATACTGAGGCCTAAAATAACCTATCTCATTTTTGAGATATCACATTCTGTTTGGATTTGGTAAAGTAATCTCGCTCGATGCCAAAACTTGCAGTGTTCCTCAGTTCATAGCTGGACCACGGTGTAACTTTGAAACTGCTGATCTTGGCATTGAATCATCTATGCCATTAGCTCTGGGGGGGTGGGTGAACCCTAATGACACTCATGTTCTAGACACAAAGACTATTCATCATCCGCAGCCACCCCGTACCAAGGAGTCTCCAAGGTGCTCTAAGTGTGTTTCGAGGTCAATCTTTTGAGGGTCATAACTCGGAGCTCGTGAGGGCTATTGATGAGCTATAAAATGCTACAAGATAGATATGTTGAGGCCTAAAATAACCAATCTCAATTTAGAGAGATCAAATTTTGTTTGGATTCTGTATAGCAATCTCGCTCGATACCAAAACTCATAGTCTGCCTCAATTCATAGGTGCACCAGAACGTAACTTTTAAACCACTGATCTTGGCATCAAATTGTTAGCACCATTAGCTTTGAGTTGCTAGGTGAACCCTAATCACACCCTTATTCTAGCCATGGAGACTATCCATCATCCATGGCCACCCCATACCAAGGAGTCTCCAAGGTGCTCTAAGTGCATTTTGAGGCTGATCTTCTGAGGGTCATAACTTGGAGCTCATGAGGGCTATTGATGAACTATCAAATGCTAAAGGATGGTGATGATGAGACCTAAAATAACCTATCTCATTTTTGAGAGATCACATTCTATTTGGATTTGGCACAGCGATCTCGCTCAATGTCAAAACTTGTAGTGTGCCTCAGTTCATAGGTACACCATAGCATAACTTTGAAACCATTGATCTTTGCATCGAATCGTCACTGCCATTAGCTCTAGCTGGGTGGGTGAACCCTAGTCACACTCTTGTTCTAGCCACATAGACCATCCATCATCTGCAGCCACCCCATACCAAGGAGTCTCAAAGGTGCTCTAAGTGTGTTTTGAGGTCGATCTTTTGAGGGTCATAACTTAGAGCTCGTGAGGGTTATCAATGAACTGTTGAATGCTATAGGACAGTGATGCTAAGACCTAAAATAACATATCTCATTTTTGAGAGATCACATTCTGTTTGGATTCGGCATAGCAATCTTACTTGATGCCAAAACTCACAATGTGCCTCAGTTCATAGGTGCACCACAGAGTAACTTTGAAACTGCTAATCTTGGCATCGAATTGTCAGTGCCATTAGTTCCAAGTGTGGTGGGTGAACCTTAATGGCACCCTTGTTTCAGCCATAGAGACTATCCATCATCTGTGGCCACTCTATACCAAGGAGTGTCCAAGGTGCTCTAAGTGCATTTCGAGGTCGATCTTCTGAGGGTCATAACACGAAGCTCGTGAGGGCTATTGATGAAATGTTGAATGCTATAGGATGAGGATGTTGAGGCCTAAAATAACTCAAAGCTCATGAGGGCTATTGATGAACCATGCAATCAAGTCTCTTAAGTTTAGATATTTTGAGGTTATGTTGAAATTTAAAAGTTGTAGTATGAGGATAGTAACAAAGTGAAGTTCTAGTTATCAAAGATTATGAATCTATGAATGACTTGGTGGTTGAGAATAGAATCCATGGTTGAGGAGTGGAGTCCTTAACTATGCTGAGATTAGATTTGAAGCCAAGAGTTAGTTTCAAGGATGAAGGTGGAGTTTAAAATCAAATTTGGGGTTATCTAAACCTTGTGTAGGACATTAACGAGTGTGTTTATGTCATGGTAGCACTTCAAATTATACATTGCATCTAAATTGGATAATAAAGGTTGTTAAAATTTTATTAAAAAATTATTTCATTTGGATTGAATATAAAAAACATAATCAAAATTAATGATATTCCATAAAGATGAACAATACACATGATCCATGATAAATTGAACAATACTAGATACTAAATTAATATGTATATCATTGTGCACATAAATGAAAAAAATATATATCAAAATACATGTATCCATAGAAAAAATTTTACACAAATATATATATATATATATATATATATATATCAAAGGTCATGTATCCATAGACAAAGTACTCAAATATATATCAAAATACATAGATCCATATACAAAATGTGGCTGATCATGCCATCAAAATGTGTATAATATCAATGTTTCTGTATACAATGTGGCATATGCCATCTCAAAATGTCTCATGATGCATCCTATGACAACTATACTATCCTAGGGTGTTGGTGGATGATCAAAATGCAACCTCTTCACTGCACTAGGTGGATCAAATACTTCCTACATAAAACAAAAAGGAAAACCCAAAGTTAGATCACTAAATTTATATGATTCTTTGTATCTAACATTGAATTACTCAAATGCATAATTATATTTTTTGTAATAAAGATATATACTATGAAAATTTCATAATAAATACCTCTCTCATTGACCTCCTATGCTAGTCAGCAGTCCTCTCGTATGCCCTCGACAATGCTTGTACCTTGCTGATTGTGGGTTGTATATG
Organism: Cupressus sempervirens; assembly: GCA_028749045.1. Taxonomy (NCBI): domain Eukaryota; kingdom Viridiplantae; phylum Streptophyta; class Pinopsida; order Cupressales; family Cupressaceae; genus Cupressus; species Cupressus sempervirens. The sequence continues at coordinate 872,220,873 of CM053792.1, forward strand.
TTCAAATATGTTTATAAACTATAACGTTATAATTCATAGCATGATAAATTTATAACATATTTAACCATGAATTCAATAAAATAACTTACTATTGTAGGATCCTCCTCAGGAGAGAGTGGCCACATCATCAAATCTACATAACTCTCTCATCGGACCTCATGTGCACTAGGAGTCTCCTACAAGATACAAAATAGTAGTTGTTAATATCATGGAAATTAGTTTTGAATTTTTTTATGAAGATAAGGAAAATAAAAAATAAATGATATTTATACATACAATGGGGCTCTTAATGCGAATGGAAATCCTTGATGGTCTACAACATGAAATCTGTATAGGCTCATCACTAGTAGCCACACCCTATATACAATAAAGAATGTAATTGTAGGACCAGAAAAATGGGTTAGAAGCATAACATACTATGAGCAAATCACAAACTCAATAATCATACGTTAGCACCCACTAGTCTACCATGAAAGCCAAACTAAACTAAACAAAGAAAACATAATCAAAAACTCCCTTTTTCGTTTGTAGCTCCCATGTCCTTCTTTCTTCTCCAAATGATTGTAGCTCCAAAGTTTCCTATAGTGCACACAAAATTGAAGCAAAATTTTATGATGTGGATAATGCCATGAGAATACTTGAAGTTGTGATTTTATTGTGAGAGTGAGAATGAAAAATGAAAATTAGTAGAGACTCAAAAACTCAAAGATTCAAGGACTCAAGACTTAAGAATTCTAGGATTCAAGGACCCAAAATGAGAGAAAGAGTGTTCATTTTATAATTAACACTCAGAGTGAGAGCATTGGATTTGTCACCCATAGATCTGAAATGTGGCAAGAGATTTCTATGATGCATATGACAAAATATGCCAAATGTAAGATTCTATGACACATGAGAATCAAATTTGGCTAAATGTGGAAGAGAATATATGACGTGTCATAAGATTCCTCAACCCACTTAAAGCAAAGAATCTATGATGAATAAGAAAAATAGGGACATGCGTAAGAGGTAATAATAATTCCTATGATGCATCTGATAAAATATGCCAAAAGTAAGATTCTATGACACATGAGAGTAAAATTTGGAAGAGAATCTATGACGGGTCATAAGATTCCTCAACCCACTTAAAGCCAAGAATCTATGATGAATAAGACAAATAGGGACATGCGTAAGAGATAAGAATATTTGATTATGACAAATCTCAGCCAAGTGTCAAAGGAGAATCCACGAGGTGTCACATCCAAGTGTCATGATGATGAAATATTTTATGGAATATTTGAATTAAAAATCCTTTTATTCCACAAAATAAGAATTAGTAGAAAATAGAATTAATGATGGGAAATAGAACTTAGGAAATTGTAAATTTCCATGGTTTGTAGATAATGAATCAATTAATTAATAAAATTAATTAATTGAGGATGATAATCAGGGAGAATAATTAGTGAGAATAATAGAATTAAATTATGGGTTATTTAATCATATAGAGAAAATTAGTAGAAGATTGGTCAAATTGGTTAAATGAATGCGACCATATTCTTTGATGAAAATGTGACGATGATGGATATCGAATAAGATGATGAAAAGGTAGACCAAAACCATGGTCAAATTAATTGATAGATCAAAATTAATAACATGCCAAGGACACATGACATGAATAAATTAATATGTAACATTTAACCGACATTGTAAATGCTACAGGATTGAAATTGATTGATAAGGTTAGATCATAATAACACTAATGGACATTGTCAATATTATTAAAATGGTTGATGATGCCATGATCTGACATTGAAAGCCTCAACAATGTCAAAGATTGAATGACATGAATGATATTTTTACCTAGCACTGAGAGCCGTGATAGTACTAAGGTCAGATTGATAAGATTGATAAGTTGATAGGTTTCCAAGACACTGAAAGCCACAACAATACCTAGGAGCAGATAAATGATGATTGATTTGGGATGTTTGATATGTTTTAGGTTGATTAGGACTGATTTCAAGTGATTGTGAGTTGATTTGGGTGATTTCAAGTTGATTTGATATGATTTCAAGTTGGTTTGATATGATTTTGAGTTGATATGAAATTGATACAAAAGGGGATACAAATGAAAAAATATGGTCAATCTGGCCAAAAGATCGAAGTTAGTAGAATGAGAAAATGGGACAAATTAGTATGAAGAAGTGATGAGGTTGTAGATGCGAACCATTTTTGAGCATCTACATTTTGCCCCTCTTTGATACAATGTCATTTAGAGCATTTTATCAAAGAATAACTGATGAGAAAGCCACAACATGCCCCAGTAGGGATGATATATATGGGTGCCCCATTGATAAATTGACTAAGATAAGCATATGATAAGTCAATTTATCGACAATAAGAAGACAAAACCATAGCAACTTACGGAATGACTCGAAACTGTGCGTGCATGCCCAAAATGATGGAAAGATGTCATAACATGAGGAAAATCATAAAAAATGGTTGTATTTGGTCAAATATGATGAGACAAATGTTATACTGAGGTTGAACCAGGTGGAAATCCATAGAAAGTTGATTGACAGCGTAGGATGATGCAAGAATGCATGAATGCAAGATGAAGATGATTTGGTGAATCGGAAGACATGATTATGGTGATAGAAGATGAGATGAAGAAGAAATATGAGATGAGGAGATGTTAGTATGATGGAAAGATTTTTGCTTCTAGAAAGTGCACTATATGTCCAGTGGAGCTTTATTTTGATATGGCAAATGGAATGCAATGCATCATGGCATAAAGGGCCAGAGCGCAAATGCAAGCCTTTTGCGTAAAGAAGCACGATGCAAATAGAGAATGACCTTGTCCTTCCTGAGGCATATGTACATGCCCTAGACTCTCAAAGGTACATTGTAACAGATAGAAATGGAAAAGGATGACCATGAACCATCCTGGCCAGTCTCATAGATTAGTTTTATATCATCGAGTGGCATAGGAACATGATCAAAGAAAAACAAAGCAAAAAATAAATCACTCACTAAATAGCATGAGCCAACAGCTATCCTTGTCCATTATTACTTGCTTTTTTAGTGTTTTAGGTGTTTAGATGGTGTTCGATAGGTTGATAATGTGATAGCACTATTTTTGGATTTAGTTGATAAGTTCATAGTGACATGTTGGATTGATTGTTAGTTTACGTTGGTCAGATAGTGTGATTGTCTTGAAAGTGTAGTGCTTTGATTTTCAGTCTGTAAAGTGCAAGTGTTTACACAAAAGGGGTGGTTATCCATAGTATGTTCAAGGTTTATTGTAAATTTTTGACGAGTTTTGTGATTTTTAGGGTTTTGTGGGGATATTTGATTTTTTTGCGTGACTAGTTTCTTCAGGACATTTTATGATTTTTAGGGTTTATTTCAGGACATTTTATGAAATTTAGTGCTTTTTTCAAGACATGTTATGGTTTTTAGTGATTTCTTCAGGATCATATTTGAATTTTTAAGGATTTTTTTCAGGACATTATGTGATTTTTATAGATTTTCTCAGGACATTATGATTTTTAGGGATTTTTTCAAGATCATATTTAAATTTTTAAGGATTTTTTCAGGACATTATGTGATTTTTATAGATTTTCTCAGGACATTTTATGATTTTTAGGGATTTTTTCAGGATCGTATAAGCATATACAAGTGTTAGCTCCAATCCATTATGCGATAGATCCAATGGATAAAAAGCACTTAGGGGTATGCCCCTAGTTCAAATTCAAACTTACACACCATGTAGGTAATATGCCCCCAGACAAGATGCAAATTATGTATAGAGGCCAACGACAGAGTGTGTGTGTAGACTAGTGATGCTTAAGCAAGGTAACGAAGGACATTAACCAGTTCGTGAGCCATGATAAGGAACTAAGGATGTCTTGCAATATGAAGGGTATGATCAAGGAGTGATAGAGGGGGAAAAGACCAGATGGAATCCTAATAGATGGAGGAGCAATAACTGATTACACATGGCACCTATTTGCCAGTTTTTCACTTTTGGATGAAATTTTTCTCTTGACTCAAATTTTCATGCTAAGACGCCTGTTTGCTAGGTTTTCATCAAGGCATCCATTTTTTTACTTTTTTCATGACTTTTTGCTAATTTTTTGGTATTTTTTCAGGACTTTTTGCAATTTTTTTGATATTTTTTCATGACTTTTAGATGGTATCAAGAATGTCACTAACAAATGCTGAGAAGATATTTGTTGTTGGTGCTGCTAGCTGATGAGATTTGGATCCATGACTGACCATAACTACGCAGGATTTGTTCCAAGTCTATAGCTAAAATCAAACCACTAGAAAGGCCTCGAGAGATACCATCGTGTATTGTATGTAAGACAATATCTATCTCTTGTGAATCAAGGAATTTGAGGATATGTGGGATGTCACTAATGATGACATATGCAAAGGCTTGTTGGATAAAGGACTAATTTAGTTTATTGGACAAATTAGGTAGCTAGATTTGGGGATAAATAAAGGGATATAAGGGAGGGTTGGGAGGGTTGAGACCAATGACCTTCCATATGAATGTTGATTGAGAGAGCTCCAAAAGACTTTATGGCATGTTGAACACTGGATAACTAATATTCACAGTGTCATCTTTTTCATTTTGTATCCTTGGGAGCTTCTTAGCTTTTGATTTTTTATGGTCTAATGGTGCCTTTCAATTTTCACCAAGAGACCTATGCTTGTTATTTATTTCTCTTTTTTCTTTGTAACTAGAAGGTGGAGTAGGCTCCCCAAAGTATGCCAATGTGTTCTCTTTAGAAGAAATTACTTCTTTATGATCTTCGGTCACAATGCCTTCAAATTCTATTATAAGAGTGTCATCATTTTCGAATCGATCAAAATTTGGTGGTCCACATTGGTCCCAATCCAAAGGTTCCGGATAACTTGAGGAGATGTCATCATCAGTGTTGAATGGGCTTTTCTTGAAGGTAGATATATGGGTAACTAATTCAACTGGGTCTTTGAGGTTATGCTCAGAGGCTAGGGGATTGTTGATTTTAGGTGGGATATCCTTAGATGGCTTTTCATCGTTCAAAACATCCATAGTCTTACACATAGGTACCATAGTACTAGGAGGACCTATTCATAATGGTTTAAATCCAAGCCCCAAACTAGGAGGTTGTCCTTCTATAATGATAGGTTTAATGATTCCTTGTTCCTAAGATCCAAGACCAGTATAGCCATCATAGCCTTGTTTCTGCATGATGGTAAACCCAAGTCCATACTTTCTAGGAGATATCAAAGTGGGTTCTTGTTGTACTTTTTCTTTCTCAATACATATGGATGTATTCTCATTGATAGAAGTATAATTCTTTGTACTGATCGGAGAAAGTGGTGACTCCTTGATGTGAGAGACTTGAGACATAAAGTACTCTCCACACCCATTGTCTTCAATCTTCATCTTTTCCTTGGCTTTACTGAGTAGTATATTAGCATCCACATACTTAGAGGGATTTGTGGGTTGTGCTTCATTGTTTGTTGGGATTTGGAATGCAGTAGCATCACTTAGATTAGCACAAAACTAGAAAGGATCTGGATCACCAGGGATGGTAACCTCTATGTTGTGATAGAAAAACTTCAAACATTGATGATATGTAGAAGGGACTACTTTCATAGCATGAATCCAAGGGCGTCCTAGTATCATGTTGCAATTCATTTCGATGTCTAGGACATGGAACAATGTGTCTTCAGTAGCTGGACCAATTCTGACAGGTAATGTGATGATGCCCCTAGAGAAGTGTTCACAATCATCATAAGCTTTTATTACAATTCTTCGAGAGGGATCTACATCATCTTTAGAATAACCCAAATTGTTGACAACCTTAAGAGTACAGATGTTCAGTCCTGCTCCTCCATCTATTAAGACACATCTAACTTTGGCATTATGGATGAGGACTTCAAGATAAAGGGGATCATTATGGTTAGGTTTGTCCTTAGGAATATCTCGAGGTGAAAAAGTGATATATTGTGATGCAGATAGGTTCCCAACCATGGCTTGGAACTGGACAACATCAATGTTATCTGGGACTACTGACTATTTAAGGGCTTGCTCCAAGATCTTTTGGTGTTGGGGGGATGCACGCAGTAGGTCCAAAATGGATATTTGTTCAGGGGTTTTGCCAAGTTGTTCAACAAGGCTATAATCAGCTGAAGTAGGAGCAGTAGGTCTAGATGGGGGTATAGGTCTAGTAGAAGCAGTAGGTCTAGCTGGGGCTCCAGGTAGGGTGATCTTTCTATAGCATGTAGTGACAACACAATGAGGGTTTTCAGCCTTTAATATGAATGTGGATATGTTAAAGTCAGACTCATGATAGCAATTGATGGTGTAGTCATAGCCGGTACGTGTGTAATTCACATTACCTTGCGAGTTTGAGTTTGAACTTGAGGGTTTCTCTTTGTCATGATTACCCAAAGGATCTTTGAGAATAGTGTGATCAGAGTTGGATGCTAATAGTGATGGATCAACTGTGATGACACCATCATCAATAAGGTCTTGTATTGCATGTTTCATTTGGAAGCATGATGAAGTTTTGTGTCCTTTGGTGCGATGGTAATCACAATACTTTTTATCATCCCACCAATCAGCTTTAGTCAATGTTTCATCTTTGATTGGGGGTAATTGTAGGAAGTTATTACTCAGTAACTATTGTAATGTAGTCTCAAGTGGTATCCCCAATGGTGTGAATTTCCTATCTTTGGTTCTAGGATGTCTTCGAGGTTTATCTTGCATGGAAGTCTTAGTTTTCTATTGTGGAGCTAATGTTTGATTAGAGGTTTGTGAATTTGTAGGGTTTACACCTTTCAAACTCAATTGAGGTTGTGCTGTGCTAATTGTGTGAGCATCCACAATACCATCATTAGTCACATTCTTGTTTTTGGAGAAATTTTTTGCCTTGTCATTAGATGAGTTGGTGTTTGTGTTTTCTTTGTTTATCTTGAGGACTCCTTTACTGATAAGAGCATCTTCAATACTAGCCCCTTTTTTCATTAGTTTAGAAATGGTGCTTGGACTCTTGATTTTGAGTTCATACATTAAGTCTAGGACTAAGTTTTCAATGCACAAGTTTACTTGTTGTTCTTCAGGAATATCTAGTGAGCATTGACTAACTAGGTTTCTCCAATGCAGTAAGAATGTGATGAATGATTCTCCTATCTTCTGTTTAGTTGAGCACAAATTAGAAAGTGGCACCTCATTTGTAATGTTAAAGACAAAGTGGGAGATAAACTTGTCTGCTAGCTCTGACCAAGATTTGATATTACCAGGAAGTTTGGAGCACCATTCAAGTGCAGGCCCACCTAGAGAACGAGGGAACAATCTCATATGGTATGTGGGCTCATCACTGAGTTTGGTGCATGAAGCACAAAATTCTTAGATGTGATCAATAGGGTTTCCTTTTCCTTGGTATTTTTCAAACCTTGGAGCTTCAAAGTGTTTTGGGAATGGAGGCATATACAGATTTTTATCGAATGGGTTAGGACTTAGGTCCCTTTCTATATATAGAGCCTGTTTCTTTTGGACTCCCAATGCCTTGACTTGTTTGGAAAGTTGTTTGAATTTTTGTAATAGTTATTCATTGGGGTTTTGCATGATAAATTTTTTATGTCTATGAGTAGACCATTTGCTGTGGCAAGAACTATGTCTACTTGGTTCTGACATTTTTGTGTCTGATGAGTCTGATGAAGTGTCAGTAGGTGGTGGAGGTATGTTGGCACCTCAAAGATAGAAAGGTCCCTGTTGTTGGGGTACTTGTTGTGGTATTTGATGCGACACTTGTTGTGGGATTGACTACGATTGTTGTACCATGTTTTGTTGTTGTGCTATGTGTTGTGGTTGTTATTGGGATACCTCTGTTGGTTGTATGTGAGACCATGTGCATGCTTATTGTTCTAGAGGTATTTGTTGAGGTTGTTGTGGCATATGTTGTTGTTGTAACAAATTTTTTCAATATGCAATTTCTTTCTCAAGGCGTCTTTGGTATTCCAACTGTTGCTTGAGTCACTCTAGTTGTTCAACAAACATCATTTGTTGTTCTTGGAATTGTTTTTGATAAATTGTGTGTAAGTCAAGTGGGTCCACATGGGATTGTGTGTTAGGAATGTTGGATGTTTGCCCCACTTGTGGTTGTTGTTGTTGCGTTTGATGTTTTTGTTGATATGTGGGATGTGTTTCAAGAAGATGTAGACTTGGTTGTGCCTTGGAAGTGTTGAGTCCTTTTACCATTGTAGGTTGTTGTTGTCATGGGGGTTGACTAAGTCCTTGAGAATTGAACGTCATGTTTGTATTGTTGTTCTGGTACCTTTTTGTTTTAGATGTTCCTGCTTGCGACATCATATTGACTTGACTATGAGACACATTTCTATTGGGAATGGCTATAATGTCAATAAGACTTTTCCTTTGTGTGTCCATAGGGATGGTTGCATTTGATGTTTCACATGTTTTATTTATGAGAGGCTCCATAGTGTTTGATGTCGTAGCACTAGGTAAAGTTAGGAGCAAAGGTGTACTTTGTTGATTTGCCTCCAAAGAAGGTATGTCTGGCATCCCTAGAGCATGGGTCCCTTTAGGTGCATCTTGTTGTTGCATTATGTGACTAAAATCAAGTCTTAATGTCCTTTTGGGGTGTTTAGGGATTGGTGGTATTTCATCAAACAAGGGGTTGACATTGATGTGTTCAAATGTACTTTGGAGGATTTCAATTGTTGGTTCTTGATGGGATCTTATAGGTGCCATTATTGTGTTTGAAAACTCCAAAGGTTGTTTTCCCTTGCCTAAGTCCAAATTTATCATGGGTTGGATGTTTTCAATTGTTGTGTTGGTTTGATTTTTGGACCTAGGACCTTCCAAGTTTGGATTAAATTTGACAATTTCTTGAGCTGCCAAACATTTGAAGTTCTTGTGAAAACTTTTTTCTTGACATGCCCTAGCCATTTCTTCATTAGTGATGCCATAATCAGTGTTAGAGTCATCACTTAGGTGTACAATACTTTTTTGTATGTTTGATAGGTTAGGTTGGCTGAATTCAAATGAATGTGATTGTTCATCTTCAGGTGAGGTTGGTACACTTCCTTCTCCTAGTGACATTGGCATGAATATAGGTTCAAAGTTAGGACTCCATTGAACCATACCATGTATGGGGGAAGTGTTTGGAGGAAATCTCATGGTAGGTGTATTGTTCAAGGTTTTTTGTGCCATAGCTTGAGGATCTTGCGAATACATGTTCAAGGGGTCTACTATTAATGGTTGTGATGCCTCGATTTGGTCTTCGTCAAAGGTTTGTTGGATTTTCTTGCTCTTTCTTTGTCTTGGATAAGATTTTAGTTGTGCTTGTGCCTCAAATTACAAAGGTTAATAAAGTTCCTCAGGTCTCTGAGCTGATTGTGTCCTAGTAAGTGCTGGCATGATACCTAAGAGTGCAAATGCAATGGAATTTTTGAGTGTTTTGGGTGATTTAGAGTGGTGGGTATGAAATATATGAGTGTTTTTGGGATTTTTAAGTATTTAGGAATGTTATGAAATGTGAGGAAATTCTAGATGAATTATGGTTTTGATGTGCAAAGTGAAAATGTCCTAGGGATGTTATGCAAATGCAAAATGCAAGGTGATGTTTTGAAGTTTGACTAGAGGGGATGAAAATGACTCTAAGGTATGCAAAATGACAATTAGGGTTATGTTTTGGACTTGGTAATGATACTAAAGGTAGGTGTATGCAAGGTAGACTATGCATAGGATGGTGTTCTAGGGTTCGTAATGATGTTTGGGACATGCAAAATGAGGGTAAATGCTCAAGAAGACAATTTGGTTGATGGACAATTTGATAGGGTTTGGTAGTGAAAATGATGCTAAGGATTTTGATCAATGCAATATGAAGGAGATATACCACTAGGGTAGGTCAAAATTACATTTTGGGATGCTATGACAATGGTATATGGAAAGTTTTGAACTTAGATAAAACCTTTTGAAAGTATTTTGCCTAAGAGTTTAACCTTGTGATAAAGGACTTTGGATCTTGACCAAAAACTGATAAAAGACAAAAAGATCAAATTGACAAAAGATGACAAGGTCAAATCTATCAAGACATAGACAAATTTTAACTAGAGAAAATGATTAAGAAAAGAGAAAAAGACTAGTCAAGATCCATTATCCGTCAACACTAGGAGATACTCTAAGACTCATACTTTGTTTAGATTTTTGACTAAATTCAAAGGTTTTTGGGGGTTCAAAATGACGTTTAGTGGACTCAAAATGGTGGTGATGCTAAGAAGATATGCAATATGGACAATTCCTATGATGCAAAAGGGGATTTTGGGTGCAAAATGTGGTTTAGGGTCAAGTGTAGAACAGGGAGGTCTAGAGGCTCCTAGATGCAGTTTTGGGGTCCTAAAGTGTAGTTCGGAGGCCCAAAATGGTCATGCAGGTACCCAAGTGCACCCTAATAGTACCAAATATGTCATTGATGCACTTGGAGCCAATTTGGGCATAGTTGGTAGTTTCTGGGCGTAGTTGGTAAGCTAGGAAGAACGTTTGTTGATTCTGAAAGGTATGGTTACCAAACTGACATGCCAGGAAGCCAGGATGCTGGGGTTGATGTTAGGATGGGTTGGGAGATGAAAAATGAAGGTTATGACATATATAATGATGTCTTAAGTGAAGTTGATGATGATTAGGTGTTGTAGAATGCAAATCTAAGCAAGCTAGTGCAAGGGGAGCTAACCAGGTACCTAAGGACACTGTTGAAGCCCCAAAATGTTATCTGGAACCCAAAAATAGATCTTAGGACCACCAAGTGTGCCCATATAGTGCAGACTACATCAATGATGTAGTTGGGGCCCAGTTGGGCACAGTTGGTATTTTTTGGGTGTAGTTGGTAAGCTGGGCTGAAACTAAGGCAATTCTGGAAGCTATGGTTTTAGGATTGATGTCATAGAGAGGTAAATGGTAGAGGATAGTGTTAGGGCCAATTTTGATGCTCAAAATGATGATTAGGACAACCAAAATGATAGATAAAGTGGTCAAGATAATGAATAGGTATGCAAATATGCAAGGTGGTGAATGCAAAGTGTTGATTCTAAGATGGGAATGCAAAAAACTAAGGAAAGTAAAACTGAACCTAAATGGATGCAATATGAAAAGTAATAGATACTAAATGAGGACTAAAAGGTGCAATATGAAGTCTATATGATGCAAGAATGAAGCCTATAATAGGGTGAATGCAAGTGAAATCTATGCAAATATGAGATCTACGATTTGCCAAGCACATTTAAGAGCACAAGTCACCATGTTTTCCAAGGTTCGAGTGTGTTGAATCAATGTTTGCAAAGTTTGATAACGTTGAAATGTTTTGGCAATGTGTGATGTTTTGAAAAGTTCAAATGATATCCAAGGTGTAAATTTAAAAGTTTGGCTTTTATGTTGATTATGTTTTACACACACGGAAGACACATTAAGACAAGAATAGCTATTGTAAAAGTTAACAAACACACCACAACTTAGGCTTTTAAGACTGTATCCACTGAATTCCTACTTGAACCGAAGTTTAGCCATGCTTATCCAGAGTGGACAACCTAGGATCTTGGCACCATAGGCTCCCCCTTACAATGCACTCACTTCTCGAGGCTACCAAGATCCGCTTCCCAAGGGGCATGACTTCCCAAGGGACTGTTGCCTCTACTAAGGGCCATGAGAATGTAGGATGCCTTTACGGGCATGGGTGACCCCTTGAGTCAGTGGATAGAAAGGATTTTGGCCACTAAAACATGGTTTTTAGTAAGGGCTTTCTGTTCAGCAAGTGAATGATAAACTTCCGCAGAAGGTCTCCCAGCCCCGAGAACTGGGGTTTGATGCACCACAAGGGTACTGGAGGAGAGCTATCATGCAGCAATACCACCGATACAAATTTCATTGTAATCGAGTTTTATATAGTGGCTAGAATGTTGACCTAGCTTTGGCCCATTACTGCTCTGAGGTCGTCCCCTGGCATATCCAATATCGAGTATCTTAGTCCAAGGCAGGCCTCCTATAGAAGTTACATGGATTTCTTTTACACCCAAGATCCATGAATGGCAAGGGGAGAGGATACGTCCAATGCAACTCCTAGGGATCTAACACCGTAGACACGCCAGGAAAAAAAGAAAAAGGTTCTTTTAAGCACCAAACAAAATGTTATCTAATCTAGGAAATCCACACACATAGTTTTGAAAGACACACAAAGTCTTCGACAATGTCCTGCAAACAAAGCATTAGTAGTCTATGATCATGTCTTCATCCCACAAATGCCACATGCTGAAAATAGACCATTAGTAACACAAAAATCACCTAATCTAAGTCCTAGAGAGTGATAGGAACTTGAAATGTAGATTTTGATTGTTGCATGTGCTTATTGTGAACCTAGGTGTGCTGCGACAGTGCAAATTGCTCCCCAGAAGGCCAAATGGCTCTAAACATCCCCAAGTGCACCCAAATAGTGTAGACTGCATCAATGATGTAGTTGGGGCCCAATTGGGTGCATTTGGTAGTTTTAGGGTGCAGTTGGGAAGTCAGGTGTAGGGTGTGGGGAAATGGGTGCCTAGTCAAGACCCAGAAACTAAAATTTTCAGAGCTGCACTCCCAAGTGTGCCCAAATAGTGCAGAGTGCATCAATGATGTAGTTGGGGCCCAGATGGGTGTATTTGGTAAGTTGGAAATAGAAAAAAGAGGCTTTGGTGTCTTTTGTGCTCCTAAAACTGCTCCTAGGGGTTCCAAGTGTGCCTTGACAGAGCAGAGTGTGCCCTAGGACAGCAAGCTAACAGAATGTATGAAACAACATCATATAAGCATTTTACTGGACCCCTTGATTAATCTATGTGTGAAAATGAAGAGTAGATAGTCGTTATACCCTTCCAAGTGAGCTCCTTCCTTGCACCTACAAGCACAAACAAGAAAAACCAAGTTAGATATGCATGTTCACGTGTAGGACCAAAAAAATGGGTTAGCAACATAACATACTATGAGAAAATCACAAAACTCAATCAACATACATTAGCACCCAATAGTCTACCATGAAAGCCAAACTAATTAAGAAAGCAATAGAAACCCCCTTTTTCGTTTGTAGCTCCCATGTTCTTCTTTCTTCTCCAAATGATTGTAGCTCCAATTTGCCTATAGTGCACACAAGATTGAAGCCAAAGCCTATGATGTGGATAATTCCATGAGAATACTTGAAGTTGTGATTTTATTGTGAGAGTGAGAATGAAAAATGCAAATTAGTAGAGACTCAAAAACTCAAAGATTCAAGGACTCAAGACTTAAGAATTCTAGGATTCAAGGACCCAAAATGAGAGAAAGAGTGTTCATTTTATAATTAACACTCAAAGTGAGAGCATTGGATTTGTCACCCATAGATGTGTGATGTGGCAAGAGATTCCTATGATGCATATGATAGAATATGTCAAGTGTAAGATTCTATGACACATGAGAGTCAAATTTGGCTAAATGTGGAAGAGAATCTATAACGCGTCATAAGATTCCTCAACCCACTTAAAGCCAAGAATCTATGATGAATAAGCCAAATAGGGACATGTGTAAGAGGTAATAATAATCCCTATGATGCATATGATAGAATATGCCAAAAGTAAGATTCTATGACACATGAGAGTCAAATTTGGAAGAGAATCTATGACGCGTCATAAGATTCCTCAACCCACTTAAAGCCAAGAATCTATGACGAATAAGCTAAATAGGGACATGCGTAAGAGATAATAATATTTGATTATGAAAAATCTCAGCCAAGTGTCAAAGGAGAACCCACGAGGTGTCACATCCAAGTGTCATGATGATGAAATATTTTATGGAATATTTGAATTAAAAATCCTTTTATTCCACAAAATAAGAATTAGTAGAAAATGGAATCAATGATGGAAAATAGAACTTAGGAAATTGTAAATTTCCATGGTTTGTAGATAATGAATCAATTAATTAATTGAGGATGATAATCAGGAAGAATAATTAGTGAGAATAATAGAATTAAATTATGGGTTATTTAATCCTATAGAGAAAATTAGTAGATGATTGGCCAAATTGATTTAATGAATGCGACCGTATCCTTTGATGAAAATGTGAAGATGATGGATATCAAATAAGATGATGAAAAGGTAGACCAAAACCATGGTCAAATTAATTGATAGATCAAAATTGATAACATGCCAAGGACACATGACATGAATAAATTAATATGTAACATTTAACCGACATTGTAAATGCTACAGGATTGAAATTGATTGATAAGGTTCGATCATAATAACACTGATGAACATTTTCAATATTATTAAAATGGTTGATGATGCCATGATTTGACATTGAAAGCCTCAACAATGTCAAAGATTGAATGAGATGAATGATATTTTGACCTAGCACTGAGAGCCATGATAGTACTAAGGTCAGATTGGTAAGATTGATAAGTTGATAGGTTTTCAAGACACTGAAAGCCACAACAATGCCTAGGAGTGGATTAATGATGATTGATTTGGGATGTTTGTAATGTTTTGGGTTGATTAGGACTGATTTCAAGTGATTGTGAGTTGATTTGGGGTGATTTTGAGTTGATTTGATATGATTCTGAGTTGATTTGATATGATTTTGAGTTGATATGAAATTGATACGAAAGGGGATACAAATGACAAAATATGGTCAATCTAGCCAAAAGATCGAAGTTATTAGAATGAGAAAATGGGACAAATTAGTATGAAGAAGTGATGAGGTTGTATATGTGAACCATTTTTGAGCATCCACAGTAATTAAATGGGATTATCACAAACATTTTACAAGAATGAATTAATATTTAATCAAATATAAAGCACCTAATTACCTTTCCTTTGTTAATGCATGCTGGCTCACGCCCCACACTTTGTCCCTACGGGACAGGTGGTACCTGTACGATAAAAGAAAGATTGGCAACCATATATGCTACAATATCAAATAGAAAAAAAAATGCAAACACAACATAATGTATTGTAGATGTCTCAAGGCCAAATGAAATGGTTGAGAGCATGGCCTCATCAATCTGTCTAAGCTCATCCTCAATCATCAACTAAACATGAATGCAGATCACATACATGTAAAAGTTAGTATGGCTTACAAATTAAAATTACTCTATTATAAAAGTTAACTTTAAATCACATATGTCATAACAAAAAAATGTATACACGTATCGATACTAAATGAGTCCATGGCTTGACATTCCCCTCCTCTCTCACATCAAGGTCTGTAGCCTCTGCACATGTGTTTGGTGTATCCTCATCTAATACAAAATGATACTCAGGAAGATCACCTATGGGACCCAGGAAAATATTCTTGCATGTAATGCAAGTCTGAGGCACACAAATGTGTGATGAGCTAGTTGATGATGAACTGACACCAACATCATCAACATGAGGAGGCAGGACTGACTTGGCCTAAGATATCATTAGGCTACTCAGCCTATGAATGGCTATGATGGTTAGAGAGGTAGCATCTGCCATAATATTTGGATGTTGCACTCAAGAAGGGGGGGAGATATCAGTGGGGGGGGCCAAAAGTGCCAGGTTTCTTCCACTAGGAAGAAGGTCTATCCTAAGGAGCCCCTAGTCCTAAGCCAATGTTGGGCTTCATGCTCCAATAGTTCACTTTAAGTTTCAACACAAATTTTGCATATAATTTTCTGAGGAAATAAAATGGTATGTCTAAATTTCCATGTGGAGGCATATCAAAGACCATCCACCAATGATCCCAAAATTTTGCATGTATGGCATCATTGTGCACCATTTAATTGATAGTTTGGATTTTTTTGGGTCAACTGGTAAACCCATTTTTGGGTTCACAAAAAGGCTAGCCAAATCCTCTTTGGTTATATTGAGGGCCACAACCTCATCATAGTCCAAACCATCATCTCATGCATTTCATCACACCAACGAAGAGAAAAATTTTGTTGGTTTTTAAGGGTTTCAATGTTATCCACTATGGTGTTTAACATGGATAACATAGGAGCCAATGCGGGTACATTATTATATATTCTATGCAAACCTCTCAATTCGATGACATTTTCATTTATCAAATCCTTGATTCAAGGAGGGTTTTGAGGGGGTAGAGGATCATTTGGTGGACAATTTTGTGGGGGTACTAGATCATTGGTGGGGGGCTATGAGGAATATTATTCTCGACCTCAATGTCATCATTTTGATCAGCCATTCCTATTGAATTGTAAAACGTAATATATATTTTTTAAAAAACCTTAATTTTAACAAGTTTTTTCAAAGAAATCCTAGATTCAAATAAAAAAAACAAAATAATGCTAAAATCTATTGAATTTAGGTTTAAAAAGAGTTAAAAAAAAAAAAAAACATTCCTTGATATCTGATATCCCATTGTGGTGCAAATACTGGCCCCCAAATATACGAAATAAGGGCTCATGGGTTTGTGATTTTTTTAATGTAATGTCACAAGTATCGGATATCTGATATTTGCTGCATATATTATATAATATACTACTTTTTTATTATATATTATATTATAATATATTACATTATTATTATTATATTATATTATAGTATAATAATTATAATTATTATATTATGATAATATTATTATGTTAATTATCAGATATCCAATATTATTGGATATCTGATAAGGGTCGACCTTACTTTCTAGGTTTGGTACCCGGATAGGCGAAAAAAAGTTAGAGCAAATTTTGAAGTGTTTTTAGATGTCTTCAAACTCTATTTTTTTCACATCGCCACTTTTTGGCACACCATGATCCTATGCATACCCTATGATGACTAAATTTCATATTAAAATATATTTTATGTAGATATGTTAAAATAGAGTTTGATTCTTGATATGTTCTCTTTGAATCTTAAAAAGGGGATCTTTTAATTGCCCTAAAATGCATCTTGTGTATTAAATATCTATAAGAGGGACTTATGATATGAATTCCTTTTTAGAACACTTTGAAGGAAGTTAATTTATGAAATGTTATCATAACCTTTCTTAAGAGTAAATTCATTATTTTCCACACAATTTTATTACTACTCTTTTCTCTTGATTTGATTGCATCATTGTTGGATTGGGTATCTTTCATGTCAAAAAAGATTTAATAGAAGCTTAACAACTTTGTAGTAGGGTGGAAAAATACTCTTACAATATTCTCATCCTTTTTTTAATTTTTGAGTAGTATTTGGAGCTCCTATTAGCTCGTTCATCATGCTTAGAACATGATGTTATTCTTGTACTAATTGATGACCTCTTGGGTATATTACATTAGTTAGTAAGTTGGATATTATAAAAAATTATCATTTTGTAAATTTAGAGTGTGTCAATTTATCTTCTTAGTCATACTTATATATATATTCATTAATTTTAAAAGATAAATTATACTCTTAACTAGTCAATATTCATAACAACCTTGACTCTTATAGACTTTTTCTCTATTTATGAAAATTGTTGATATGACACTTGTTTTGTAGGATGCAATCCTTATATGGACTTGTGGTTTTCATATTTACAATTGTAATAGTTTTTTTCCATATTTTAAGAACAAGAAAGAAAGAATTTTACATATATCCAACTCTTGTTATTTGATATCTCCAATACTCAAAAATACAGAGTTGCAAGTCATTATATGCTTATGTTTCCAACTAAATTTGGGGATTTTATTCTATTCATGAAAAACATCACCACCTAACTATACTAACTTTCCTTAGCATGTTTTTTGATCACCCTTGTCTTTAACCAGATGAATAAATTTAAATTTCACTTTGACAATAAGTAAGGAATGTGATCTAACATGGTATTGACTTTTATGAAACTATTGTCATTGAATCCCACCTCATGATACAATCTCAACAATATGAGTTCAATTGGAAATTTGAGATATACAAATACCTTCCAATAACTTCTGCAAGTTTTATGTATATAGAATATAAGTTTCTCAAATGGTATTAAATATTAACCTAAATTCTTAAATATTAACCCTAACAAAAATCGTTAAAATAAATTAAATCCTAATTGTAATACTAATATCAATCTTATTCATAACCTAAAACTAAATCTTGACCTTTAAACTCATTATAATTGAAATTTGAATCATGTAATATAATTTGTAAAGCTATATTTAACCATAATCAACTTAATTATTGAATGTGTTGTGCACCCATTGATTTCTACTACTAGCTAATATATAGTCTATATGTAAAATACACCAAGATGCATAAAAAATATATGCATTAAAAAAAATTCAACCCAATGATACATATCAATATATTTTACATATGAACTATATATTAGCTAGTTATAACTCTTTCATGATAACTCTTCTTAAGGTGCTATAATAATTTGTAACATACCTAAAATAATGCACCGAATGAAATAGAAGAACATATCAGAGAATATAGATTACAACATTCATGAATACCTAGAACAAACTACTAATACACCAATTTATGATGTTTTATGAATACCATGTCAAAGTTTGATTACGTCATTGATGCCCATGATAGAAATAGATATATAGAGGATCATGTTTTACTACCTAATGAAATGCCTAGTATGGTACAGAAAAGGAATGAAATTGAAAAAGGGAGATAACTGCTAAGGAGAACTATTCGTGTGAAACCTATATCTAAACTTGCTCAACATTGCCATAAATCATCACCAAAGAGTTGTAAGCATTGATGAGTTGTTCAAATATATGATCTGTTTCTACTAAAAATTTAAAAATTTCAATACACAAATTATTAATTCACTACATAATTATAGATGATATCAATAAATTTAGGTAAACTACAAACATTCAGAGAGGTCGCAAAAAGATTCATTATCTAAGAGGTTCTAATGCTAATTAAATTTGTAGAAGTGAGTATGAATATGTTAGAAATATAACTTCACAACTCAAAAAAATTGCTCGGTAAACAATTAAAGTTGAGTTGCTTGGTACCTAAAGTAACTAAGTGACAAGTAGTGGGTGTTGAGTGAAGGCTTGCTTGGAAACAATGAATGCTAAGTTTCTCAACCACCAAAGGAAGGTGAAGCCCAACAATAATGCTTAGTCACTACTAAGGTTGAGTAAGCTCGGTTGTCAAATGAATTGAATGAGCTTGATTAACTCAACAAGTAATGCAGGGTGCTCCCCTTAAAACAATAAACTCATAATAGAAACAAGGAAACAACATCAAATGCAAGAACAAAATATGGACTTCTTAATTGCACCACAAATGCGGAATTACAGAATTCATAAGTATAATATGCTAACCCACATGGGTGCCTTCAATACAATAATTTACAAGATAGGTTGTGAACTATCACCCAAATCTATCCTAGATAATGTTGGGGCTTTTCTTAAATAGATAGTTTTATGCCACTCGGGAAGGTTCTAGACGCTCAAGCTTAATACCTAGTGCTGACACACCCTAACGAAACATATAGGGTCAGCCAAATACATCTTTGACAATTATTTTAGAAGTTTTGGTAGCCCAACTTTGAAAGGCCATAACTCATGAACCATTACTTCAATTGGCTATTATAACAACTTTTTGGAAATGTCATCTCTTGATCTACAAGCTTGGAATGGTGCAAATTCCCTTCTATTGAGTTTTTAGACCTCATCTAGGCACTCTAAGGCCTCCAACGGTGAGCTTGGAAATTTTTCTACAAATTATTCTACCAAAAATCTACAATAACTTCTCTGATAGTTAAGTTAGAGCAATGAGATTTTTATGATAGACTTATATCTCTAAAATGAACCTTCCTATAGAAAATGAGAACATTCCAAGCTCATATGAAAAACTTGCTAAAAATAGCAAGTTCCCATAAATAGTAGACACCCTGTCTACTAGTCCTTATTAAAATAGAAAAGACTGAAAATAAAATATTTTTGGGTGATGTGAGATTGCCCTTACACCCATGATGCTCCTACATTAGACACCCAGGGTAATTTGAGAAGTGACCCTATCACATCTCAAGTGTTTAGAGGAAAACCAAGATGGTTAACCTCCTCCTTTGCTAGGCATGATGAATCCTCAACTGGTCTCCCCTTCCATTTGACTAGATACTCCTCATAAGTTTTGTTTCTAGTATTTTTTCCAACACAACTATCTAGTATCTCCTCAATCTCCTTTGTAGCTGAACTGTTAAGAATAAGCCATAGACATAAATAACAATTACATGCAAATATAACCAATGTTAAAAAATAATAGATCACACAAAGAAGAACACAAGACACCAAGATTTAACATGGTTCACCCAATCCCTAGGCTACATCCACCAAATAGCAAGTCCAATATTATTATGGTCCAATAATTACAACCTGACTACAATTTGTAATCCCTTATAGCTCAATACCACCACAAAAACCAATTTTTTCATTACCACTATGAAACAATCCCTAACCCTAAGCCCTTTTATACAAGTATTTTTACTGCTTTAGGGTTGCAATTAATAATTACATGTTGACCCAAAATCTTGACAAAATAGGGTCCAATTTTTTTTATAAAGTATGTATAGTACTTTTCTAATTAGTCATCACAATCTAACAATCTCCCACTCATGGAATAATTAGGCTCCATTCTAAACAACAATCTCCCACTTGGAGATTGATCATGTAGCTATGTCACTACTCCATGAGGCTTGCACTGGATCAAACCATCCTATACTCTATTGTTCTTTTATTCATGTTTAGTCTGGAAAACAAACCAAAGCTAAAGAGGATTTTAGCTTCTCCCTTGTTACTACCTTTGTAAACATATATGCTAGATTTTCATCTATATGTATCTTGTCCAACTTTAACTATCCATCCTCCAAAATTGATCAAATGAAATGGTACTACAACTGTATGTGTTTTTTCTTTGAATGCAGAGTTGAATTCTTTGCGAGATGAATGACACTCTAACTATCTGTAAAAAAATAATTATCATTTTGAGGATGTCCCAGTTCTTCTAAGAAGAACTAAAACCATATCATATCCTTGGCTGCTTTTGTAGTAGCAACATGCTCTTCCTTTGTAGTGGATAGAGCATTAATCTTCTATAACCTAGAAACCCAGTTAATGGCTCCCCCACCAACAATGAAGACATAAACTATAAAACACCACCTGGTATCAATATCCCCTACCAAATCTAAGTCAACATAGCCCTATAAATTAGTAGTAGACCCCCCAAAGTGTAAAAACTTATTGGATGTTCCTCTCATATATCTGAGAATCCATTTTAGAGCATTCCAATGCTTAATTCCTAGATGGCTCATATACCTGCTAATGACTCCCACTGCATGTGCAATATTTGGCCTTGTACATACCATAGCATACATCAAGCTTTCTATAGTTGAAGCATAAGGTACCTTGGACATCTTATCCTCCTCTTCTTGTGTCTTAGGACACATCTCCTTAGTCAACTTCAAATGACCAGGTAAAGATGTGCTGACAACTTTAGCATTCTCCATAGAGAAACATTGCAACACTTTCTCAACATAATCATCTTGAGATAGCATAAATTTCCTATTCTTCCTATCTCTACAAATCTTCATACCAAGGATTTCTTTTTCTACTCCCAAATCCTTCATAGAAAATGCATGTGCTCACTGGCATTTCAGCCCCTTAATATGATCCATGTTAGACCTAGCTACAAGCACATCATCAACATATAAACATAAAATAATGTAGCTCTCATCATCCAACCTCTTAAAATAAACACAATGATCTAAATGACACCTACTATATCCATGCTCATGCATAAAACTGTCAAATTTTAGATACCATTGCTAAGGTGCTTGCTTCAAGCCATATAAACTTTTCTTTAATTTGCACACTAAATTCTCCTTACCTTTGATCTCTAACCCCTATGGATGAGCCATATATATCTCTTCATTCAAATCACTATGAAGGAAGGTTTCTTTAACATCAAGCTACTCTAAATGTAAATATTTAGTGGCCAAAATACTTAAAATAGTACAGATAGAAGTCATCTTAACAATAGGAAAAAATATTTTATCAAAATCAATGCCCTTTATCTGTGAAAATCCTTTTACATCTAACCCGACTTTAAATATTTTCTTACCTCCATTCACTTCTTTTAACTTGTAAACCCACTTATTTTGTAAGGCTCTTTTACTGGCAAGAAACTTGCATAAATCCCATGTATTATTCTTTAGCAAAGAGTCCATTCTAGACTCCCACTAAACCTTAGTATTCACCTACGCAGCTTCATCATAGCATTCAAGTTCACCAATATCAGTAATTAAAATTGAATACAAAGAGGGAGAGAATCTTTCTAGAGGTCTAATTTTCCTTGTTGACCATCTAACATTCACCAGTGTGTGTGGTATTTGTTGTTGTGATTGTTGCACATCATGAGGAATGGCTGGACCATCAGCTTTTGGAGTATCATCTAGCAATACATAATCATCTTCTTTCTTCTCATGTTGCCACAATAGATCTATATACAACACTTTCTCATTAAATATGACATCCCTACTTCTTACAATTTTATAATTTTCAAAATCTCAAAGCCTATAACCAAATTCATTAATTTCATATCCAAAAAATACACATTTTCTTGACTTAGCTTCTCGCTTGGTTCTATTTTTAGAATCTATGTGAGCAAATACTTCACAACAAAGGTTTTGAGAAAAGAATAACTCACCTTCTTACCAGTCCATGTATCCTCTAGAATACCACAACCCAAAGGAATATAGGGAACTCTATTAATACAATATACAACAATATTGATAGTCACTACCCACATGTGTAAGGGAAACTCAACATGTAACCTCATGCTCCTTGCACATTCCATTATAGTCTTGTTCATGTTTTCAACCACTCCATTTTCCTATGGAGTCCTTGGAATAGTTTTCTATCTATGAATACCATTAGTGGAGCAATAGTCTTCAAATTCATGATTACAATACTCACCACCATTATTAGATCTGAGACATTTTAATTTCTTACCAATCTCATTTTCAACTAAGCATTTCTATTTCTTAAAAGTTTGAAATGCATAAGATTTCTATCTAAGGAAATAAACACATACTTTTCTAGTTGTGTCATCAATAAATGTAACATAATAATGATAGCCACTAAGGGAAGATACTTCAGTCGGTCCACATACATTTGTATGCACAAGCTCTAATTTCTCCTTTTTGTTTTCATTCCTAGTCTTTACAAAACTCACCCTCTTTTATTTTTAATACACACAACTTTCACAGAAATCCATATTAACACATTTCAGACCTGGTAAAACATTCTTTAAATGAAGCACTTTGATACCTTTCTCACTCATGTGCCCAAGTTTGTTATGCCACAATGTTGTATCAGAATTTACAATAGCTATTTTTTCTCCCTACTCAACTACAACAACTATTCCTAAACATTCATTTTTCTTTGAAACAATTAAAGTAGAAAGAACAATATGACCTATATAAAGATATAAAGTGCCTACTTTTACACCTTTGGCTACTACAAGGGAACCTTTTGAAACCTTCCAATTTTTATCATTAAAAGTAACTACACAACCCTCATCGCTGAGTTGGCCTACTGAAATTAAATTTCTACTTAGCCTTGGAACATGTCTTACCTCATGTAGTAGCCAATGATTCCCATTTTGCAACTTAATCTTTATTTTTCCCTTTCTATCAATTTGATAGGGTTCATTATCCCCCAAACAAACAAGTCCAAAATCCCCATGGACATAATCAATGAAATAACCTCTATGAGGTCTAACATGAAATGAAGCACCAGAATCTAAAACCCATGAATCATCAACACTTTCTAAAGACAAAAGCAAAGCATCCTGTTCAGATTTGTTACCTACCAAATTTGCCTCCTTATCTCCATCTAGTTTATCTCCTTTATTTATTTATTTTATTCCAACAACCTTTCTTTTTGTGCCCTGGTTTCCCATTGTACCAGCAGTCATTTGGTCCTCTCAATTGAGACCTCCTCCCCTTTGACTTTCCTCTTGATTTCCCACAATTTTTTAAATTACTTCCTCTCTTAGTCATTCTTCCCCTGCTTTGTGCATTCAAAGGACTTGTTGATGTAGATCCACTTGATGTTTTCCTATGAGTTTCCTCACTCAATACAATACTGATCACATCATCATATTTTAGGGTACTAGATCCAAGAATAAAATTACTCACAACCATTACCAAGTCATTCCACCTTTCAGGTAAAGAACACAAAATCAAGAGATCCCTAATTTCTTGATCAAAATTGACACCCATAGAAAATAACTAACTAGTAATAGTATTAAACTCATTTAAATGATCTACAATAGATCCACCTTTTTCTATTTTGATATTAAATAAACCCTTCATAAGAAATACCTTGTTTGAAGTGGAGGGCATTTCATATAATTTCGCTAGGGTTTGCAACAATTCTTCTTTTGTCTTCCCTTTTGTAATATTGAATGCCACTAATGGTGCCAAGTATAATCAAATGCTTCCAAGTTCCTTTCTATCCAAAAGGTTCCACTCATCATTTGACATAGATCTATGATTCTTGGCTTTGCCTTCTAATGGCTTCCATAAATCCTTCTAATAATGATAGTCTTCCATTTGCATCTCCCATAACTAAAAATTTTTCCCATTAAACCCATCAACCCTCAGCTTGCCCTCATCTACCATCATTCCCACTTAGCTGTGAGACTCCCACTTAACCATGAGACTTTCCCACAGAGGATAACTAAAAAGAAACCTCACTCTAATAGCACTTGTTAGGAATAAACCATAGACAAAAATAATGATTATATGAAAATATAACCACTATCAAAAAATAATAGATCACATAGAAAAGAACACAAGACACCAAGATTTAACATGGTTAACCCAATCCTTAGGCTATGTCCACCAAAGAGCAAGTTTGATATTATTACGATCCAGTAATTACAACTTGATTACAGTCCATAATCCCTTACAGCTCAATACCACCACAAGAACCAATTTTTGCATCACCACTATGAAACAATCCCTAAACCTAAGCCCTTTTATACAAGTATTTTTACCCCTTTAAAGTTACAATTAATAATTACATGTTAGCCCAAAATCTTGATAAAATAGGGCCCAAAATTTTTACTTTTTGGGGCAATGCCCTGAGCCCCAAAGAATTTATGAAGTATGTACAGTACTTTTCTAACTAGTCACCACAATCTAACACAAATTGGCCATTGGAATGCTCCATTGTGCTTTTGCAACTTCATCTCCATCACCTCCTTCATAATACTCTATCAAATCTAAAATATTTAATATTGGTGAAATATTCAATTCAGTTGATAACTCCACTTCATACACATTGCAAGAAGCATGCCTCTTCACTATCTTGCATAGTCAAAACTTCTTCATCTTCAGCTTATTATATGTACCTACTTGAAAATGCTCCTCTCTCAAATGAACCATGACTTCATCTCCAATCTAAAATTCCTTATATCTCATTTTCACATTTGCCTTAGCCTTATATTGTGTATTCATCTTTATGATGTGCTTCCTTACCTCCCCATGGACGTTCTTCAAATGTTCAACAAAATCTTCTGCTTTAGCACTACTTATCTCTCATTTATCTCACTGCCTCAACTCAGAATCATTTTTGGGACTACTCTTATACACAACCTAGAATGGTGATTTACTAGTACTCCTATTAATAGAATTATTATATGCAAATTTTTCCTGTGGTAAAATCATATCCATCATTTTGGTTTATCTCCAACCAAGCATCTCAACACATTTCCCAAACTGCAATTCACAGCTTCTATCTATCCATCAATCTATGGATGATGTGATGAACTAAACTTTAAATCTATCTTTAACTTCTTTCACAATGTATGCCAGAAATACCCAACAAATTTGGTATCTCTATCTGAAACTATAGTCTTTGGTAGACCATGTAATCTCACCACTTCTTTGAAAAAAAAAAACTCTACTACATGAACAACATCACTAGTCTTCTTGCAAGGAACAAAATGTGCCATCTTTGAAAATGTGTCAAACACCACAAAAATAGAGTAATGTTCACACTATGTCCTCAATAATCCAAGAACAAAATTCATGCTGATATCCTCCCATGACTTCTCTGGTATAGGTAATGGCCAATACAACCCTATATTGTACTTCACTCCTTTTGCCATTTGACATACTCTGCAACTTTGTACAAGCCTTGTCACATCTTCTTCTAATTGTGGTCAATAATAATTTTTAGCAATCAAAGCTATAATTTTATCTCTACCAAAATGTCCAGCCAATCCTCCACTATGCTTCTCTTTGATGAGATTATCTCTCATTAAACTTATGGGAATGCACAACTAACCTCCTTTGAACAACATATTATTTTGGATCATGAAATCCAACCACTTTATCTTATCAAGTGTAATAGGTTCTATACAAGCCTTCCATACTTCACCAAAATCAAGATCATCTGGATATACTGTATAGAGTTCCTTGAACCCAACTACCTCTATCTGCATTTATGTTAGCAAAAATTGTCTTCTACTAAGAGCATCTACAACTTTGTTATAATTTCCACTCTTATGTTTCAAAAAAAATGTATAACTCTACAAAAACTCAACCCACTTTAAATTCCTTTGGTTCAATTTTCCTTAACTATTCAAATATTGCAAAGCTTGATGATTAGTATACAAAACAAACTCTAGGAAGAAGATATTGTCTCCACTTCTTCAATGTTTCAACTATAGCATAAAATTTATGATCATAAACATAATATTTTCTTTTTTCATCATTTAACTTCTCATCAAAATAAGCAACAAGTCTATCTTCTTGACTCAAAACAACTCTTATTGTAGTACCACTAGCATCACAGTCTACTTGAAACACCTTGTTAAAATCAAGAAGTGCTAAAATAGATTTCTCGGTAACTTTTAGTTACAATAGATTAAAACTCTTATCTGCTCCTATAGTCCACTTAAACTATTTCCTATCCCCTCTCATTGTTTTAGTCAAGGGTCCACAAATGCTGCTAAAACTTTTTATGAACTTTCTACAAGATGTAGCCAATCCATAAAAAGATCTTACCTTTGTAACACTCCTTGGAGTAGGCCATTGAAGGATAGACTTCACTTTCCCTAGGTCCATTTTCAAACCTTCTCCTAAGACTACAGATCCCAAGCACATGAACTCCTTCTTTACAAAACTGCACTTCTTTAAGTTTATCAACAACTTTTCTTCCCTCAACTTTTCAAACACCTTGAGAATATAAATCAAATGCTCCTCTAATGTCTTAGTAAAGATCAATATATCATCTAGGTAAACAATGACAAACTTACCCAAAAAATTCTTTAGTACCTTATTCATGAGCCTCATGAAATTGCTTGGTGCATTGGCTAGCCCAAAACACATGACTAACCACTCATATAGTCCTTCCCTTGTCTTGAAAGTAGTCTTCCACTCATCACCTTCTCTGATATGAATCTAATGGTACCCACTCTTCAGATGTATCTTTATGAAATAGTCAGCTCCACTCAAACAATCCATAATATCATCCATCCTTGGCAATGGAAATCTATACTTTATTGTGATCTTGTTGATAGCATGAGAATTTGTGCACATCCTCCATTCTCCATTCTTCTTTGGTGCTAATTTCTACTGGTATAGAAAATGGACTTAGACTCTCTTGAATCAACCCCTTCTGCAAAAACTCATGAACTTTACTGTTCAACTCTTCACTTTCCACTAGTGTCATTCTAAGTGCTGGTTTGTTTGGAAAATTGGCTCCTAGAATCAAATCCATCTAGTGACTAATCTTCCTTACTAGGAGAAATCCATTAGGTACATTATCTAATACAATATTAGAAAACTCTCCCAACATATCAACAACTTCTGTAGGTAGCTCCTCTACTTCTTCCTTACTATCTTTAGGAATTATACAAAAACACATATGCTCATGATTCATGCCTTTAAGAAACTCTTTTCCATCGACAAAACATATTCTAGGTGCACTACATACCCTTTCTTCTTTATCCTTCAAAAGCTTCAACTTATGTTTCACTCCATCCTTAGTTAGAGTGTAGGTATTTGCTCATCCATCATGTATAACATGCTTTCCAAACTGCCATGGCCTACCCGACAACATATGACATATGTCCATAGGTATGATATCACATAGTATCTCATCCTAGTAGCTTCCAATCTTGAACTTCACTCAACATTGCTCATTGATGATAACCTTGTGGTCATCTTGCACCCAAGAAATACAATATGGAAATGGGTGTTTCTATCTCTTTAGATTCAAATTTTTGGCCATCATTATTGACACTATATTTTTAGTACTTCCACCATCAATGATCACATCACAACACTTATCTGCACATCTGCACCTTGTGCAAAACAAACTCCTTCTTTGATCCAGTTCATTCTCACCACTCAGTAGGACTCTTCTATTAACTAAGACTTCTCCTCTTTTAGCATCTTATGAATGCAAGGATCTGACATCTTCATAAAAATGTGCAACTCTATCTAGGCCATCATTTCTTTGATCTATCCTTCCTTGGTGTTGGGTACATTCAAATGCTTTATGCCCTTCTTCTCTAGAATGAAAACATTTTCCATGGAAGCCTCCTCTTCCAGATCCTTGTTCTCTACCTCTTCCTCTTTGATCTCTATTGTTTTGATTATGGAAATTATTGGAATTGTTTTCCCCTTGATTTTGATTGCTACTTCTAGCCTCATCCTTTTTCTTCTAATCATTGTTATGGCTTCCATAAGATCATCTACTAGATCTTCCACCATGACTTCTTCCACTATTCTTATTGTCAAATTTCTTGCTTAGTTTCTCCTCAACTCTTAGGGCAAATTGGTATGCCTCCTCAATACTATTCATTTAAACTAGACTTAGCTTGTCCTGAATGCTTGGCCTTCACCCATTAAGATAACGAGAAAATTTCTCCTTATCAGCATCTACATGGACAATTCTAAAGAGAACTCAGTAGAACTCTTCAACATACTCTTGAACATATTTCCCCGCTTGCTTTATTCCTTGCATCTTCTTCAACAAATCAATCTCGTACTCCATAGGAACGAATTGTCACCTCATTTTAGCTATCATCTGATCCCATCTGGTGATTTTTTCCTTTTCCTTTTTAATTTCGCTCCAACTAAACCTCTTGCCACTAGATTTTTGCATATTACTTCAATTTTGGCTTCAAAAACTTGACCCTATCTAGATACTCAATATCTTCATACTCAAAGTACTCCTATAGTTCATTGATCTAATTGATTAGCTCTTTTGGATTAAGATTTCCTAAAAATGTGGGAACCTAAAACTTAGGTCTTTTTCCAATCTTGGAGATGGCCCTAAAAAGCCTCTCTTCCTTTGGGTTTAGAATTGCCTAGAGAAATCACTGCTTCACATGAAGATCAAAATGAACTTATAGAGAACAAGAAGAACTGATCCTATGTTGATGCAACTCTTATCCTCTATTGTTCCTTATGCTCTTTGAACTCTCTTCTATTCCTTATTCTCCTCCTCTAATCGAATGAATGAGGCTTCATTCATTTTTTTCTTGTGTCAAAACTTTTCCCTCTCTTTCAAATTTCAAACTCACTTACTGAGTTAAGTGTGTCACATAGGTAGGGGGGTGTTTGGGTCAATGGTAACGAACCATTTTCAACACTTCCCCTTCATCCCAAGACAAAAAAATCAAGGATCACTCTTGATCCAAATCGACTACACCAATACTACTTCTTAGATGTAGATAAGTTGTTATGCCCAAAGGTTTAGTGAAAATGTCTACTAGCTGTTGCTCAAACTTTCAAAATTTTATTTTGATGTCTCCATTCTCCACTAACACTTTGATGAAGTGATATCTAATTTCTATGCAACTACTTCTCCCATGGAATACTAGATTCTTTGACAATGCTATTGAGGAAATATTGTCACAGAAGATTGAGGTTCCATCCTCTTTCTTTTTATTCAAATCTATCAAGATTCTTCTTAATCAAATAGCTTGACATGTCACTACATTCATTGCTGCATATTCAACCTCTTTTATAGATTGAGAAACAAAATTTTTCTTCTTGGATGCCCATGAAATCACACTTGAGCTCATGTGAGACAAATATAAAGAAGTGCTCTTCCTATCATCTAGGCTTCAAGTCCAATCATTATCAATATAACCAACCAACTTGAAATCATTATCTGCAACACCTTGTAAAAAATTCCAAATATATTAATACCATTCATTACCTTGGGATCTCTTTCTCACTTGCCAATGGGAATCCTTCGGTATTTCCACCAAGATGAGTTGCTATCAAATACATTAAACTTCCAACCATACTCTTCTATAATGATGCATTCACACTTTTGTTGTAATCTTCCCTGCTCAACTTTAGACCTACTGCTATTGGTGTTGGGGTTTTCTTACTATTCTACATTTTGAATCTCCCCAAGATCTGATTTGCATACTTTTCTTGAGACATAAAGATGCCATCATGCATTTTTTTTACTTCTATGCCAAGAAAAAACTTCAAGAGACCTAGGTCTATCATTTCATATTCATTCTTCATGGCCTCTTTGAACTCACCAATTACAAAATTATCATTTCCTATGAATATTAAGTCATTTATATACAAGACAACAATTACAACTTTGTGCCTTGATGTAGAGTGTGGGCTCACTATAACTAAAGCTATTGCTCATCAAGTCTAAGTCAATTCTTTTGTACCATGCCTACCTAGCTTTCTTAAGCCCATATAGAGCTCTCTTCAATTTGTACACCTTGTGTTCTTCACTTGCAATTTCATAACTAGCTAGTTGCTCCACATATACTTCCTCTTTTAATACATCATTGAAGAAGGTGGACTTCACATCCATTTGATATACCTTCCATTTGTGTTGTGCTACAATTGCTATGACAACTTTCCACTATTGCAATTGGGGCATATGTCTCATCATAATCTCTATCATATTGCTGTTGGTACCCCTTCACCACTAAATGTGCCTTATGTGTATCTATTTTTCATTTAGCATTGCACTTGGTCTTGTAAACTCATTTCACTCCAATTTCTTGTTTCTTGGGAGTCAAAGTAGTTAACTCCTACATTTCATTTCTTTCAATAGAATTAATTTCCTCATGAATGACATTACACCATTTCTTCTCTTTAAGAGCTTCTTAAAAATAGATTGGATCACTATGAGAAAATAATATAAATTTTACCCTCATATCATAGTATTCATCATACCATTCCTCTTGGTATATCTCCCTTAGATTCTTAGTCTTTCGTGACAATAGGGAGGTAAGAATGGGATCTGAATTTTTAGTATTGTTGCTGGTACTATTTTGTATGCTAACTTAGGGCTATTTTTGTTGATAGATTGTTGAAAGCATAAATTCTAATGATATTCCTATGAGGTGTAGATATGTTACTATGATGATATGTTACATTCATGACTAAGTTTGTCATTGATGTCAACATAGCAATTTTATATGGTATTGGATAGAAGAACAATGAAAAGGTCAAGTTGGTATAGACAACTAGTTGAGTATTCTCACTATTTGAAGTTATGAGAGATATGTTTGAGTATCTAGTATATGTAGTTAATGTTAGAAGAAGAAATGACAAGTCTAGAATAATTTATGTAAGCTTTGGTCATGTTTGTTCTGAGATAGAGTTTATAGAGGCATTTTTGGTAAACTTGTTATATCTCTTAGTAGAGTTGTTATTTTGAGAATCAAGGTTGACAATGTGAAGAAGATATGTTGGTGATGACATGGCTAAGTTTTCTCATCATAATATTGCATGTACAAAAATTTATTCAAGTTGCAAGGTGGAAGATTAATGTTATCACTAAGTGTAACATGTTCTTAATGTGGTCCTATAATGATTAATTGAGAAGGTCTAATAGCCAACTCAAGGATTTTTTTTATAGACTCCACATAAAGGAAGGACATTTTCCTTTATCAAGTATGACATGAAAGGCAATTTTATAAGTAGCACAAGAGTAGGATGCGAAGTTGAGCAGTTTAAAGCAGAAGTGAAGGAAACTTCATTACCAAGGTTTTGCTGAGTGATTCAAGGTTTCATATTTGGATCTAAGGTTTGTGACCTTTTCTACAAGGTATGACAATGATTGGTTTAGTTGATAGAACAGAGGAAAGAAGAACATAATAGAAAATTGCATGTTTGAGTAGTGAACTCTTCTTGTAGTTGAAATTGTACATTTGGGTAGTGGGCTCATCTTGCATACGTTGTATTGTAACTCCTAACACTATTGGCACAACTCCTAACAAGGTTGGGATCTCCTAATAGGGATTCAAAGTCTCCTAATAGGGTCCATCCTCTAACAAGGAATATTTATATTAATACATCATGTAGTGGGTGTCGTTTCCACCGGGGTTTTCCCTCTAATCAAGGGTTTCCCTAGTCAACAAATCTAGTTTAATTATTTATGTACATCTTTATATGGTGGTTGTTTACTTTGGTTAAATGGTTAAGTTTGTGTACAAAAGATAAAGGGTTAAATTGTTGGATAACTAACTTAGCCCCCTGCCTCCCCCCCCCCCAGCAACTATTATCTTGGTCAATTATTGTTTCTAATAATTGGTATTATAGCATTAGGTCTTTGAAGATAAAGTTTAACAACTTTGGGAAATCTATGGTGAGCATGTTCAGGAAAGATAGTCCAAATTTCAATTGAATAAATTATGATAGTTGGATGGAAAAGATGAAGACACATCTACTATGTATGGGTTTGGGATATTGGATCTTGACAAAAACAACAAAGATAATCATTGCTAAAAATGATTTGGAAACCTATACTAAGGCAAAAAGAGATCTTTTTATGTGTGACATGAGAGCTAGAGAAGCACTATTGACCGCACTTCCTGAAATTGAAGACAGTCATGTAAAATCACTTGCTACTTCACATCTGATTTGGAAAGATTTGGAAAATAGTTTTGAAGGTGGTGAACATTCTATGAAATTAAGGCTACAAAATTGGATTTGTGCATTTCAAGATGCTAAAATCATGGAAGATGAATTTGTAAGAACATATATAGTTAGGATATCAAAAATTAATGTAGGTATTAGATCTCAAGGATGAACCAAAGAAGATGATGAGGTTATATGGAAGATATTGAAGAGCTTAATACCACCATTTAAGCTAGCAGTTCAAATGATACAATTGTTGATAATTTTCACAAAATATTTCACAAAGGAGACATTGCTTGGAAGACTTGAAGTAGTTAAGAATGAGCTTAGACAATCTGGAGAGTTGACTAGAATAGAGATATCTTTCAATACCTTTAATATTCAACCTCATTTATCAAGAAGCATAAGTGCTAGAGGAGATTTTTCTAGCAACATCAGATCTAAGGAAGATAGGACGCTTGAAGAAGGAGTAGCCATTCTGGTAAGAATAGAAAAAAGAGGTAAGAAAATCTTTAAATATTGGACTTGTGATGAATATGATCATTATGCATTTACGTTTCCTAGAAAAGAGAAAAGTATAAAGGAAATTACAAACCTAGAAAAGACAAAGAGTATTTGTATGCAAATGAAGAAAATGATTTTGATGATCAAGTTGTAAGTGCTAGTGATGATGAAATTGGATTTGTGGAAATTAAAGAAGAAAGTCTAGAATAGGTAGCATTGGTGTCACAAGTTGAGAAGAAATTTGATTGGATAATTGATAGTGGTTGTTCACATCGTATGACTAGTGATATGAACAAGATTTTTGACTTCAAAAGTTAGGATGGAGGCATCATCAAAGTTGGAAACAATGCAACATGTCAAGTTAAAGGTATTGGATCTATATCTCTTGATGGTAAAACTAATATTGAGGATGTATATTTTGTTTATGGTTTGAAACACAATCTTTTGAGTGTTGGACAACTAGTGGACAAAGGTTATTAGTTGCAGTTCATAGAGAAGACATGCATGATTAGAGACAAAGATGGAAAGGTAATTGAAACATGAACCAAATCTAGAGGTAATGTATTTTAGTTAAAACCTACTAAAATGACATGTTTGGTTGTAAAGGTAAATGATAGTCAGTTATGGCATAAGATATTTTTTCATATAAACTTTGATAGTATTATGAAGACTAGTAGTGTGCTTCCAATTAGAGATTTTCCTAAGATTGTAAATCCCACTAACACAATTTGAAAGGAGTGTGTGTTGGCAAAGCATAACAAAACTTCTTTTTCCTACAATAAGTTTACTATGACAACAAAGTTGAAGATTGTAGACAATGATCTCAGTGGTCCTACAAAGACTAAAGGATTCTATGGTGAAAGCTATTTTATGATTCTAATTGATAACTTTTCTAAAATGATGTGGTTTACATTTCTTAAAGAGAAATCTGAAGCATTTGACAAGTTTAAGATATCCAAGAATAGAGTTAAGAATGAATCTAGTATGAAGATTAATTGTTTAAGATTAGATAGAAGAGGGTAATGTACTTCAAATGAGTTTAACCTATTTTATTAAACATATTAGTTATAGAAGTAGCAAGAGCTATGTTAGCTAAGAATGATGTATCCAAGATGTTTTAGAAAGCAGTTATGAATACAACAGTATACACTATGAATAGAGTGCAAGTCAGAAAAGACACAAACAAGACCCCTTGTGAACTATGGTTTGGTCATTCACCTACAGTTAAGTATTTTAGAATTTTTGGAACTGTTATATCAAAAGATATGATGATATTGGTAAGTTTGATTATAGAAGTGATGAAGGCATGTTTCTTGTTTATTCATTGAAAAGAAAAGCTTATAGATGCTATAATCTAAGAACTAAAAATATTATGTAAAGTGTAAATGTGAGAATTGATGAGAAATTCAAGATACAAGAAAGAATAGTTGAGTACAATTCAGATGATGATGTTGTTACTAAGGCAAGGGATACTGAAGTATTTCTTGAGACTAATAATGATTTGAAGAATGGAGAGTTGAGATAGGAACAAAGCTTGGAACCTTTAGTAGAGCTAAGAGTTGAGATAGAAACTCCTACTTCATGAAAGAATATGATAATGAGTCACCCATCTGAGAAGATCATCGGAAGCTGAGATAAAGGTGTAATGACAAGAAACAAAGTCAATGAAGAACTATGTTTGATAGCTTAAGTTAAACCTAAGAATGCAAATGAAGCATGTAAAGATGATTATTGGAAACACACTATGAAAGAGGAATTGGATTAGATAGTAAAGAATGAGACATGGGAATTGGTTCCTAGACCAAAAGACAAGAATGTGATAGGAACTAAATGGGTATTTAGGAACAAGGCAAGATTGGTATGTAAAGGTAACTCACAAAATGCAAGAATAGATTATGATGAGACCTATGCTCCAATGGTTAGGATAGAAGTGGTAATATTATTCTTACCCTATGTAACACAAAAGAAATTCGAAGTGTATCAAATGGATGTCAAGTCAAAATTTTTGAATGGAGAACTTGAAGAAGAAGTGTACATTGAGAAGCCTAAAGGTTGTCCTTTGTCAGATGATAAGGACATAGTGTGCAAACTGAAGAAAGTATTGTATCACTTGAAACAAGCACCCAAAACCTGGTATGCAAGTCTAGACAATCATTTGACAAAGCTTGGATATAGAAAAGTTATGGCAAATAGTAATATGTATTGGAAAGAAAATGATGATGATTTGATGATTTTGGTAATATTTTTGATGATATAATATTTGGAGGAAATAATAAGGAAAGTAAGAAGTTTGCATGAAAGAGATGAAGAAATAATTTGAGATGAGTATGATAGGAGGAATGAAATATTTTCTAGGATTATAGATTGTATAGAATAAAGAAGGAATATGTATTTCTCAGACTATACATTTGAAGGGTTTACTGAACAGTTTTGGTTTAGAAACATGAAAAATCATTGGAACACCTATGGTAACTAGATAAAAGTTATATAAAAGGGATGAGACACCTACTATTGAGAAAAAAAAGTACATATCTATGATCAGAGGATTGCAATATTTGACTCACAGAAGACCAGATATGAAAAGTGTAGTTGGAATTGTTGGAAGATTCTAGCTGATCCTAGAGAAGAACATTATGCATTAGTCAAAAGGATATTTAGATATATGAAAGGAACATCTAAATTTAGATTGTGGTATGAAAAATCTAATGATTTTATTCTAAGTGCTTATAATAATACTAATTGGGCATGCAGTATAGATGATAGAAAAGATACCAATGGTGGAGCCTTCTTTCTTGGAGGAAGATTAGTTTCTTGGCTAAGCAAGAAGTAGGATTGTACAACACAAAGTATAGTGGAAGTAGAATATGTTGTAGCAGCCAACAATTGAAATCAAGTTGTTTGGACGAAGTAGATACTAAATGATATAAGGATAGAAATCAGTGAACCCATTGGCATACATTGTGAAAACACAAGAATAGTAAATATGTCTAAGAATCCAGTGTTGCATTCGAAGACCAAGCACATTTATATTATGTATGACATGTTGAGATTAAAAGTTATAGAAAAGAAAATTAGATTGGAGTATGTGAGAATTAAAGAGTAGATTGCAGATATATTCACTAAGCCTCTTCCCAAAGAGACTTTTGAGTATTTGTGAGGTTTGCTAGGGGTTATGCCCCTTCCTACATCAAAGTAGAGTCTAGTGTAATAGAGCACCATTTTTGTCTAGACTAAATGATGATGCTTCTTGTATGGGGAAGTATCTGTGATGGACAAAGCCATCTATGATTCTTGTTGGATGTTGCTTTGAATAGTGTCTTTGGACACTTGAGCTACTAAGAATTAGTTGTTTCAGAGTTTAATAGTTACTGGAACCTTTGACATTGATGTTAATAGGGGAGAAGTTCAGCATAAAAAAAATCATGGGGAAAAAATCATGAGAAGATCATGAGAAGATCATGAGGAAGAAAAACATGTTTAGAAGAAGTACATCATTAAATGACAGTTTGATAGAAAGCACATTGAGGTATATCAATGGGGGAGAATGATTGA
The DNA here is from genome assembly GCA_028749045.1 of Cupressus sempervirens. Lineage (NCBI taxonomy): Eukaryota > Viridiplantae > Streptophyta > Pinopsida > Cupressales > Cupressaceae > Cupressus > Cupressus sempervirens. The sequence continues at coordinate 872,257,813 of CM053792.1, forward strand.
TGAAGAGGATTTGAAAAGAAAGATAAACAGTCTTGTTGGTATTCTTGGAACTAGATGTTTTTCATCTATATTGCCATCAATGCCAAAGGGGGAGACTATTGAGAGATTATTGAAAGCATGAATATTGATGATATTCCTATGGGGGAGTATTGTAGATATGCTACTATGATGGTATGTTACATTTGTGACTGAGTTTGTCATTGATGTCAACATAGCAATTTTCTGTGGTATCTAACATAAGAACAATGGAAAGATCAAGTTGGTACATATGGCTATTTGAGTATTCTCACTATATGAGGTTAGGAGAGATATGTCTAAGTATCTAGCATATAAGGTTAATGTCAAAAAAATAAATCAAGTGTGGAAGAAGTTATATAAGCTTTGGTGACATCTATTCTAAGATATAGTTTATAGAGGCATGTTCTAGTAAACTTGTTATATCTCTCAGTAGAGTTGTTATTCTGATAATCGAGGTTGTGGATGTGAAGAAGACATCTTGGTGATGACATGGCTAATTTTTCTTGTCATAATATTGCATGTATGAAATGTTATTCAAGTTGCAAGGTAGAATATTAATGTTATTGCTAAGTGTAATGTGTTCTTAATGTGATTAATTGAGAAGGTCTAACAGCTAACTGAGGGAATTGTTTTATGGACACAGTATAAAGGAAAGACATTTTCCTTTATCAGGTATGACATGAAAAGCAATTTTGTAAGTAGCACAAGAGTAGAATGCAAAGTTGAGCAAAGCAAACCAGAAGTGAAGGAAGGTTTTACTAAGTGATCTGAGGTTTGATATTTGGATCTAAGGTTTGTTATCTAGTCTAGAAGGTTTGATAGTGATTAGTTTGGTTGATAGAACAAAGTTAGGAAGAACATAATAGTAAATTACATGTTTGAGCAATGAGCTCTTCTTGTAGTTAAAATTGCATGTTTGAGCAGTGGGCTCATCTTGCATAGATTATACTACAACTCCTAACAAAGTTGGCACAACTCCTAATAAGGTTGGAATCTCCTAACGGGGATTCAAAGTCTTTGAATAGGACTCACAAGTACTAAATGTTGTAATAGACTCCTAACCAGGTCCATCCTCTAACAAGGAATATTTATATTAGTACATCATCTTGTGGGCATCATTCCCACTAGGATTTTCCCTCTGATCAAGGATTTCCCTAATCAACAATTATGGTTAATTGTCTATGAGCATCTTTGTATGGTTTCTATTTTCTTTGGTTGAATGGTTAACTTTATTTACAAAAGATAAAAAATTTAATTTTTAGATAACTAATTCACCCCCCTTCTTAGTTACCTTGGTTGTCTATTATTTCTAATAGTTTTGAAAACTCAACATATTTGAGGTTGCTTATCTTTTTGCTTTTGTCTACAACTATGTAAGTTTATTGCTCCATCATCTTGTTGATCACCAATTTCATCTTTTTCATCTATAGTCATCATTTTACTTGTAGTGCTTGATGATTCATCTACCAAGCCATCCCATGACTAATTTTCAAGAAACCACACATCTCTTGAAATGATGATCTTCTTGGTGATTGGATCATACAACATATAGTCCTTTGATTATAAGCTATAACTTGTGAAGATGCACTTCACACCTTTATGATCTAGATTTTTCCTTTGTTCCTCAGGTACATGTGCATATTCTACACATCCAAACACTCTCAAGTGCTCAATTGTCCATCTATTCCTTGACCATGCCTTAAGAAGAATCTTGTCAAGAACTAACTTTGTACAACACCTATTTATCAAGTATATTGTTGTTGCTACAACCTCTCCCCAATATTGAGTTGGGAGTCCCTTTTCTTCCATCATACTCCTTTCCATCTCAACAATAGCCCTATTTTTCCTACAAGCCACTCCATTTTGATGTGGAGTATAACTAGTCGTAATCTCCTTCTTGATGTGATTCTTCTTGCAAAAGTTTACAAACATATTTGAGCTATACTCCCCTCCTCTATCCAACTTAAGGACCTTCACATAATGTCCACATTCTTTTTTAGCAAGGGATTTAAATTCAAAAAAAAATCTTATTCTTCATATTTTGTTTTCAAGAAATACACCCATGTCCTATGACTAAACTCATCTATGAATATCATGAAATAAGTACTACCCCCAATAGAAGTGGTTTTCATAGGGCTAACTAAATCTAAGTTCACCAATTCTAATGTTACCCTTTTCCTTCCAAAATTACCAAAATTAAAGGAAAGCCTATGTTTCTTACCCAAAATACAAACCTCACACTTGTCATGTGAATCTACAATTCTTGGAAAACCATTTGCCATTATTTTCTTGGACACCAAATTTAAACTAGCAAAGCCAAGATGTCCATACCTAAGATGCCATAGTTTGGAGGGGTCTTCAATCATGCTTCTAAGAGTTGATTGCTGATGTATTATTCTACCTGGATGCTTGGGAGGTGCAACACTGAATTGAGAAGAGAATCATGTCTCTATCTTCAACATGAACATCTAGTTCTTTGACATTTGGACTACTACAAGTATTATCTTACTCTCATCTTTTTCATGAATGACACACCTGTCATTTTCCATCAGCCCCTTGTAACCATTTTGAATGTGTTGTCCAACACTCATCAAATTGTGCTTTATACCCATGAATAAATATATATTTTGGATCTCCTTCTTCTCACCTTGCTTAGTGCAAACCATGATAGATCCTTTGCCCACAATGGGAATGGTTCCATTATTTCCCATCTTAATTTTAGACTTAAAATTTTTATCAATAAAAGAGAATAAACTTTCATTAGCACTCATGTGGTTGGTACAACTATTACCAAGTACCATACCTCAGGGTTTCCTTCTTCACATATGTTACACATGATGAAGGCTATGAGATTGTTTTGCATTTCCCATGTTCACATCAACCACATTTGCATTCTGTCTTGACTGATCACCTTCTTCTTCTGACATTCACTTGCATAATGCCCAAACTTATGATAGTAATATAATTCCATATATCTCTTGTTGGAGTTGTAATATCTTCTCTTGTATTTGATAGTAATAGAATTCCACCATCCTTTTCTCTTCATACTCTTCTCCATTTAACTTGACCTAGTTTATGAAAGTAGAGATTCTTGAGCTGAATTCTGTAATAGGTTCACTATCCTTCATTTGAAGGTTCCCAAAATCCCTTTTGATCATCCATAGCTTCACTACTTGGACCTTATTATATTCTTTGAAGTTTGTTTCAAGAATATACCATGCTTTCTTTGAGTAATTTGTTGTTGTTGTCTTAGGGAAGATTGTCTCTATCACGACTGCCTCAATTAGGCTTAAGGTTTTTGTATCCTTTCTTCTTGAATCTTTTAACTAAGTCTTCTAAGGGTATGTGAGTGCAGTATATTGTGTTGGATTGGTTACATCATTGAAACCATTCATCATAAATTCTCACAAATCATTAGCAGCCATGATGGTTCTCATTTTCTTTGCCTGTGATTCATAATTTTGTCCATTAAAGGATAGTGGCTATTGCCATGTCTTTCCTACATCTCCTACCATGTCAATTACCCAAAAAATAAAAGCTCAAACTCATGATGGATGTGGAGCCTCAAAGCTCTGATACCATGTTAGAGTTATAACGTCACAACTCAAAAAAATCTTGGCAAACAATTCAATCTAAGTTTCTCAATACCTAAAGTAGCCGAGTGACAGGCAGTGGGTGCTAAGTGGAAGCTTACTCAAAAATATTGGATGTTGAGTTTCTCAATCATGAAAAGGAGGTGGAGCTCGATAATAATGCTTGTCCACCATTGAGATCGAGTGTGCTTGGTCATTGAAGGAATCAAGTGATCCCGGTTGACTCATAAGGGAGTAATCGAGTGAGCTCAGTAAGCACAAAAGGAGGGTACTCAGTGGACTTAGATGTAGCTTGGTAGACACACTCACAAATATGTGATGATTGAGTTAACACTAGGAGGACTTGGTTAACAAGGGAACCAAGAAAGTTAATAAAAGACTTGTTTTCTACTCTATTCCACTGTTAAAACACAAAAAAGATGACAAAGAACATACAACTCTAAACTTCTCAAATACTAAGCACCATGCATAATGAGTAGAAAGAAGACAACAATGAGCCAAAACAATTGGATCGACTAATATGCCTTCTTGCTTACTTTCTATTCATAAAGTGATTCAACTAAATACAAATCTGGGAGCATAGTACTTCAACTAGAACCAAAATATTTTAACCTTACAACTACTATTTGAACTATAAACTTACAACACTTAAAGGTTGTATACAATAATGCCTAGAGCAATCAATGGTTCATAGAATTATCAAAATGAACTTATAGAGAACAAGGAGAATTGATCCTATATTGCTGCAACTCTGATCCTCTATTGTTCCTTTTGCTCTCTAAACTCTTTGGTATTCCTTATTCTCCTCATCTAATCAAATGAATGAGGCTTCATTCCTTTTTTCATGTGTCAAAAATTTTTCCCTCTCTTTTGAATTTCAAACTCACCTACTGAGTTAAGTGTGTCAGGCAAGTAGGTGGGTGCTTGGCTTTAGGGCAACCAACCATTTTCAACAAAATCAAATCCTAGTGTTGAAAAGAAAAGTAAAGAGCAAAAATGCTTTGGGGAGCGAATCCTATCATAATTGAAATAGATTTGAAGATAAAAAAGATATGAGACTTGAGAATGAAAATACACACTTTGTAGGAGATTTTCCCAACCTTATTACCACTTTCACATGAGCCTTCCCCATTGTGATAAAATTTAGGTTAGGGTCTTAAAATAATTTCGCATATATAAATAAAATCAAAATGCCCATTCCAAACTGGTCAATATAGTGGCACCATAATTCTGGACCCCGCTATATTTCAAACAAACCAAATATTACATTTCACTGTGGGACTGACCTTGTGGAGAAGGTGACATCATCACAAGCATCTAACACATGTAAGATAATTATTCTCATTGAGTGACTGACCCCATGAGCAATGGGTATGGGAAAATACCTAAGGTTTTTATCATAGATATAAAAAAATAAGTACATGCACTATAGTCAATTACATATGTACTAATAATCGATCATTTTGAAGCTTTGTTGGTTGGTGATTAACCAATTTGTGTAGCACAATTGAGACATCTTAAATCTTGATAGCAATATCATGACTAGCAGGACATTTAGGCACAAGTACTAGTGTTTTTTAGGTAAAGGGTTATTGGTGCATTAAAAAATGGGAACACATTTTGACTACTTTGTGATCTATACCTAGAGAGATCCCGAAAACTTAGTATTAAGCACTTAATCCACTATATTAATAGATTGAATAAATTGATAAATTGCAACGTGAGATTTAAAAAATTTAAATGTGCAATGTTGACCTAGATGACTACTAAATCTTTTCCCCTGCAATGGGAAGCATAAAAGCTAGTCAAATATTGCTTCCATCAACTTTGAAACAATGGTATATATTTGTGTTTTGTGCGGCTCTGACATGGTAGTGACAGAATAAAGAGAAAGTTTAGTTGTCGACAGAAATATACGATTGTAAGTATCGTGGAGATCAAAATTGATAGGTGTAAGACATATTTTCTAGCCAGTTGTAAAATATTTTCAACCGACTTTTGCGATTGCGTGGATGTCTTTCTGCAGAGGCGAAAGCGATAGAGAGCCTATGTGGGGAACAAGTTTATTTTCTTTCTTATTCCTTCCCTTTCAGCATGGCTCTTTCCTCTGCTTCCTATCCCACACTTTGTATGGTTCAAATTAGCATACTACCGTGGCGTATACGAAGATTATGTGTCTTGGTCAATAATAGCTTAATATAACATATATACTGCCCCACATTCAAATTTTACAAACTAAAATATGTAAACCTTTAATAACTGGACAACTTTCCTTGAAAGATTATAATTCAAAAAATCACCCCACACACAAGGGACAAATCCATTGAGAAAGTAAATCTTATCAAAATTTGAATATCTTTAAATAAACAATACAATAATTGATAATTGTCTTCTTAATTAGTGAGGACTTTATATTCTAGGATGACTCTTGAGAGATAATTGCTTTTACCATAATCGTTCAACTAATAGGCTGATCAAAATTTATATTCATAAATTTTATTATTATTCTTGTAATAATATCTCAACTACAGTGATGGTGGGTAATATTAAGACTTTAAGTATAAACCCTCACAAACCTTTTGATAAGGCTAATTACATTACAAATTTTTGTTGGCTTCAAGTTTATTGTAAAATATATTTTGTACTCCATTTACACTAACTGCTCCTATTTAGATGTTGCAGCTAGTTGGATGGCTTATTATCAAAAATATATAGTACTACACTTAACTAAGTGCTCCTACTTGGATGTTGAAGCTAACTAGATGGCTCTCTAGCACCTTAGAACATAAATCACAAATGCCATATACATAGTCTGAAAAATCTTGGCCAAATAGATCTTGAGGTTAAAAGAAAAAGCATCATTATATTGGGAGATGATTTCAAATTTATTTTTTATTTCCATAACTACGTTAGCCTAATGTTAGGGATTTCTTGGTTTTTTTTTACAATTCTTGGTAGTAGCGGGCCACATATGTCTATGGATCAGCACTTGATTCTTCTTAAATTATGTGAAGAAAAAAAGCAAAGCCCTAAAATTTTTGCTTAGCACAAGGTGGTGTCGAGTGATAGTTTTTCTCTACACCAATGGATGTTGAGTGATAGGTAGACAAGGGCAACTTGGCAATAGTCTATGCTGAGTGAGATTGGTAGCAAGGGATGCTGAGTTAGCTCAACAACAAGGTATGTCGAGTGAGCTCGACACAAACTGCAGATACAAAACTTGGTCAAAGACTAGACCGAGTGAGCAATATACCAAACTATCATTAAAATGTAGAGTCAAAGGATGAAGATTTCAACTATGAACTTCTCAAATGCAAAATAGTATGCGATGATAAATAGAAGAAGAACAATAGATTACCAAGTATGCCTGCTTGCTTGCTTATATTCTATTCAACAATACTATTACAAAATCTGGGAGCATTCAACTTGAACTAAAAAATCCTAAAATCTTCAAACTAGTAAAACTTTAAACTTACAACTCTAATGGCTACATACAAAAATGCCTAGAGAAATCACTACTTCACAGGTCAAATCAATAAAATTTATAGAATAACCAAAAAGATCCAACATGTGCAACTGTAAACACAAAACTAGAACTTACTTCTATCTTCTTAACTCTAACTTGATCTATTGATCGACTTCTCTTCTCTACCCTACAACTGATTCAATCCTTCTCTCTGCTCTTCTGCAACTTACTGAATGAATCAGATTCATTCCTTTTTGTCTATTCCCAAAAATGTTTTCCCTCTCATTTTGAATTTGAACTCACCTACCATGCATTAATGTTTCTAACTATTCTGCAAGTCGTCAGGGTGGTAGGTGGGTGTTTGGCTCTAGGGGCAACCACCTATGCATTAAATATTTCAACAAATTAAATGTATTGTAGACTCATTAAAGAGGTCAAAATGTAGCTATTGTTGGGAGTCACCCACCACTAGTGAGCTCTGAGAGATCTTCACTACAGGCAACTTGATGCCATATTTTCAAGTCATGAAGAAGCACAATAACATCTTATCTCTTAATTTTGCAATTCCTAGCACTAGGGTAAAGTCACCATTAGGAACATTAAATTTCAATTAACTCTTGAGCTCACTATCAAAGATAATTGTGCTAAGTGCTAGGGTGAAAAAGGGTTGCAATAAAGCTCAGGGGATAGCAAATTTTATAATGAGAATTTCTAAAAGAAATGAGAGAAACTTGTGGTTATGACACATGAAAATGAATATGATAATTTCTCTTTAGCTTCTATATATTCCATTTTCTATTTCTTTTGCTGAAATGTTTTAATCTGAAAGGAAGGTATATTTCCTTCCATGGTTGTCACTTTTCCATATCAAACCATCTTAAAAATTGACATACGATTAATATGCCCTACTTCCTCTTTTGCTCTTTGAGCTCCAAATTCACAAAATGGGTATCCCCTCTGCTCCATGGGGGCTTGATTTATGTCTTCTATGAACATGGATTTAACATGTCTTTCTTTAGATGTCATCTTATTCTCTACCATCAACATGAATAAAGTTTCTCTATAAAACCTACTCAGAGTACTCTTGAGATTGAGATATTAGATACTAATCCCCTCCCATAAAAAATTTTCTCCTTTTGATTAAAAGACCAATCCCCCTAGAAAAAACTTGAAACCCCAATACTCCTAAGAAGGTGAAAAGAAACTATGAACCTTAATAGGAAGGCAAAGAAAAACCATGACCCTTGAGAAGGATATCTCCCTTGAAGAAGATCTACGTTAAACTACTCCATAAAAAGGAAACATCCTAGCATCAAGATTATCCCTTCATACTCTATGAGTAGAAACAAAAGGGTGAGAAGACCAATACTTTTATCCATATTAATAGAGAGAATGGTAAATAGGATGATATAGAATGTATGGAAGAATCAAAGAATAATCTGAGTTATAGAGAAAGGAAGTTTAAGAGACTCTATAATGAAGATACAAAGGGAAAATATAGAGGAAAAAATTGTGTCAAAATGGATAAGGAGTATGGACCTTAAGTGATGTAACTAGGTCAAGTTTTACTACTCAACCTTCCAAGGCTTATCCTAAACCTATAGGTTTGTCTTATGTCCCTATTCCCAAGAGGATCTTCTCTCCTATCCCCTTCTACAAGACCTAATTCATCAAATTTTTGTGTCACTTCACTCTTCTACTCTCACCTAGTCTTCCTACTAGGCACTCCTTGTAATATTTTTCAACAATAAGGGTATTCACATAGTAGTTCTAGAGCTACCAGTTAGACCTATTATCTAGGTTTTGGTGCAATCACCAAGAAAAATTAAAAATAACTCCTAAACATAATTTTTGATATGGAAACCCTTTTTAGAGACCTTTTAGATATTTTAGGTTTTAGGGTTCTAATCCATCCGTACACTTTCTTGGAAAAATACCCTACATTTAAGGGTTTCTAAGGGTTTCCTTGCAACATTAGGAATTTTGTCTTCAAAGACATACTAAATCAACTCATCCCTTTGTCCAATATGACACACAATTTTTTTAAACCTTATTCTTCAACTCCAAACCCTATAATGTCACAAACAAATCCAATTCACCCACCTTCAATCACTATAGCAACATCAAGCACCTAGCCAGGTATGGGAAAACATGCCTAGGGATTGCTTGCAAAAATAACAAAACTAACTTTTGCAACTCCAAATCTCATATTTAAAATATTTACGAGGTGATCTTTTAGATTCAAAAAGGCCATGATCACTGGAACTCAAGGAAGAGACATTCTTTCTACATTAACCCAAAACTTGACAATGACTTACCAAAAACAAAATGATTTTCAAAACTTGATCTCTAAAGCACTTAAAAACTTCAAATAAAAAATGGAACACAAGAATTCAACATACTAACCAACCGTGAATCAAACTCAAAAAATTAAATCCATTCACATTGGATTCAATGACCAAGTGTTAAGACCGTGTAGAAGAATGCTCAAAGCTTGCTCCTTCAAAACATGAAATTCATACAATAAGAACAATAGCCCTTCTCATGGGTATGTGATGGCCATATATAGTCATTTTTCATGTGTGTCCATCTCCTATATGGAACCCATTACTAAAAACAATTAGTTCATTTAGTTTTAAGACAAAGTTGCAAAGTTGTCAAAAGGCAACTTTTTCAAAAATAAAAGTTGCTTGAGCCACTTTTCAACTTTGTGATTTTGGTCAATTATGACCCAAAGACTTTGCACACAAGTACCATATGAAAAAAAATGGAACACTAACATTACTTTCCCAAATTTTGGATTTTGGTCAACCCTTAGTCAACCTAGGCACCTCACCAGTTCTAGCATTAAATCAAGATAGAAACCCACAATATCAGTAGATCAAGATGCACCATCAGCAGATATGCAAGCCTATTTAAGAAACCTAAGAAACTAGGAGTCCTAGTGGACCCTTAGCTACCTCACATCCAATAATCTTATCATTAATCACAAATCAAAAACACTAGGGCTTTGCAAATAGCCTATATTCCTTGGTGGTTGGCTAGAACCATCTAAAAGCCAAAATAGTTAGGGCCCCAACCTAGATCCTAGGTATCTTTGCACCATCCTCCCTTGTAACAAGAAACTCATGGTGGATCAACTTGAATAATTTTAGTAGGGATTCATCTCTTATTGAACTCATCCTTAGCTATCAATGTTTCCTTAGATTCTTGCTTGTCCTTCCACTTGATAAGATGTCCCATGTAAATGCCATGTCTAGTCTTCTTTTTAATCTTTGAATCCAAAATCTTCTCAACTTGTGGCTAAGGTTGAGGTAGAATCAAGACTTTCTATATAACCTTTTCAACCTCTAGTCCTAGTGTCCTATCTTCCATAAAAAATTCCTTGTACTAAATCAAATCCTTCACATTGAAAATAGGAAAGATGACCAAGTCTTGAGAAAGTACTATTCTATATGCATTAGAACCATACTTGACAAGTATCTTACAAGGTCTTATCCTATGTATTTGCATCTTTGTAGGCACACCTTTTGGTATTCTAGCTTTGTTAAGGTGTACTAGAACACAATACCCTACCTCAAACTATACATCTCTCCTCCTTTTATCTATTTTAGCCTTTAGCTTCAGGTCATCTGCAATTAGTATCTTTTTGACCTATTCATGCACTTCTCTCATTAAATGAGAAAAGTCACCAACATGTCCACTTAACTCTTAATGTTGTTTCAATTTCCCGAGTTCACAAATTCCCCTTTGATGAAATCCATACACTATCTAAAAAGGTCTTGTCCCTGTAGTTCTATTCACACTGTCATTATAAATAAGAAAATATTGTCTATGAGAGGGCTTGGTCCCAAGACTAACCATATTACTTTTTTAGTTACCTTAATAGGTTCCCAAGTACCTTGTTTATCACTTCATCCTAACCATAAGTTTGTGAATGGTAACATGAACTGTGGGCTAAGTTAGTCAGCAATATCCTCCACAAGTTTATCCAAAAGTGTCCTATGAAGTTGACAACCCTATATGATACAATGCTAATAGGAAAACTAAAGTAGAGTTTGCTTCTTTATACCCAAGATGTCTCACTTATAGATGCACAAATATTTCACAACCATACAATATAGGACTCCACTATGTTATTCCCAATACCCATTGTCCTTAGACTAGATTAAATTCAAAGTATAAGACACTGCCTTGAGGTCTAACAAGACAAATACTTAAGCCAACAATTTTAGGGATGAATAGGGCTTCCTTCAACCTTATATGTAGTTCCCCAATATTTTTTTCCACAAGCTTCGCAATATTTACTTAAGGTATCAACATACACACCTAATATCACAAGTAGGGCTACACGAAGAAATCAAGGATTTGTGAAGGAAACCTTCTTGGACTCCACCATAGAAAGTCTTAAGAACTTCAAACACTCCAATCCTTTATTCAACAACCCCTACCAATTTAAGACTCTTGACCGATCTCCCAACTTAGGTTGTTTGCAAAACTCTCCTAAGTCTAATAAGGCTGATTAGGTATATTTTCCAAAGTAAGTATATGAAATTCAATACATCTTCCAACCAAACCTATTGGAATACTTTAGGGACATGCCAAAACATCTAAGTCCAAGTTCCTATGGTTCTATTCCACCCCTTGGCCAAGTTGTGTCTCAAAAACCCAAAACTAGATAGTCACATTTAGAAGCCTATCTAGAGGGTTTAATGTTTTCTCCCAACATCCACTACCACCTATCTAGACACCCAAATTTTATTAATTTAAATTATCTCCCTCTTATTTCCCCTAACATCTATCTTTTTCCCATTGTGGAATCTCCAAGAAATAGAATTTTTCTCTCAAACCCTAGCTAAGGCCTCCCTACAACCAACAAGAAATCAAAATTTGATTTCTCTTAACCGGTATGACATTAAGACCCCAAACCACTTGTTAAACCTTCATAAGAAAAATTTTCAACTTCTGAAATCCTTTAGAGTTTCATGTGAATCCATACAATTTTGTATAAGTAATTTCTCAGGCAGTTTTGATTTTAAAATAATAGATTTTTATTGATTTGAAACAATGCTTACAATAGATTCATCTCTTCTATGTTGAGAAAGGTTTCTCAACTTTATTTATTCTATTCCCAAATAGTTCCAACCAATAAAGGTGGTTATGAATTTTGGGATTCAAAAGTTGCATTAAGCAACATTGACAACTTTGATAACTTTTTACAAAAGTTGTGAAATATCTTCAAACATTACTAAAATTTAATCCTAGACCCTACCTAGGATCCTAAGAAGGTTTTGATCAATAAAAAATCATTATTTAACCTTCCATACTATCTTATCCTCATTCTACCTAGAAATTATCCATAAAAATGACTAAGGTAGACAATCATGTTTATAACATACCTAATGTCTCCTTGCCTTGCAACTTGGACATTATTCCTAGCATTGGATTTTAGATTCAATTCCTATCTTAACCATTTGTGTTTGGTCCTTTTGATGTGCTTACAGTGGTAGGTATTGGAAGTGCTCCTACACCATACTCTTGGGCTACACTAATGTCAAGTCCTCTTGAGATAAGCTCTTGCAAACTTAGGCCATATTTCTAGATCTCTTATTCATCCATCCATACAAACTCTTCCTTAGGATATCCCTACCACTAAACCAAATATTTATTGTATGCATTCTTCCTAGTTTGTTTGATGACCTTGGTGTCCAAGATCTTGTCAAGTTTTCTTGGCTCATGTGCTAGTATCCCTAAAACATCTTCTTCCAGTTCTTCAAGATGCACTTTTGAACCTACATTCACATCACATTTATATGGGGTTAGATCACAAATATTAAATATGGGAGAGATAACAAGGTGTGAGGGAAACTCTATCTCATAAAAATTCATTCCATGCTTCTTCAATAGTTGACAAGGTCCTACTTTCTTCATGAGTAGTTTGGTGTGTTTGCCCTTTGGCAACTATTGGCCAAATTTACCTTCCTGCCAAAATCACCACATTTGAATTTAAAAGATAAATGACCACTTCCTATGCTTTTTAATAGTTGAATAACATGGAATATAATGTCATATGGTTGAGAGATAGAAATTGAAGGCCTATGATGTTACAAATTTTTGTAAGATCGCACGAGGAAAGCATGGAGTGTTGTGATGTTATGGTGATTGTAAGATCGGGGAGCCCGAATTGTAAAGATAAGATGCCACATAAAAGGGTTTCATCATGAGATCATAAGATCATAATGACATCAAAGGTCATCATAATATCAAAAAGTGAAAAGTAAGGTCCTCTGATATTATGATATGATGTAGAGTCAGGGATGTGAAGCATAACATTTATGCTGCTACACCAAAGTTGTAGGATCAGGGAATGATAAGATCATAAGGCAAAAAAATTGAAGACATAAGATATTATGAAGTGCCAGATTTTGTGAGATCATAAAGGGAAATTTTCTTGGTTATGATCTTATGCAGAAGTGATATGTGGCATGTGGGTCCAGCTTCTTCAATAGGCCACCATAGATAGGGTGGACAAGTTGTTAGAGAATATTGGCATATGGTGGGATATTCATTAGACAAGTCTTTGACATGGTTAGTTTGGTGGGTTATAGTGTGGTGGGTTTGTGTCAGACAAGTTGGGAAAAGACCCTATTTCTATTGGTTGGTACATTGATAGGTTGGGTGTACCTTTGTGGCTATCAAATGGAGGAAGATCAACATCTCTCATTATGCCACCATGGGAAAATGATCAACCTTTAGCTATAGAAACATAGCAAGGTCTTGCCATGTGTCTTGGTGGGCCTAGTAAGGTAGTCAAAATTAAAGCTGATTGTTTTGTGACATCATGGTTAAGTTGAAAGTTGGCACAGTTAGTAAGTTTTGTGGTCAAATGCATGTAGGCTTCACAAGGTGGCAGAAAAATATTGGTCTATGTGGTGCTTTCTAGTTGCATGACTTGGTTGACCTACTGATTTTGTTGATTCATGAGCCAAAAATAGGAGATTTCTTGAATGATTAAATCTTCATGATCATTACCAACCATTTTCCAATGAATGTTGGGTGCAATGAACAAAGGAAAACACTCCACCACCTCTATTTTATCCATCTACTTGGTCAAAGTGACTTAAATGGTGTTGTTCCATCTTTTTATGGCACTATTTTGGTAAAAAATTGGATTTTATTGTATTTTGAGTCTATGCCAAGATCAAATTTTTTCTAGATCTTCCTAGTTGTCCTCCACAATCTTAAATAGTAGTGGTTGAGTTTGGTTTAGGGTAGAAAATATCTTAGTTATGCCTAAGCTATAAAGGTAGTTTTTGTAAATTTTTCTAGGGTCGACTCTTCTCTTTTTTCTTTGATATTTCTCTACAAATTCACTATAAATTCCCTTTGCCTTTGAACCTATATGACATTCTACCATATCTCCTCTAGCCATTGATGTATTTTGAAAAACCTACTTTCCTCTCATTCCTTTATTATAGATATCTATAATTTTGTATGACTATATCTCTTTGACCTATGAATGATATATAAGCAAATTCTCTTGTTCCTTGTGTCATTTATTTGTGTTTTCTAATCTGCATGTGACTATTAGATTAAAATAAGTCTTGATGTGTATATCTTTTGGTGTCATGATGGTTCAAGTGTGCATGTATGGGTAGAGATTAGTTTGAACATTCTATTCTGGAGCATCACCCCCTTCGGTTAGAATAGGTAGATTTGCTTTCATGCATTCCCTCTCCCTTTTCATCTCCAAGAGAAGTTAGGTGCATCTAGATAGTAAAGGAAGTTGGCCTTCTCTAGAGACTCAACCTCATAGTTTAAATCACACATCTTGGAGGTTGTTTCCATGTTTCAAAAGGTTGTCCTTAGGTAAAAACTTTGGACAAGGGTGGAAACTTTTGTGAAACTTCTACATCTCCCTTAGAACATATTCAAGAGGTTGCAAATGTTTGCAATATCCATGGTATTATAGAAGATGATGTGGCCGTTAGACCTCTAGCTTCATCTTTAAAAGGAAAAGACCTAAAATGATACACAAGTTTATCACATGGTTCTATAATAGATTGGGATGGGTTAGGAGAAAGATTATGTAAACCATTAGAGGAAAAAAGTGACTATTTGTCACTTTTAGAACAACTAAGTACCATAAAAAGAGCCCCCCATGAATGTATGACTAATTTCAATTATAGATTTCAAAAGACATGGGATAGAATACCTATTTCAATGAAACCTACCCATGGTAATGTACTTTTGTACTACCTAAGAGCTTTTCACAATGAGATTTCTATTATAATTCAAACAATCCGAGGAGATACCTTACCTAATGCTTATGAAATAGGAATCAAGGTAGAAAATATATTGATACAAAGAGGAAAGTTAGTTCCAAGGAACCCTATGCCCTTCTTCCTTGATGTCCCAAATCACCAACTAGCAATGACCCGTATTCCCATAGCTTCCACATCACAATCCCTTGCTCTAGTCCCTCAAGCTTCCCAACCTTCAAATGGAATAGATAAAATCAAGGAGATGTTGCAATCTATGATGTTGAACATAAATAAAAAAATTGTAAGGCCAAGAGAAGAAGTTGAAGGTGAGGAACAACAGGTGACTTTGGAGAGGCAAAAAGCTCAAGGTATTAAGGCTCATCAATTGCAATATCAAACTTTGAAAAATGGTAGGCCTCCAAATAATAATTATGGTAATAGTTGTCTTGATCAGAATTGGAAGAATAGGCATGCTTCTACTTCAAATCCAAATCAAAGTAGGGCCATAGTCCCTTAGAACATTTCCCTCCTTCAACTACTCCTATACCTATTGCATGTGTCAAAAGGCATAATCTAATTTGACTTTGACCATTCAAGAGCCTATAGAAGGAAAATCATACAAGGAGAGTGGATGCCTCATATACGAATGGATAGGGTGATTGCTCCCTTATGAATCATTAGGTGGAGGAATGTTGTAATGTAAAAAAGGATTCCATTGCTCACAACACTAGGAGAAATAGAAGAGATATTGGAGATGCTACCCCTCCTCCTCCTAATCAAGCTTCAACATCAAATGTAGTGCCTCATATATCCAATTCCCCTCAACAACAAAGAAAAAATAATATCGAAAGAGATGTGAATGACCCCCACATTATTCCAACTCAACCTCCTACACATACAGATCCAAAGGTTTCTACCAAAGTACCTAATACCCCATTTAGTGTGGTAGAACTGATGAAGAAGACAAATGTGAATGTTTCCATGTGGAATGTGGTTACTACTATACCAATGCAAAAGAAGTTGCTACAACAGGAGTTGGAAAGTATTTAACCAAAGGATCAACCACCTAGCATGGAAAGTGCCACATGCCTAGTATAGGCATCAAAGGAGGTAGAAACAAGTAAAAAGGTTAGACCTCCTCCATTTTATGTTTCTCTAATTATAAGGGATAAGCTAGTCCACAATTGCATGACTGATTCAGGGGCTAGTATTCTAGTGATGCCTAAGTCTACTACTAATGCTTTAAAAATGAAATATGAACCCATTGTTAGGGATGTTTTACAGTTGGATGGTAGTATTGTCAAGACTACAGGGATCATTAGAAATCTGGAAATGGCACTACATGCATGCCCTAGTTGCACTATGACTCAGGCTATATCTATTTCTAAAGTCAAGCAACATTTTGCCACTTGCCTTTCAAGAGACTTCACTACCCAAATAGGTGGTTACATATCTTTTGATTGGTCAGATATGTTTTTTAGAGCAAGATACGGGACCAAGGCTTCAATCAAAGCAGAGCCTTTAGCCCTCCATCATATTGAACCCTATACCCCTATTCTTGTCAATATGAATTGCACCATCCTAGAAATGGATGAGATTGACATAGTCAATTAGCCTACCACTTCTCCAACAGGGATACTTGATTTTCTCTTAGATAAATGGGCTAATGCATATCAATTTTATTCCATATTAGAAACCCTTGAGATAGGTCTTGGTATGGAAAAGAATGTTTTTGTCCCTAACCTTATAAGAACCAAAGAAATGTGAGTGGGATATGGAGTATGTATTTTGATGGTTCAAGGAATAAGAATGGATCAGAGGCTAGTGTGATGTTGATTTACCCTACACACACAAGGTACTACTTCTCCTTTAGGCACCAATTTAGTTGCACCAATAATGTGGTTGAGTATGAATGCCTGATCTAAGGTCTTCTACTTTCTCAAAAGAGGGGAATTCAAGCACTAAGTGTACATGGAGATAGCAAGTTGGTAGTTATTGAGGTAAGAAACCTGAATATCACTAATAATGTCTTGCTCAAGTCTAATAAACATAGAGTATGAGATTTGGTTGAAAGTTTCAATGCATTTTATATTTAGAGCATCCTAGAAAAGAGAATAGAAAATGCTAATAGACTTGTAGCAATAGGTGCATCTTGTGATCTCTCCAAGAACTTTGAAGTTGATAAGAAGCAATAGATTAAAATTCTAGTAAGGCTTGCTATTCCTAAAAACAACACCAATTCGAAAGTATTTGAATCTAATGCACAAATTGTAAGTTTCTTGCAGAATGAGGTAGAATTCTTAGAAAGGAACCAATCTAGGTTGCATAACTAGTATGGTGATCAAATCATTAATCTTAGTTCCAACAAATTGCATAAGGGTCTCATTAACTTAGAGAGTATCTTTAATCTTGATGACCGAGCAAGAGGTAGGGTCATGAACTTAGCTTCTGGAAAGACCTTAAACATGGGAAAGGTATGTTTTGAAATTGAGCAAGAAAGTCTCATTCATCTATGTCAAGAATTTAGTGATATATTTGCTTTGACATATGATTATTTAAAAGGTTTTGACCCAAGCTTGTTACAACATACGATAGATCTAATTGATAATGTTAAACCAGTAAGACAAAAATAGAGGTCAATGAATCCTAAAATTGAGCCATGGAGTAGATACTATCCAAGGTTAGTGGTTCAAAGAGGTTCTCATTTCTTGATGGATGCTCTAGTTACAATTAAGTGTTGGTCAAAGAATCTAATAAGTATGAGAATCCATTCACTACTAAGTGGGGTACCTATGCTTATAGTAAGATGTCATTTAGACAAACAAATGCAGGTGCCATATTTGTAAAGGCAGTAGAGATGGCTTTTAAAAACATGATTGAAAAGTTTGTATTTTTTTACCTTAATGACATCATAGTGTATTCAAAGAATTTAGAAGATCATTTTGGTCATCTCAGATAAGTGTTCATAAAGTGCATAGAGTTTGGGGTATCCCTTAATACAAAAAAGTGTGTCTTCATGATCAATCAAGGAAAGTTATTGGGACACATTGTATCAAAAGGTGTCTTAACTATTAATCTAGAATGAACAAGGGTGATAATTTCTCTCTTTATATCTAGTCATAAGAAGGGTTTGCAAAGTTTTCTTGGTAGAATAAATTTTGTGAGGAGGTTTATCCCTAGTTTTGCTACCACGATGAAACCTCTTACAACCATGCTTTAGAAGAATATGGTCTTTTCATGGACCAAGGAAGGGAAAGAAAGTTTTGAAGAAGTCAAAGTAGCCTTAACCTCAAACCCTACTCTCATCAACCCAAATTTTGAGAAGGATAGATCTCATTCTTTATATTTTAGGTGGTGAATCAGGTATTTCTATTGTCTTTAATAAAAAAAATGATAAGAATGATGAGGAGCTTAGTGGCTTCTTTAGTGAAGGGCTTAAGGAATAATAAAACAAGTACAGTTACATAGAGGAGTAAGCCCTTACAGTCATTAGAGCTTTGAAGAAATTTAGACACCTTTCTTCTCATAACAAGATCCATTTGTTAGTACCCCATGCCAATGTAAAGGATTTTCTTTTGAGAGGAGATATTAGTGAGAAGAGAGCTAGTTGGGTCACTAAGGTAAGGGAATATGATGTCGATATCCTAATTACCAAGTTGGTAAGAGGGAAGGGATTGTGCAAATATATGATTTTGTCTTAGGAGTCACTGAGGAGGTTTTCATGATATTGACATAACAACAAGAAGAAAGGAAAGCTAATCTAAAGAATTAGATGAATGAAATGATGACCTTCTTGTTAGCAAATTGATATCCTCAAGGATTGGATAGGACTAAAAGGAAATAGTATAGGCTATAGTCAATTCCTTATGCCATAGTTAAAGGTATCCTTTTCAAGAGAGTTTTTTATGGAGCCCTATAAAGATGCATTGACACAGACCAAGCTGAAGGAATAATCAATGAGCTTCATGATGGTCCTAAAGGTGGCCACTTCTCACCAAGGACAACTATGATGAAGATCATGAGGGATGGTTACTATCATAACAATGTAATGAAGTGTGAAAAATGTGCCTTCTTCTTTGGTAAGAAAAAGCTTAAAGCTCTTCCTCTTCACTCCATTCAGGTGGACCAGCCCTTAGCTCAATGGAGATTGCATTTCATAGGTCCTATCAATCCACCTTACAGTTCTGGTCACAAATAGATTTTAGTTGCTACAAATTGCTTTACTAGATGGATAGAAGAAATAAAATTAAAGGATTCCACATAATCTTATATTATTGAATTCCTTGGTGGAATCATGACCAACTTTGGTGCCCCTTCAACCATTATGTTAGATAATGCAGAATCTTTTGTAGGAGCTCAAATTTGTGCTTGTGCAATTGATCATAATATCTACTTGAGCACATCCTTAGACAACTACCCTTAAGGAAATGTATTGGCTATCATCCAAAAAAAGCCTAATTAGGATAATGAAGAGGACAATTGAAGATAATCAAAGATGTTGGCATCAAAAGTTGAGGACAAAAATATGGGCTGATAGAATAACATGTAAGAGGGCCATTGGAAATTCATCCTTTATGTTGGTAAATGGTAGGGAAGAAAGGCTTCCAATTTCATTAGAGTTTCTATCCTTAGAACTAGCTCATTAGTTGAAGTCAATGGAAAATGATGCAATGACACTAAGAATAGAAAAATTGATTGAACTATAAGAGAAATGGAAAAAAGGCATGCAGACCCTAGAAACACATCAACAATAGGTAAAAAAGAGTTTTGATAAGAAGCAAAAGGTCAAAATATTTAGATAAGGTGATATGGTATTGAAATGGGATGGAAATCCAAATTTGATGCTATGTGGAGTGGCCCATATGTTATCACGAAATGCAAAGATGCCAATGCTTTTCAACTATCTAGGCCTAATGGTAAAGTTCTGCCAATCTCTGTCAATGGGATTCACCTTAAACCTAGCTTTTAGGGGAGGTTAAAGGTTTTTTTTTACATAGTAGAATAGTTTTCTTGCTTTCCAAGACATGCACAAGCACATGTGTTTTGTTGTTGTAGAAGTATGGTTAGGGTTTAGTAATGCACAGGATACACATTTTTATGACTCTGCAGACCAATGGATACTTTAGGTCACTGGTCTATGCATAGCCAACTTGCATCCTCTTTGACTTGCCAGAATTGTTGGCCAAATTTTCCTTCCTTCCAAAAACACCATATTTGAATTTAAAAGATAAACGACCACTTCCTGTACTTTTTAATATTTAAATACCATGGAATATAATATCATATGGTGGGAAGCTAGAAATAGAAGGCCTACAATTTTATAAATTTTTGTAAGATCATAC
Source organism: Cupressus sempervirens (assembly GCA_028749045.1). Lineage (NCBI taxonomy): Eukaryota > Viridiplantae > Streptophyta > Pinopsida > Cupressales > Cupressaceae > Cupressus > Cupressus sempervirens. The sequence continues at coordinate 872,278,496 of CM053792.1, forward strand.
AAGGAAAGCATGGAGTGTTGTGATGTTATGGTGATTATAAAATTAGGGAGCCTGAATTGTAAAGAAAAGATGCCATGACAAAGGGTTCCATCATGAGATTGTAAGATCGTAATGATATCAAAGGTCATTGTGATATCGTAAAGTGAAAATTAAAATCCTCTAATATTATGATATGGCATAGAGTTAGGGATGTGAATCATAAGGTTTATGATACTACACTAAAGTCATAAGATTGGGGAATCATAGGATTTTAAGGCAAGAAAATGAAGACATAAGATATTAGAAAGTCCCAGATTTTGTGAACTTGTAAAGGCAAATTTGATTGGTTTCGATCTTACACTTAAGCAACACATTGCATGTGGGTCTAACTTCTTTAGTATGTTGACATAGATAGGGTGGATGAGTTTTTAGAGCACATTGGTGTATGGTGGCATCTTCATTGGCTGAGTCTCTAACATGGTCAATTTTGTGGGCCACAAAGTGGTGGGTCAATGTTAGACAAGTTGGCAAAATACCATGTTTCTATTGGTTGGTGCACTGACAGGCTGGGTGTACCTTTGAGGCTATTAGATGAAGTAAGATTGATGTATCCCATTATGTTGCTATGGGAAAATGATATAGCTTTAGCTATAGTGACATAGTGAGGTCTTTCCATGTTTCTTAGCAAGTTGAGTAAGGCAGTCACAGTTAAAGCTAACCATTTTTTGACATCACAGTTAAGTTGAAAGTTGGTGTTGTTGGTAATTTTTATGGTCAAATGCATTCAAACTTCATGAGGTGGTAGTAAAATAAAAGAATATTGGTCTACATGGTGCTTTTTGGTTGCATGACCAGGTTAACCTAGTGATTTTGCTAATTCATGAGCCTAAAATAGGGGTTCCTTACATGATCCAATCTCCATGATCATTTCCAACCATTTTCCAATGAATGTCATGCCTAGTGAATGAAGGAAAACACTTTGCTACCTCTATTTTATCCATCTACCTAGTCAAAGTGACTTAAATGGCATCATTCCATCTTCTCAGTGCTCAATTTTGGTAAAAGATTGGATTTTATTGTATTTGAATCTATGCCAAGATCAAATTTTCTCCACATCTTCTTGATTTTCTTCCATAATCTTAAATGGTAATGGTTGACTTTAGTTTAGGGTAGAAAATATCTCAGTTATGCCTGAGCTATAAAGGTAGTTTTTGTAAATTTTGTTAGGGTGGACTCTTTTCTATTTTCTCTAATATTGCTATGCAATTTCACTATAATTCCCTTTGTCTCTTAACCTATATAACATTCTACCATATCTCATTCATCCATTGATTTATTGTTTAAGACCTATTTTCCTCTCATTAGTTTATTGTGGATATCTACAATTTTGCATGACTATATCTCTTTGACCTATGAATGATATACAAGTGAATTCTCTTCTTCCTTATGTCATTTATTTTGGTTTTTTGATTTGCATGTGATTATTAGATTAAAATAATTTTGGATGTGTATATCTTTTGGTGTCATAATGGTTCAAGTGTACATGTATGGACAGAGATTGATTTTACCACTCTATTTTGGTGCATCAACCCCTTATGTTAGAATAGGTAGATTTTCTTTCATGCATTCCCTCTCCCTTTTCCTCTACAAGAGTAGTTAGGAGTATCCTAATAGTAAAGGAAGCCAACCTTCTTGAAAAACTCAACCTCATAGTTCAAGTCCAATAGCTTGGAGGTTGTTTCTATTTTTTAACAAGGTTGTCCTCAGGTAAAATTTTTGGCCAAAGGCACAAACTTTTGTGAAACTTCCATCTCTCCCTTGGAACATATTCAAGAGGTTGCAAATGTTTGTAATATCCATGGTATTATAGAAGATGATGTGGACGTTAGACTTCTAACTTCATCTTTAAAAGGAAAACCCCTACAATGGTATCATAGTCTATCACATGGTTCTATAATAGATTGGGATGGGTTAGAAGCAAGACTATGTAAACACTTTGACGACAAAAGTGACTATTTGTCACTTTTTAGAACAAAAAACTACCATATAAAGAGCCCCCCATGAATGTATGACTGATTTCAATTATAGATTTCAAAAGACATGAGATAGAATACCTACTTTAGTGAAGCCTACCCCTAGTAATGCCTTTTTGTACTACCTCAGAGCATTTAACAATGACATTTCCACTATAATTCAAACAATGGGAGGAGATACCTTCCCTAATGCTTATGAAATATGAATCAAGGAAAAAAAAATATTGATACAAGGAGGAAAGTTAGCTCCAAGGCATCCTATGCCCTTCTTCCCTGATCTCCCAAATTGCCAACTAGAAATGACCCCTATTCCCATAGCTTCCACATCACAATCCCTTGCTCTAGTCCCTAAAGCTTCGACATCTTTGAATGGGATAGATGATATCAAGGAGATGGAGTAGTCTATGATGTTGAACATATAAAAAAATTGCAAGGAAAAGAGAAGAAGTTGGAAGATAGCTTCTCTATGATGCAAAAGGTGAGAAACAAGGTGGTGACTTTGGAGAGGCAACAAGCTCAAGGTAGTAAGGCTCATCAATTGCAATATCAAACTTTGAACAATGGCAAGCCTCCAACTCATAATTATGGGAATAGTTCTTTTGATCAAAATAGATGAAATAGTCATGCTACTACATCAAATGCAAATCAAAGTAGTGTCATAGTCCTTAAAAACAATATGGCTCAAGATCAACATTTTTGTCCCTCCTACAAATACTCCTATATATACTACATGTGTCAAAAGGCTAAATATTATTTGAATTTGATCATTCAAGAGCCTGTAGTAGGATAATCATACAAGGAGAGCCAACCCAAGGATGCCTCATATATGCAAGGACAGGGTGATTGCTCCCTTATGAATCATTAGGTGGAGGAATGTTCTAATGTAAAGCAAGATTCCATTTCTCACAACACTAGGAGTAAAAGAAGAGCTATTAGAGATGCTACCCCTCCTCCTCCTAATCAAGATTCAATATCAAATGTAGTGCCTCATATAACCAGTGCCCCTCAACAATAAAGATAATATAATAGTAGAAGAGATGTGAATGAACCCCAAATCATTCCAACTTAACATCCTACACATGTAACTCCCAAGGTTTTTGCCAAAGTACTAATGCGTCATTTAGTATGTTAGAATAGATGAAGAAGACAAATGTGAATTTTTCCATGTGGGATGTTGTTATGACTATACACATGCAAAAGAAGTTGTTGTAGTAGGAGTTGGAAAGTATTGAACCAAAGAATTAGCTACCTAGCATGGAAAGTGCCACAAGCCTAGTACAACCATTAAAGGAGGTAGAAAAAAGTAAAAACATTAGACCTCCTCCATTTTATGTTTCTCTAATTATAGGGGATAATCTAGTCTACAATTTCATGATTGATTCAGGGTCTAGTAGTTTAGTGATGCCTAAGCTTGTTGCTGATGCTTTAGAAATGAAATATGAAACCATTGTTAGGAATGTATTATAGTTGGATGGTAGTAATCTTAAGACTCTAGGGATCCTTAGAAATTTGGAAATGGCCCTACATGCATGCCCTAGTTGTACTATGATTTAAGATATATTTGTATCTATAGTCAAGCCGTATTTTGCCATTTGTCTATCAAGAGACTTCACAACCAAAATAGGTGGTTACATACATTTTGATTAGTCATATATATTTTTTAGAAAAATATAGGGGACCAAGGCTTTAATAAAATTAGAGCCTTTAGCCCTCCATCATAATGAACCATACACCCCTAATCTCATCAATATGAATTGCACTATCCTAGAAATGGATGAGAATGACATAGTGAATGAGCTTGCTACTTCTCTCACAGAGATACCAAATTTTCTCTTAGATGAATGGGCTAATGCATATCAATTTGATTTCATATCAAAAACCCTTGAGATAGGTCTTGGTACATATTATCTGTTAGAAAAGGATTCTCTTATCCCTAACCTTATAAGATCCAAGGAAATGTGAGTGGGATATGCAGTATGTATTTTGATGGATCAAGGATAAGAATGGATTAGGGGCTGGTGTGATCTTGATTTCCACTACATAAATAAGGTACTATTTCTCCTTTGGGCTCTAATTTAGTTGCACTAGTAATGTGATTGAGTGTGAGTCCTTGATCCAAGGTCTTCTACTTGCTCAAAAGAGAGGAATTCAGCCATTAAGTGTACATGGAGATAGCAAGTTGGTGGTTAATGAAGTAAGAAAATAGAATATCACTATTGATGGCTTGCTCAAGTCTTATAAACATACAGTATGGGATTTTTTGGAAAGTTTCAATGCACTTAATATTTAGAGCATCCCTAAAAAAGAGAATAGACAGTGCTGATAGACTTGCAACAATAGGTGCATCTTGTGATATCTCCAAGAACCTTCAAGCTAAAAAAAAGCAATAGATTAAAATGATAGTAAGGTCTTCTATCCTTGAAAACAATACCAATTGTCAAGTATTTGAATCTCATGCACAAATTGTAAGTTTCTTGCAAAATGAGATAGAATTCTTAGACCACAACCAGTATGGTGATCAGATCATTAATCTTAGTTCCAAAAAATTCCCTAAGGGTTTCATTACCTAAGAGAGTGTCTTCAATCCTAATGAACAAGCAAGAGGTAGAGTCATTAACTTAGCTACTAAAAAATATGATTATACACTAGAGTTGGTTGTTGATGGAAAGACCTTAAACATGGGAAAGGTATGTTATGAAATTGAGCAAGAATGTCTCATTAATCTATGTCAAGAATTTAGTGATATATTTTCTTAGATATATGATGAATTATAAGGTTTTAAACCAAGCTTGTTTCATCATACTATATATCTAATTGATAATGTTAAACTAGTAAGACAAAAAAAAGGCTAGTAAATCCTAAAATTTAGCCATTAATAAGAAAAGAAGTATCCAAGCTGATTAAGGCTAATATAATTTTCCCTATCAAGCACTCATCATGGGTAGGAAATCTTGTCCTTGTGAGAAAGAAGAATAGAGAGATTAGATTATGGGTGGATTTTACGGATCTTAACAAAGCTTCCCTCAAGGATCACCATCCCCTTTCTTCCATGGAGTAGATACTATCCAAGGTTAGTTATTCAGAGAGATTCTCATTTCTTGATGGATTCTCTAGTTACAATCAAGTACTGTCACAATAATTTGATAAGTACAAGACTCAATTCACTACTAGCTTGGGCACCTACGCTTATAGTAAGATTCCTTTTGGGCAGACAAATATAGGTGCCACATTTCAAAAGGCAATGGGGATGGCTTTCAAAAACAGGTTTGAAAAGTTTGTATTGGTTTACCTTGATGATATCATAGTTTATTAAAAGAATGTAGAAGATCATTTTGGTCATCTCAAACAAGTGTTCATAAAGTGCACAGAGTTTGGGGTATCCCTTAACCCAAGTAGGTGTGTCTAAGGAAAATTATTAGGACACATTGTATCAAAAGGTGGCTTAACTATTGATCTAGAGAGACCAAGGGCAATACTTGCTCTCTCTCTTCCTAGTCATAAGAAGGGTCTACAAAGTTTTCTTGGTAGAATAAATATTGTGAGGAAGTTTATCCCTAATTTAGCTACCATGGTGAAACCTCTTGCAACCAAGCTTGAGAAGAATGTGGTCATTTTGTGGACAAAGGAAGGAAAAGAAAGTTTTGAAGAAATCAATGCAGCCATAGTGTTAGCCCCTACTCTCATCAACCCAAATTTTGAGAGGGATTTCATTCTTTATACTTTAGGTGGTGAATCAAGTATTTCTATTGTCTTAACTCCAACAAATCATAAGAATGAGGAGGAACTTATTGCCTTCTTTAGTGAAGGGCTTAAGGAATAAGAAAAAATGTATAGTTATGTAGAGAAGCAAGCCCTTGTAGTCATTAAAGCTTTCAAGAAATTTAGACACCTTCTATCTCATAACAAGATCCATTTTTTAGTACCTCATGCTAGTGTACATGATTTTCTTTTGAGAAAACATATTAGCGAGAAGAGATCTTGTTGGATCACCAAGATAATAGAATATGATGTTGGTATCTTGATTACCAAGTTGGTAAGAGGGAAGGGCTTGTGCAAATAGATGATTTTTTCTCACAAGTTAGATAAGGAGGTTATTGTGATATTGAAAGAACAATAAGAAGCAACAAAAGGTAATCCAAAGAATTGGATGAATGAAATGATGGCCTTCTTGTTAGGAAATAGATATCCTTAAGGATTGGATAGTACTAAAAGGAGACAATATAGGCTGCAGTGAATTCCTTATGTCATAGTTGATGGTATCTTTTTCAAGAGAGATTTTAATGGAACCCTATTAAGATGTATTGACATAGACCAAGCTAAAACAATGATCAATGAGCTTCATGATGGTCCTAATGGTTGCCAATTCTCAGCAAGGATAACTGCATTAAAGACCATGAGGGTTAGTTACTACTGGTTTTCCTTGTCCCATGACTATCATAAGTATGTAAGGAAGTGTGAAAAATGTGCCTTCTTTTCTAGTAAGAAAAAGCTTGTAGCTCTTCATCTTCATCCCATTTAGGTGGACTAGCCTTTTGCTCAATGGAGATTGGATTTCATAGGTCCAATCAATCCACCTTCTAGTTCTACTCAGAAATGGATTTTAGTTGCTATAGATTACTTTACTAGATGCATAGAAGCAATAGCATTGAAAGATTCCATAGAATCTTATGTTATTGAATTCCTTGATGGAATCATGAATAAGTTTGGTGCTCCTTCAACTATTATTTCAGATAATGCAAAATCTTTTATAGGATCTCATATTTGTGCATGGGTAGTTGATTATAATATCTACTTGAGCACATCTTCAAACTATTATCCTCAAGGAAATGGATTGGCTAAGTCATATAAGAAAAACCTAGTCATGATTATGAAGAGGACAATTAAAGACAATCAAAGATGTTGGCATCAAAAGTTGAGGACAACACTATGGGTTGATAGAATAAAACCTAAGAGGTTCATAGGAAATTCACCATAATGGGACTCAAAATTGAGCCTCTATAGGTGTATTTAATGCATGTGTCCGATGATGATAAGTTTCTTCTAGAAATTTTCTGCCCCATTCAACCCCTTACTGATAACTAATCTAAGAGATCTTCAATGGGCTATATTTTTTGATGTGGGTTAAGACACTTTTGGTTGGGGTTAACATCTCATGTTAACCTGGTCTCTTCATGGGCTGAATTAGCTCAATTCCTTCATGTACCAAGTGAACTCAATTTGTTCTATGGCCAAGTGAGTTTAGTTTCTTTCATGTGCTAAGTTGCAAGTTAACATGCACATTTGTAGGGATTAGCATTTGGTGTTAAAAATTTTTTCTATTTTGGGGAGTGACTTTTCTTACTTCTAAAAAATCACAAAATCACATGTTGTCTCCTCCACTGTGCATTTGGGAATGTACCAATTGAAATATTCATGCCATGTGGAAAATCCTTCTTGTGCTAAGTTGTTTTTAATCAAAAAATGTTGCTCATATTTTCACATCATTACTTGGGCCTCTTGTGAAAATATGATGATCATTAGATTTTGGAGCATCTTTGGATATTTGAAAGTTCATCTCAACCATCCATTTGATATAAAGAGATACTAAATCTATGGTTGTGTTTTATTCTTCTATTGAGGATATTTCTTTCAGCATCTAGTCCATCTATTTTAGAATGAAGATCTACATTGATGGCTCATCTTATTGGGGAAAAAATAGTTTTATTCCACGTGGATCAATTCTACATTTTTTCTGTGGGTTAACATTGCATGTTATGCCATACTGCATTTTTTTTTAGTAGGGATCATTTTTATCCCACATGGAGAACTGATAAGTGGCATCTAGGGATTGGTGAGAAACAAGGTAAAATGATAAAATCAAACATTGAAATACATCCAACCTACATGCATAGTAGAACTGATGAAGCTAGAAGAGAAAAGGAAACAGACCATGTAGACCCTAGAAACACATCAACACCAAGGTAAAAAGTGTTTTGATAGGATGATCGGGGCTAGAATCTTGAAAGAAGGTGATCTAGTATTGAAATGGCATGCAAATAGGATAAAACCAAGGAAACACTCCAAGTTTGATGCTATGTAGAGTGTGCCATATGTTATCACCAACTATAAAGATGCCAATTATTTTTAGCTATCTAAGCCTAATGGTAAAGTTCTCCCAATTTCAGTCAATGGGATTCACCTTAAACCTTTCTTTTAGAGGAGCTTAAAAGTTTTTTGTACATATTAGAATAGTTTTCTTGCTTTCTAAGAAATGCAAAATCACATGTGTTTTGTTGTTGTAGAGGTAGGGTTGGGGTTTCATAATGCACAAGATCCACATTTTTTACAACTTTGTAGCCCAATGGATGCTTTAGGTCATTGGTCTATGCATAGCTAGCCTGCATCCCCTTTGAGTTGCCAAAATTGTTGGCCAAATTTGACTTCCGACAAAAATCATCACATTTGATTTAAAAGATAAATGATCACTTCCCTTTCTTTTCAATATTTAAATACCATGGAATATAATATCATATGGTTAGAAGCCAGAAATAGAAGGCCTATGATCTTACAAATTTATGTAAGATCATACAAGGAAATTATGGGGTGTTGTGATGTTACAGTGATCATAAGATCAAGGAGCCCAAATTGTAAAGATAAGATGCCATGACAAAGTGGTCTATCATGAGAATGTAAGATCATAATGATATCAAAGGTCATCATAATATCACAAAGTGAAAAGTAATGTCCTCTAATATTATGAAATGGCATAGAGTCAATGATGTGAAGCATAAGGTTTAGGATGCTACACCAAAGTCATAGGATTGGGGAATTGTAGGATTGTGATGACGGGCCACACCACCCGTACCAACTCACAACCAAACCTGATGAATGCAACAATATGGAGATAGAGAGATGACAAAAATGCTTCATAAAGCATCCATTAATACTTGAAAATTCACTACAAGAGCTTACACTTGAAGAGCTTCTATTTCTCCAACTTCCTTTAGAAGAGCTTCCATTCCTTGAACTTCCATTAGCAGAACTTCCATTTCTCCAACTTGATTACAAACGATTATAAGCCTTGCTTAAATAGGCACTTCTAACCCAAGACATTACAAACACAACCAATGTGGGATAAAAGGTAAATACAACTACCTTTAAATAAATATTAAATTCCCACCCAAATACAACTAAGCACCCAACAAATATTAAATACATGATTTAAGGATCTTTCCACAAACTTCTAAATTGCCACCTATACACCTTGATTAATGGAATGACAACTATTTTTATTATTTTTCTTTTTTACGCCACCTATGCGCCTCAAAAATAGAAATCTGCTTTTCCTTTCTTTTCTCCTTTTTATTTTTTTATTATTTCTCCTCTAATTTTCGTCACTTTCTCTCTCCTCCACAATTTTTTTTTTTTTTTTTTTTTTTTTTCCTTTTTTTTTTTCTTTCCTCTTTTTTTTTTTTCCTCTTTTTTTTTTTTTCTAATAATTTAATTTTTCCATGCAAGATGCTCCTGCATCAAACTCCCTTGGTAGATAGAAAAGTGTGTCCCACACTTTAACGCCAAAAGAAAGATATACAACCATCTTCATCTTCACCACAAGCTTCCACTTCAATAGGGACAAGAAAAACCAACATGCAAATCTTCCACATATTTTTTTTTTTTGCTGATGCATGATGCTCCTGCATCCGACTCCCATGGTAGGAAAAATTTTGTGAATATGGATTCACAAAATGAAGTAGCCACTGTTGACAGATTTTTTTCCTCTTCCTCCAACACATAGTTGGAACAAGTGCCCGGTGCCGATATATTTCCTTCTTTCTTCTTTTCCAACACCTAGTTGGAACAACTGTTTGCTGCTGAAAATACTCCTTCACAATGAACTCTATCCAAGTATAACTCTCATCCTCATCCAATCTTGTTGAATTAATCACACCTGTACTAAAGCCAGCAACACCATACCAATCTTCCTTTACATACCACACATGACTAAAAAAAACCTCATGGAAACCATCATCAATATCTTTTAAACTCATATCAAAGACAACATCGCATGATTCATAAAAATTTACCTCTTTGACATATTCATTTGCGCTTGCCTCTTTCATGTCGTCAACAATGCATGTAACTACTCCACTTGCTTGATCTCCAATGATGGCACTATACTTTTCCTCCATTGTTGCAATCTTCAAATCTTCTTGATCTATTTCAGGTTCGTAAATCTTGTCATCTTTATGCTCTTCCTCTTGTCTTTCATCTTCTTCAAATTTAGGTTCGCAAATGATTTCCTTTGCATCCTCTTGCTCTTCCACTGGATCATCTTTCTTTTCTGCATTCGCACGATCCTCAACATCTCTTTTCTGGTGACATGCTCTTCTCTTCTGCAACTCATCTTCTAATTCATTCACTTGCTTCTGCAAATCAACTAGCAATGATTGTTGATTTCTTGCTCTAAATTTCTCAAGTCGAGGAATCCTCAGAATCCATCCAATCACAAAAGTCATTTTCTTCTTTCTCTTCTCCATAATCAAGTCTTCAGAAGACAAATCTCGTCCAAAACAAGAACCTCGTGCAAACTGCCTCACAGTCGGCGCTCTGTCTACACAATCAAGAACTTCTTCACAAACTTCACCCAACTCAAGGTCCTGGTGCAAACTGCCTCACGTTCGGCGATCTGTCCGCACACTCAGGAACTCCCGCTCTGATACCACTGATGACGGGCCACACCACCCGTACCAACTCACAACCAAACCTGATGAATGCAACAATATGGAGATAGAGAGATGACAAAAATGCTTCATAAAGCATCCATTAATACTTGAAAATTCACTACAAGAGCTTACACTTGAAGAGCTTCTATTTCTCCAACTTCCTTTAGAAGAGCTTCCATTCCTTGAACTTCCATTAGCAGAACTTCCATTTCTCCAACTTGATTACAAACGATTATAAGCCTTGCTTAAATAGGCACTTCTAACCCAAGACATTACAAACACAACCAATGTGGGATAAAAGGTAAATACAACTACCTTTAAATAAATATTAAATTCCCACCCAAATACAACTAAGCACCCAACAAATATTAAATACATGATTTAAGGATCTTTCCACAAACTTCTAAATTGCCACCTATACACCTTGATTAATGGAATGACAACTATTTTTATTATTTTTCTTTTTTACGCCACCTATGCGCCTCGAAAATAGAAATCTCCTTTTCCTTTCTTTTCTCCTTTTTATTTTTTTATTATTTCTCCTCTAATTTTCGTCACTTTCTCTCTCCTCCACAATTTTTTTTTTTTTTTTTTTTTTTTTCCTTTTTCTTTTTCTTTCCTCTTTTTTTTTTTTCCTCTTTTTTTTTTTTCTAATAATTTAATTTTTCCATGCAAGATGCTCCTGCATCAAAGAGCATCATGCATCAGATTGTAAGGCCAAAAAATGAAGACATAGCATATTACAAAGTCTCAAGTTTTGTTAGCTTGTAAAGGGAAATTTGCTTGGTTCCAATCTTATGCTTAAGTGATGCATGTCATGTGGGTCCAACTTCTTTAGTAGGCCATTGTAGATAGGGTGGATGAGCTATCAGTCCATGTTGGCATATGGTGGGATCTTCATTGGTCAAGTCTCTGCCATGGTCAATTTGGTGGGCCATAGAGTAGTGGGTCAGTGTCAGATAGGTTGGCAAATGAACCTATTTCTATTGATTGGTGCACTGACAGGTTGGGTGTATCTTTGAGGCCATAAGATGGAGGAATATTGATGTCTCTCATTATGTCACTATGTGAAAATGATTGACCTTTAGCTATTGCAACATAGCAAGGTATTTTAGTAAGGCAGCCACAGTTAAAGCTAACTATATTGTGACATCACAATTAAGTTAAAAGTTGGCATAGTTAGTAGGTTTTGTTGTCAAACATATGCAAACTTCATGAGGTGCCAATATATATATATATATATATATATATATATATATATTGGTCTATGTGGTGCTTTTTGGTTGTGTGACTTGGTTGACCTACTGATTTTGCTAATTCATGAGCCAAAAATAGGAGATTTCTTACATGATCCAATCTTTATGATCAATTCCAACCACTTTACAATGAATGACGTGCCCAGTGAATGGAACAAAACACTCCACCACCTCTATTTTATCCATCTACTTGGTCAGAGTGACTTAAATGACACTAATCCATCATCTCAGGGCTCTATTTTGGTAAAAGATAGGATTTTATTATATTTGAATTTGTGGCAAGATTAAATTGTCTCCAAATCTACCTGATTGTCCTCCACAATCTTAAATGGTAGTGCTTGAGTTTGGTTTAGGGAAAAAATATCTTAGTTATGCCAGAGCTATAAAGATACTTTTTGTAAATTTTGCTAGGGTCAATTCTTTTCTATTTTCTATAATACTGCTCTACAAATTCACTGTAAATTCCCTTGGTCTCTAAACCTATGTGACATTCTAGCATATCTCCTCTAGTCATTGATGTATTGTACAAGACCCATTTGCCTCTCATTGGTTTATTGTGGATATCTGCAATTTTGCATGACTATACCTTTTTGACCTATAAATGACATATAAGTGAATTCTCTTCTTCCTTGTGTCATTTATTTGGGTTTTCTATTCTACATGTGAGTGTTGGACTAGAATAAGTCTGGATGTGTATATCATTTGTTGTCATGATGGTTCAATTGTGCATGTATGGGAAAAGATTGGTTTGAAGATTTCATTTTAATGCATCACCCCATTATGTTAATATAGGTAGATTTTCTTTCATACATTCCCTCTCCATTTTCCTCTCCAAGAGTAGTTAGGTGCATCCTGATAGTAAAGGAAGCCGAACTTATTTGGAAACTCAACCTCATAGTTCAAGTCCCATAGCTTGGAGGTTGTTTCCATGCCTCACAAGGTTGTCCTTAGGTAAAAACCTTTGACAACTATCCAAACTTTTGTGAAACTTCTATCTCTTCCTTGCAACATATTCAAGAGGTTGTAAATGTTTGCAATATCCATTGTATTACAAAAGATGATGTGGTTGTTAGACTTCTAGCTTTATCTTTAAAAAGAAAAGCCTTATAATTTTACAAGAGTCTATCATATGGTTATATAATAGATTGGGATGGGTTAGGAGCAAGACTATGTAAACACTTTGAGGAAAAACGTGACTATTTGTCACTTTAGAACAACTAACTACCATAAAAGAGCCCCTCATGAATGTATGACTGATTTCAATTATAGATTCCAAAAGACATGGGACAAAATACCTCCTTTAGTGAAGCCTACCCCTCATAATTTCTTTTTGTACTACCTTAGACTTTTTAATAGTGAAATTACCACTACAATTCAAAAAATGTGAGGAGATATCTTATCTAATGGTTATGAAATAGGAATCAAGGCATGAAATATATTGATACAAGGAGGAAAGTTATCTCCAAGCCCTCCTATGCCCTTCTTCCCCAATGTCCAAAATCACCAACTAGCAATGACCCCTATTCCCATAGCTTCAACATCACAATCCATTGCTCTAATCCTTCAACCTTCCACATCTTCAAATGGAATAGATGAAATCAAGGAGATGATGCAGTCTATGTCATTGAAAATAGATAAAAAAATTGCAAGGCCAAGAGAAGAAGTTGGAAGATAACGTCTTTGTTAGGTAGAAGGTGACCAAAAAGGTGGTGACTTTGGAGAGGAAAAAAGCTCAAGGTAGTAAGTCTCATCAATTGTAATATAAAACTCTGAACAATAATAGGTCTCAAAATCATAATTATTGGAATAGTTATTTTGATAAGAATATGCAAAGTAGTCATGCTTCTACTTCAAATGAAAATCAAAGTAGGGCCATAGTCCCATAAACAATATGGCTCAAGATAAAGATTTTTCTCCCTCTTGTAACTACTCCTATACCTATTCCATGTGTCAAAATGCTAAATCTTATTTCACTTTGACCATTCAAGAACCTATAGTAGGACAATCATACAAGGAAAGCCAACCCAAGGATTCCTCATACATGCAAGGATAGGGTGATTGCTCCCTTATGAATCATTAAGTGCAGAAATTTTGTAATGTAAGATAGGATTCCATTGATCACAACACTAGGAGCACTAGAAGAGCTATTTGAGATGCTACCCCTCCTCCTAATCAAGCTTCAACTTCAAATTTAGTACCTCATATACCCAGTGCCCCTCAACAATAAAGAAAAAATAAAATAAGAAGAGATGTGAATGATCCCTAGATCATTCCAACTCAACCTCCTACACATGAAGCTCCCTAGGTTTCTACCAAAGTACCTAATGCCTCATTTTGTGTGCTAGAACAAATGAGGAAGACAAATGTGAATGTTTCCATTTGGGATGTTGTTGCTACTATACCCATGCAAAAGAAGTTGGTGCAGTAGGAGTTGGAAAGTATTGAACCAAAGGATCAACCACCTAGCATGGAAAGTTCCACAAGCATAGTATAGCCATTAAAGGAGGTAGAAACAAGTAAAAAGGTTAAAGCTCCTCCATTTTATGTTTCTCTAATTATAGGGGATAAGATAGTCCACAATTACATGATTGATTTGGGGGCTAGTAGTTTAGTGATGCCTAAGTCTGTTGCTGATGCTTTAGAAATGAAATATGAACCCATTGTTAGGGAAGTATTACAGTTGGATGGTAGTACTATCAAGACTTCAGGGATCCTTAGAAATGTGGAAATGTCTCTACATGCATGCCTTAGTTGTACTATGACACAAGATATATCCATTGCCGAAGTCAAGCCACATTTTGCCATTTTTTTGTTAAGAGACTTCACTACCCAAATAGTTGGATACATATCTTTTGATTGGTTATATATTCTTTTAGAGAAAGATATGGGACAAAGGATTCAATTAGAGTAGAGGCTTTAGTCCTCCATCATATTGAACCCTACAACCCTAATCTCATCAATATGAATTGCATGATCCTAGAAATGAATGAGAATGACATAGTGAATGAGCCTACCACTTCTCTAGAAAAGATACCTAATTTTATCTTAGATGAATGTGATAATCCATATCAATTTGATTCCATATCATAAACCCTTGAAATAGGTCTTGGTACATATTTTGTGTTAGAAAAGAATGCTCTTTTCCCTAACCCTATAAAAACTAAAGAAATGTGAGTGGGATATGGAGTATGTATTTCAATGGATCACAGAATAAGAATGGATTAGGGGCTGGTGTGATGTTGATTTCTCTTGCACAAGTAAGGTAATATTTTTCCTTTAGGCTTCAATTCAATTGCACCAATAATTTGGCCGAGTATGAGTCCTTGATCCAAGGTATTCTACATGCTCAAAAGAGGAGAATTCAAGAATTAAGTGTACATCAAGATAGTAGGTTGGTGGTTAACTAGGTAAGAAACCATAATATCACTAATAATGACTTGATCAAGTCTTATAAACATAGAGTATGTGATTTTCTTGAAAGTTTCAATGCATTTAATAATCAGAGCATCCCTAGGAAAGAGAATAGATGTGTTGATAGACTTACAACAATAGGTGCATCTTGTGATATCTCAAAGAATTTTGAAGTTAAAAAGAAGCAATAGATTAAAATGGTAGTAAGGATTGCTATCCTTGAAAACAACACCAATTGGCAAGTATCCAAATTTGCTGCACAAATGGTAGGTTTCTTGCAGACTGAGGCAGAATTCTTAGAAAGGAACCAATCTAGGCTGCACAACCAGTATGGTGATCAAATCATTAATCTTAGTTCCAACAAATTGCTTAAGGGTCTCATTACCTTATAGAGTGTTGTCAATCCTAATGACCAAACAAGAGGTAGATTCATGAACTTAGCTACTGAAAAAGATGATTATACATTAGTGGTGGCTGTTGATAGAAAGACCTTAAACATGGGAAAGGCATGTTTTGAAATTGAGCAAGAAAGTCTCATTCATCTATTTCAAGAATTTAGTGATATATTTACTTGGACATATGATGATTTTAAAGGTTTTGACCCAAGCTTGTTTCAGCATACTATAGATCTAATTGATAATGATAAACTAGTAAGAAAAAAAAAGATACCAATGAATCCTAAAATTGAGCCATTAATGAGAAAAGAGCTTTCCAAGCTGATTGAGGCCAATATAATTTTCCCTATCAAGCACTCATCATGGGTAACAAATATTATCCCTATTAGGAAGTATAATGGAGAAATTAGATTATGTGTGGATTTTAGGGATCTTAACCAAGCTTCCCTCAAGGATCATAATCTCCTTCCTTCCATTGAGCTGATACTTTCCAAGGTCAGTGGTTTAGAGAGGTTCTCTTTTCTTGATGGATTCTCTTGTTATAATCTAGTTCTAGTCATAGAATCTAATAAGTAGAAGACTACATTCACTACTAAGTGTGGCTCTTATGCTTATAGTAAGATTCATTTTGGGTTGACAAATGTAGGTGTGACATTTCAAAAGGAAATGGAGATGGCTTTCAAAAGCATGATTTCAAAGTTTGTATTGGTTTACCTTGACAATATCATAGTGTATCCAAAGAATGTAGAAGATCATTTTGGTCATCTTAGACAAGTGTTCATAAAGTGTACAGATTTTGGGGTGTCCCTTAACCCAAGCAAGTATATCTTTTCCACCAATAAAGGAAAATTATTGGAACACATTGTATCAAAAGGTGGCTTAACTATTGATCTGGAGAGAACAAGGGCAATGCTTGCTCTCTCTCTTGCTAGTCATAAGAAGGTTCTACAAAATTTTCTTGGTAGAATAGATTTTGTGAGGAAGTTTATCCCTAATTTAGCTACCATGATGAAACCTCTTATAGCCATGCTTAGGAAGAATATGGTATTTTCATGGACCAAGGAAGGGAAAGAAAGTTTCAAAGAAAAAAAAGCAGCCATAGCCTTAGCCCTTACTCTCATCAACCCAAATTCTAAGAAAGATTTCATTCTTTATACTTTAGGTGGTGAATCAAGTATTTCTACTATCTTGGCTCAAAAAAATGATAAAAATGAGGAGTATCACATTGCCTTAATTAGTGAAGTGCTTAATAAATATGAAAACACGTACAATTATGTACAAAAGCAAGCCCTTGCAGTCATCATAGCTTTGAAGAAATTTAGACACCTTCTATCTCATAACAAGATCCATTTTTTAGTACCCCATGTTAGTGTAAAGGATTTTCTTTTGAGTAGAGATATTTAGTGAGAAAAGAGCTGGTAGGATTGCTAAGGTAAAGGAATATGATGTCAATATATAGATTACCAAATTGGTAAGATGGAAGGGATTGTCCAAATAGATGATTTGGTCTCCAGAGTTACATGAGGAAATTTCCATCATATTGATTGAACAACTAGAAGCAAGAAAATCTAATCGAAAGAATTGGATGAATGAAATGATGACCTTCTTGTTAGGAAATGGATATGCTCAAGGATTGGATAGGACTAAAATGAGATGGTACAGGATATAATCAATTCCTTAAGTCATAGTTGATGGGATCCTTTTCAAGAGAGATTTCAATGGAGCCCTATTAATATGCATTGACACGGAAACTGAAAGAATGATCAAAGTGCTTCATGATGGTCCTGATGGTGGCCACTTCTTAGCAAGGAAAACTAAAATGAAGATCATAAGGGTTGGTTACTATTAGTTGTCCTTGTTCCATGACTATCATAAGTATGTAAGGAAGTTTGAAAAATGTGCCTTTTTCTCTGGTAAGAAAAATCTTGTAGCTCTTCCTCTTTATCCCATTCAGGTAGACCAACCTTTTGCTCAATGGGGATTGGATTTCATAGGTCCTATCAATCCACCTTCTAGTTCTAGTCACAAATGGATTTTAGCTACTATAGTTTGCTTTACTAGATGGAAAAAAGCAATAGAATTAAAGGATGCCATAAAATATTTTATTATTGAATTCCTTGATGGAATCATGACTAGTTTTGGTGCCCCTTCGACCATTATTTTAGATAATGCAAAATATTTTGTAGGAGCTCATATTTTTTCATGGGTAGTTGATCATAATATTTACTTGAGCACATCCTCAAACTACTACCATTAAGGTAATGGATTGGATAATTTATTCAACAAAAATGTAATCAAGATAATGAAGAGGACAATTGAAGACAATCAGAGATGGCATCAAAAGTTGAGGACAACACTGTGGGCTAATAGAATAACACCAAAGAGGGCCATAGGAAATTCACCCTATATGTTGGTATATGGTAGGGAAGCAAGGCTTCCAATTTTATTAGATTTTCTATCCCTAGAACTAGTTCATTGGCTGGAGTTAATAGAAAATGATGCCATGATAGTAAGAATAGTAGAACAAATGGAACTAGATAGAAATGTAAACAAGCCATGCAAACCCTAGAAACACAATAGCAATAGGTAAAAAAAGTTTTGATAGGAAGGCCAGGATCATAATCTTTAGAGAATGTGATATGGTATTGAAATGGGATGTAGATAGGGCAATTCTTGGTAGGCACTCCAAATTTGATGCTATTGGAGTGGTCCATATGTTATCAACAACTGTAAAGACACCAAATTTTTTTTGTTATCTAGGCCTAATGGTGAAGTTCTCCCAATCTCAGTCAATGGGATTCACCTTAAACCTTACTTTTAGGAGAGGTTAAAGGTTTTCTGTACATATTAGAATAGTTTTCTTGCTTTCCAAGAAGTGCATCAACACATGTGTCTTGTTGTTCCAAAGGTAGGGTTAGGGTTTCATAATGTGTAGGATCAACATTTTTATGGTTCCATAGCCTAATTGATGCTTTAGGTCATTGGTCTATGCATAGTCGGCTTGCATCCCCTCTAAGTCACCAAAATTATTGGCCAAATCTGCCTTCTTGCAAAATCCACCACATTTGAATTTAAAAGATAAATGGACACTTCCCATGCTTTTTAATATTTAAATATCATGGAATGTAATATTTTATAGTTAGGAGATGGAAATACAAGGCCTACGATGCTACAAATTTTTGTAAGATTGCATCAGGAAAGCATGGAGAGTTGCAATGTTATGGTGAGCATAAGATTAGGGAGCCTGAATTGTAAAGATAAAATGCCTTGAAAAAGTGGTCCATTGTGAGATTGTAAGATTGTAATGATATCAAAGCTCATGATAATATCATAAAGTGAAAAGTAAAGTCCTTCAATATTACGATATGTCATAGAGTATAAGGTTTACAATGCTATGCCAAAGTTGTAGGATCAAGGAATCTTAAGATTTTAAATCCAAAAAATGAAGACATTAGATATTACGAAGTGCCAAATTTCATGACCTTCTTCAGTTGGCTACAATAGATAGGTTGGATGAGCTAGTAGAACATGTTGGTGTATGGTGGGATCTTCATTGGCTAAGTCTCTAACATGGTCAGTTTGGTGGGCCGTGGAGCAGTGGGTCGGTGTTAGATAGGTTGCCAAAAGACCTTGTTTCTATTGGTTGGGTTTACCTTTGAGGCTATTAGATGGAGGAAGATTGACACCCCTCACTATGTTGCTATGGGTAAATGATCAACTTTTAGCTATAGCAACATAGCGAGGTCTTTCCACATGTCTTGGTGGGTGCAGTAAGGAAATCACAATTAAAGTTCACCATTTTGTGACATCACAGTTAAGTTGAAAGTTGGCATGATTATTACATTTTGTGGTCAAATGGATGTAGAATTCCTTAGGTGCTAGAAAAATAAAAAAATATTGGTCTATGTGGTGCTTATTGGTTGCATGACTAGGTTGACCTAGTGATTTTGTTGATTCATGAGCCAAAAATAGGGGATTTCTTGCATGGTCTGTTCTTTATGATCATTTCCAACCACTTTCTAATGAATACTATGACCAGTGAACAAATGAAAACACTCCACCACCTCTATTTTATCCATCTAATTGGTCAAAGTGACTTAAATGGCACTTTTCTATCTTCTCAAGGCTCTATTTTGGTAAAGGATTGGATTTTATTGCATTTGAATCTATGCCAAGATCAGAATTTATCCAAATTTGCCTAATTATTTTCCACAATCTTAAATGATAGTGGTTGAGTTTGCTTTAGGTAGAAAATATCTCAGTTATGCCTGAGCTATAAACATAGTTTTTGTAAATTTTTTTAGGGTTGAATCTTCTCTATTTTCTTTGATATTACTCTTCAAATTCATTGTTAATTCCCTTTGCCTTTGAACCTATATGAAATTATACCATATCTCCTCTAGCCATTTATGTATTGTGCGAGATCTATTTACCTCTCATTGGTTTATTGTGGATATCTATAATTTTTCATGACTATATCTCTTCGACCTATGAATGATATATAAGTGAATTCTCTTCTTCCTGGTGTCATTTATTTTGGTTTCCTAATATGCATGTGACTATTAGATTAAAATAAGTCTAGCTATGTATATCTTTTGGTATCATGATAGTTCAAGTGTGCATGTATGGGAAGAGATTGGTTTGAACACTCTATTTTGACGGATCACCCCCTTAGGTTAGAATAGGTAGATTTTCTTTAATGCCAATCCTCTTCCTCTTCCTCTCCAAGAGTAGTTAGGTGCATCCCAATAGTAAAGAAAAGTTGGCCTTCTTTGGAGACTCAACCCATAGTTCAAGTCCCATAGCTTGGAGGTTGTCTCCATGTTTTACAAGGTTATCCTTAGGTTAAAACTTTGGACAAGGGTAAAAATTTTTGTGACAATAGTAACTTGTCCTTCTTCAAGTATGCCGAGACCAAGTCTCCAACCTGCAATTGAAAATCTCTTTTATGTTTTTCTTTATCCTTCTTATAGTTCTGT
Source organism: Cupressus sempervirens (assembly GCA_028749045.1). NCBI lineage: Eukaryota > Viridiplantae > Streptophyta > Pinopsida > Cupressales > Cupressaceae > Cupressus > Cupressus sempervirens. The sequence continues at coordinate 872,299,251 of CM053792.1, forward strand.
ACACTTTTCTCAAGTGCAACCTTACTGAGTCATGGATCTCCATCCTGCTTTCTAAAAACTCCTCTCCATTAGCACTAACTAGAGTGTTAAAATGTAGTTCTTTGAGTTCTAGGATACCTTTTGGATTTTGTGTATCTGTTTGTGGATGGTAGGCAGAGCTAAAACTCAGATTAGTTCCCAATTTCTTCCACAATGTCCTCCAAAAGTGAAATCTCTATCTAATAGTATAGTTAAAGGTAAACCATGAATCTTGACAATCTCCTTGAAGAATAAACTTGCAATTTTTGATGCATCATCAGTGCTTTTACAAGGGATGAAGTGGGAAATTTTGCTAAATCTATACAGTACAACATATATGCCATCATTTCCCTTTTGTGATTTTGGAAATCCCATCATAAAGTCCATGATGCAACTCTCCCAAGGCATTGTAGGAATAGGAAAAGGTTGGTATAGTCATATATTGGTGGATGTACCCTTGGCCCTTTGGCAGATTGTACATGTTTCCAGAATCTTCCTCACTTTAGTCTAAAGTTTTGTCCAATAGTAGAATTTTCTCACCCATTCCAAGGTCTTGTCCAATCCAAAATGTCCCCCCAAGCTACTTACATGCTTTTCTCTAATGATGTTCTCCCTCATAGAACATCGTGGAATGCAAAGTTGATGCCCCTTCAATAGTATCCCATTTTGAATCATGCAGTCAACATATTCAATGTAATATGCCTCAAAGAAGTTAGAACAGAGCTTATAGATGTCTTTAAAATCATTATCATATTTATAAATGTCTTTCAAAGCATTGATCCCTAGACTTTGGAGTTAGATTTCTTGAACAACTAGATTCCTCCTACTTAGTGCATTTGCCACCTTATTGGAAACTCCCTTCTTGTGTTTTATTGAAAAGATGTAAGCTTGAATGGATTCTACCCATTTCATGTTTTTGTGGCTTAGTTTCCCTTAGCTATCCAAGAAACTTAAGGCTTGGTTGTATGTGAAAAAAACCAAATTATTTTGGAAGGAGGTAGTGCCTTCATTTATTCAATGACTAGAATAAGGAATATATTTCCAAGTTATAAGAGGAGTATTTACTCTTTGCTTCATTTAGTTTCTTACTAAAAAAAGCTTTTGACCTCCCTTCTTGACTCAAGACATCCTCTATAGCCAAGTTAGAAGCATCACATTAAATAGTAAATATTTTTTTGAACTTAGGGAACACTAGGATACCTTTCTAAATTACCTTCTTCTTCAACATTTGGAAGGCCTCATATGCATTCTTGTTCCACACAAACTTGCACTTCTTCCTACCCTTGATGGTCTCAAGCATAGGAGCACACAATTGACTGAAATCTTTGATGAACCTTTTATAGAAAGAAGCAAGCCCATGAAAGCTTTTGACTTTGGTCATGGTCCTAGGGGAAGGCCAACTAAAAATGGTTTCCACCTTCTCAAGATCCATTTTTATGTTTCCTTCAAAGATTACAAATCCTAGATAAACAAGTTCTCCCTACATAAATATACACTTCTCCAAGTTTATAAAAATATTTTCTTCATGCAATCTCATCAACACCAGGTTAAAATTTTATATATGTTCCTCCTTACTCCCATTGAAGATAAGAATATCATCAAGGTATACTATGACAAAATTTCCAAGGATGACATAAGAATGTTCCTCCTTACCATCCATTCATACAAGCCCTCATTGGTTTTAAAGGTAGCTTTCCATTCATCACCATCCCTAATCCTTATTTGGTGATAACCACTTTTTAAGTCTATCTTGGAATAGTACCTTTCTTTCCCTAGTTGGTCCAATTGGTGTTCTATCCTAGCCACAACGAACATGCATAGCTTTAAGAAACCTCCTTTTAGAAAAAAGTATAAAATTTTGGTAAATCGGACATTAGTTCAAGGGGAAAAAAATAATTTCTATTGGATAATTTTTATTTTTAGTAGGGATTTTATTTTATTTTATTGGAAATTATTTTTCAATCATATGAAAATTCTATAAAATCTTGGTGGATCTTTTATTATTCATGAAAAATGTGGAAAATATTGCACATATCTAGAAACAATGATTTTATTATTATTATATGGAGCCCAATCAATTATCAAACTTAGGTTAAATTTAGCCCACTTTTATTATTGAATGGTGATTTGGGGAAAGCATGCCCATTATTTTTAACCATTGGATGATCCTAAATAAATGACCTAAATCCTATTTGAAGCCAAACTTTTAAATGGATACCAAGTTTTAAAGAAAGTTCCCAAGGTAAAGACACGCATCCCCAATAAAATCTATTTCTTGGTAAAGTGAGAAAGGATAAAAAATTTCATGAAAATTCTTGATAATAGAGACACATGTCAAATATAAATACTTAATCTATAGTGTAACTTAATTTTTTACAAAAGATTGGAAAATATTATCATTAATTAAAACAAGCCTTGAAAATTGTAGGCAAAAATATTTACTTTACTACATAGAAAAACTAGATTCCATTGGCGAATTCATCACTAAAATATAAATACTAATATAATACTATTGGTGATTAACTAAGAATGGGACCCATTTTTGGTAAAATGCAAGTGACATGGACACTCTAAAAGTGCAAAACAATTAGCCAAATCTGGGGTCCTCGATGAGTGAGATTAGCCAATTGGAAAATATTGGCCATTGAAGTTATCCTTGATAGGGAACCAATACCTAATAGTGATTCTATTTATTGCTCTAGAATCAGTGCATAATCTCCATGTATCTTCTTTCTTAGGTGCCAACAAGGTAGGTACTACATAAGGATTAAGGCTTTTTAAGATAAATCCTTTATCTAGGAGTTCTTGTATTTTTCTTGTCATCTCTTGATTTTTCTCTTGGGTTAGCTTGTAGGCTACTTTGTTTGGTAATGCATCTCCTAGGATCATATCTATGCTATGACTTATTTGTCCATTGGGGGTAACTCACTTGGAAACTCTTTGGTGACAACATCCTTATACTAGTCCAATAGGTCTACCAGCTCCTTACGACCAACATGTCTCAAGGGCTTCACTTACTTCACAACCATCTTAGGTCTATCATCCTTAGGCAAAATGACTAGATCATAGCATGGAGCTTTTTCCTTTTTTCACAATTTTAAGAAATTCTTTCCATCTAATTTTTTTTTTTTTTTATCCTTTTGCTCTTGTGCACAATCTAGTAAGGGTAAGAGAGTTAACTTTTCACCTGTATGGTTGATGGTATATGTTGTTAACTTACCATCATGGTATGCCTCCACATAATATTTCCATGTTCTCCCTAATAGCCAATGATAGACATCCATTGGTACAATATCATAAAGAACTTTTTCCTTATACTTTCCAATCTAGAATTCCACCCAAGCTTGCTCCTCTATGATGGTCTACTATTTCTTTGTGATCCAAGACACCTTATAAGGGTTTGGATGCGGTACCCTCCTTAATTTTAACTTCTAATTACTACTTCCTCAGATGCCAAGTTATTAGTAGATCCACTATCAACCATCATCCTAGAAACTTTATCTCCACAGTTGCATGTGGTTTTGAACAAATTATTCCTTAGAGGTGGTTTATGGGTGCTTGGTTCATTCAATAGTATCATCCTCATCATAAGGGTTTCTCCCTTGTTAGGTGCTACATAATATCTTTGGGTTTTCTCTTCTTGACTATCCTCTTCCCTAACTAGGTTTTCTTTCCTATCAGTCTAATTCTTTGCCTTTTTGGGACACTTTGATCAAAATTGAACTAACATATTATATTAATTCATATATTTTAATTAATTTTTGTATCTAATCGATTAGTATGACTCTTCAATTCTTAATTATCAATTCAATTTATATGGAAGATGTAAATGAAGCAACCTTTCAACTTCCATGAAGATATGCATAACGAGGCTCAACTCGAATTAACAAAGGGAAGGATATGTGGAGATAGGTTGTTTGCTGAGATTGCTAATTTGTATCAAATATTATATATGGATTTCATGGGTAGACATCTCAACCATAGGATTGACCAACTCCTAGAGAGTTCATGGGCATACATCTCATTCACAGGAAAGGCCAACTTTTATGAGTTCAGACACACAACTCCTCTACGAGTTTGTCCAAATTTTATTGATTTAAATGCATACATCTCACTTATAGGATTGTCCATAATTGTATGAAATTTTATTTAATATTGTGAATGAATAGGAGTCTTCATATGGTTTATTATGCACTTACAATACAAATATTTATTATTTTGGTATTGTCCTCTAAATTCCCAAACTAATTTAGATTAGTGGTATCAAAGCAAGAATATATTTGTTTTATAGAGGAATTGCTTGAAATCCAAGTTTTATAAATATTGGTTCTTTCATCTAGGATGGTTTGATACACCAACAAGATCATCATGAATAGACTTGATCTTTTCACATTTCTGCTCTCAATCCCAATTTTGGGCTCTTGAATATGGGTGACTACAACAATAGTAGATAATGATTGCAATAATCTTCCTCATTGTAATTGGTGCTTTTCTCATATTCATCTCTCTTACTGACTTCATGGTTCTCCATTATAGAATGAGATGGCTTTTTTGGATTTACTTGATCACTATGCTTGTGCATAATTTGATCTTGTTCTCACTATATATACCTCATACTTCATCAATAGGGGCACATAAATGGTCATTTAAGGAAGAGGTTACAAAGAATATGAGATCATGAACTCTACTAGTTGGGTGGAGAAAATAATGGGAAAAAGCACCTACTAGAACAAAACTAATACTTTCCTTTGGGGCACCAAAATATTGAAAAGCCTCACTAATGATTATGTCAACAAAGTTGAAAAATATTTCTACAAATGATAATTATCCCCACAAGTTTAGTCAAGTTGTTGCAAGCCTCCAAGTTTGTGCAACTTTGTTTATGTGAATGTCACTTCTTGGATTTTTAGGGTAAGCAATTTGAAAAATATGGATTGTAGGAGGTGGAGTAATGAGTAGGATAAAATTTTCTATGACTGTGATTCATACAAGGTAGGTGTGATAGAAAATTTAAAGCACACATGGAGTGATATTGTTGGCATTAAATGTATGAGAATATCTCCCTTACTCTAAAAAACTAATTAAGGTTACAAGTTGGCATAATATACACTACATGGTCACATATGGCTTGTCTATTCTTTTAGTTCTAACACTAAGTTTCCTACATGCTGATGAAGGTATTGCTATTCCAGAGTTGTTTCAAGATGATGAAGATGAGCTTCTTTGGAAGTGGAAACAATTTGTAAGGATGCCACCACAATCTCTCAATCCCATTTGTGGCCTCAGAATCATTATTGAATGCACATCATTTCAAAGGTGATAACATAATGAGACCCATTGCCTCTGAAAGAGGGGAGGAATGATTAGAATTGAACTAACATATTATATTAAGTAATATATTTTAATTAGTTCTTGTCTCTAATCAATTAGTATGAATCTTGAATTCTTAATTGTTCATTCAATTTCTAATGAAGATGTAAATGAAACAACCTTTCAACTTCCATGAAGGTATGAATAAAGGGGTTCAAGTTGAATTCAACAAGGGGAAGGATATATAGAGATAGCTTGTTTGCTGAGATTGCTAATTTGTGTCAAATCTTATATATGGAGTTAATGGGAAAACATTTCAGCCATGTGATTAACCAACTACTATAGAGTTCATGGGTATACATCTCATTCACAAGATAGCCCAACTTTTATGAGCTTGGACACACAACTCCTCCATGGGTTTGTCCAAATTTGATTGATTTTTAGGCATACATATCACTTACAAGATTGTCCATAATTGTATGAAATTTTATTTAATATTATGAATGAATAGAAGTCTTCATATGGTGTATTATGCACTTACAATACCAATATTTATTATTTCAGTATCATCCTCTAAATTACCTAAATGGTTCAAATCACACTTAGATGCTAAGTGCCTTGGTTGGTTACACCTATAACATCTTGGAGGTCTTGATGATCTCCCTCCAAATCTTCACCTTGAGTCTCCTCTTCTTCACCTATGGGATCCTCTAGCATTGTTCTCACTAAAGGAATTGTCCTGACTGGTCTCCCCATTGTCTCTAGGAGTTTGTCTTCTACCACCACTTCTTACTCTTCCTCTAATGCTAAAATATCTTATATTTCTTCCTTTCCCTCCTTGGTCTTGTTTCCTCTTAATCTTCTCCTCCACCTTCAATGTATTTTGAAAGAATTTTTGGACTATGTTAGGAGAACATATACTCATTTCAGCTTGGATATTCATGTTGAACCCTTGCATATTCCTAGCAAGTTTGACACACTCTGGCTCCATCAGTTTTGACTTCATAGTGAGTTAGTGGAACAACTTAGTGTAACTAGAGACATCCAACTTATTTTTTCTTAGACTCTAACTCTTTTTATGAAGGATAATCTCATAGTTCTTAGGCACACAAGCTTCCTCTATCAAGGTCAAAATTTTCTTCCATGTGTGATCTTGTTTTTGTCCATATTCAACCTATCCAATTGAGTGAAATTCCACCAAGTTAAGGTAGACACCTTCAACTTGGACTTTTATATTTTCACTTTTTGATGCCTTGGTATCTCCTAACACTCAAAGAAACTAGTGAGTGCATCAATCCAATCCATCACTTCTTCTAGCTCCATCTTCCCACTATAGATAGGAAGATCAAGTTTAGTGTGCATGGGCCTTCTCTCCATAGATTTAAAAGTCTTTAGGAATAACCTTTGTTTTTTAGGGATCACTTTAGCCTCCTCCTACCAAGGGGTTTCTTCATCACTCCCATCCTCATTCTTAGAGTTACCACTAAATCCTTTCTTGACTTGTTCTTTTAGTTTTTCCATTTCTCTCTTCATTTTCTTCCTCTTAGCATCATGCTCTTTCACCACCCTTAGTAGTTCAACATTTGTCATTTTTGTTAGGAAGTTCATTTTCATTTTCTTGTCCACCATTTGACATGGTTCTAACTTATGTTTCTAGAAAGATCTATTAAGTTGCTCTGATATCACTTGGAGTAGAGTCCCCTTCTATTTACCCAACATGTTTCACTTATAAATGCACAAATGTTTAACAACCATAAAAATGAGACTCCACTATGTGATTCTCGATATCGACTCTCCTTAGACGAGATTAGATTTAAAGTCTAAGACACCTCTTTGAGGTCTAACAAGCCACAAACTTAAACCAATGGTTTTAGGGATGAAATATGGTTTCCTTCATCCTCAAATATAGTTCCCCAATTTTTTCATAGACAAGTCCCACAATATTTTCTTAAGGAATAAACTTATATACCTAATACCCTAAGTATGGCTATAAGGAGAAATCAAGGATTTGTGAAGGTGACCTTCTTGGAACTCTACCACATAAATTCTTAAACACCTTCAGACAATCCTATCCTTTATTCAAGAACCTCTACCTATATATGTGAAAATGTGACCTCAAATCTTTCACCTACACTTCAATATGGTCATTATATGTGGAGTCATCCTAGAATAAACTTGGATTCATTTATCCAAGAGGCCCGACAATGTGACTTGTTGCCTTCTAACTAGAAGGATTTTGCCTATTATACTCTCAGATCAAGATGGAGGCATCCACACCTTTCTAGAATGAAGGATTTTATGAAGAGTATGATTATGCAATTATTCTATATGAAGTGCTAGCATTAATCTAAGAAATAAAAGATACCAAGCTAAATGTATGCATCTTTAATCTAAATGAGAGTTTAAAATGATAGCAATGTGAAAGTTAGAAAGTGAATGAGTACTCAGTTTGACAACAATTCAATGCAATTCAAATTCTACCCTCTGTAATGAGGGATTGAGAGTCCCTTAAATAGTATCCAAGAATTGATCAATGATAAAGATCAATTTGGATGAATGGTTAAGATCAAAGAGAAGAATCAGTTAAAATGGAAACTTCCTTGTGCAAGTGAAGTTAACTTTTTCAAATCTGAGTGTAATGAGTAGTTAACTAAGCTTTTCATGAGTGTGAGAACAAATTAACTAAATTAATTCCAATTCAAGAGATTTTTCACTCAAATTTTCCATTTTGGAACTCAAGAGATGATTTTGAAGATATTATTTAATTTACTAAAGTGAGATATGACCTCATAAATGCCTTTTTCATTTAATTCAATAACCTCATTCAATTAATTAAAATGAGCATAATTATTGAATTAAATATTTTTAATTCCTTAGTACATTAGCCTTTGGATATTATTTAATTTAATTAAAGTATAAAAAATTAAAATTGAATTAAATCTTAATCAATAGGTTTAATGTGACTAACTCAAGTCAATAATTTTGGAATTAAATAAGTAGCCTAATTAATGCAGATTAGGGTTTTTTACACTTGACAATTAAGTCAAGTAGTGAAAATCAAAATAAGAATTTCCTATTAAAATAAGACTTTAGGGTTGATAAAAAATAGACCAGAATTGGTTATCATGGTAATGAGCCAATTTTGGGGTATTACACTACCAAGTTAGGAATCTTGACTAATCTCCCAACTCAAGTTGTTTGCAAAAGTCTCCTAGGACTAATAGGGCTAATCAGGTCTATTTTCCAAAGAAACTATATGAAATTCAATAAATCTTCCAAAAAAAACTATTTGAATACTTAAGGGACATGCCAAACATCTAACTCCAACCTCCTATGGTTCTATTCCACCCCTAGGCCACATTGTGTCTCAAAAACCCAAAACTAGACAATCACATTTAGATGTCTATCCAGAGGGTTTAATATTTTTTCCAACATCTCCTACCTCTTATCTAGAGAGAAATTTTTTCTTAATGTACATCCACTCCCATTCATTCCACTAATTCTTATCTTTTTCCCATGGTGGAATGTCTAGGAAAGAGAAATTTTCTCTCAAACCCTAGTTAGGGCCTCCTTGTGACCAACAAGCAATCAAAATTTGATTTCTCTTAACTAGTATGATTTGAAGACCTCAAACCACTTGTAAAAAATTCATAATAAAATTCTTCAACTTTTCCAATCCTTCAAAGTTTCTTGTGAATCTGTATAATTCCATATAAGTAGTTTCTCAAGCAGTTTTGATAGGAAAACAATAAAATTTTATTGATTTCAAATAATGCTTACAATATATTCTTCTCTTATACATTGAGAAAGGTTTCTTAACCTTAGTTATTCCATTCCCAAATAGTTTCAAATGATAAAGGTGGTTGTGAACATTTTGATTCAAAAGTTGCATTTTGCATAAAAGTTGCATTATGCAACATTGACAACTTTGATAACTTTTTGTAAAAGTTGTCAAATGTTTCCAAAGTTTACTAAAATTTAATCCTAGACCCTAACTAGGATCCTAATAAGGTTTTGGTTAATAAAAAATCATTATTTAACCTTCTACACTATCTTATCCTCATTCTACCTAGAAATTGTCCATAAAAATGATTAAGGTAGACAATCGGGTTTATAACATACTTAATGTCTCCTTGCCTCACAACTTGGAGATTATTCCTAGCATTTGATTCTAGATCTAATTCCTATCCTAACCCTTTTTTTTTTTTCCTTCTGATATTCTTGAAATGACCTAGGTATTGGATGTTCTCTTGCATCAAAAACCATACATCCTCACAACTTTCTTGAAGAAGAGATGGGCAATGTGACTGACATCTTGTGTTGCTTTACAATGGATCAGATGGATCATCTTATTGAACTTATCCATAACAATAAAAATACTATCCTAACTAGATGTTTTCATTGGAAAACCCACTATGAAATCCATGCTAATGCACTCCCATGGCCTTTTTCGTAATAGTAAAGGTTGATATAACCCTACATTTGAGGCCATACCTTTGGCTTTTTAACATGTCATGCATTCATCAACATAATTCTTCACATCCCTTTACATCCTAGGCCAATAGTAAAACCTTCCCACTATATCTATGGTCTTAGTAACTCCAAAATGTCCACTAAGGATTGCACCGTGTTTCTCTTGGATCAAGTTTTCTCTCATGGATCCCCTAGGAATACATAATGGGCTTACCTTAGACAATAACCCATTTTGTAAGGTAAGATCAGAGTATTGACTATGGTAATGATTATTGAATTCTTGACATACCTTGTAGATCTTGGAAATATCCTCATCCTCTACATAAAGGTCCTTGAAAATCTCAACTCCAATGCTTTCCAATTTGATCTCCTAGATGGTTAATAAACTCCAACTTAAGGCATCAATTACTTTGTTTGCTTGACCCTTCTTATGCTTGATGGTGAAGATGTATGATTTAAAGAAATCTACCAATTTTATATGCCTTAAACTCAATTTCTTTGAAGATTTAATATAACTCAATGCCTGATTCTTATTATAGACAACAAATTTCTTGGGTAGTAGGTAGTGTCTCCATTTTTTGAGTGATTGAACTAGTGCATAGAGTTCCAAGTCATATGAGGAATATCTCGACTTAGCTTCATTTAGTCTTTCACTTTAAAAGGTTGCTGGTCTCCCTTCTCAACTCAACATTGCCCCAACAATAATATTGCTTACATTATAATCTACTATGAACACCCTGTCAAAACTAGGTAATACCAATATAGGTTTGGTGGCTACCTTTTTCTTTAACCTCTTGAAACCATCATCTACATCCTTGGTCCATTTAAACTTGGTTTCTAACCCACCTTTGATAGTGTCCAAAATAGGAACACATATCCCACCAAAGCCTCTAATGAACTTCCTATAGAACTATGCCAAACCATGGAAACCTCTCACTACAATACCTTTCCTTGGTTTAGGCTAGCTTAGGATAGCCTAAACCTTATCATCATCCAATTTTAAGTTTCCTTGTGAGACTACAAACCCAAGGTAGCCTAGTTCTTGTTTCAAGAATTTGATCTTTTCCAAGTTGATAGCCAGTTGTTCTTCCTACAACCTTTTTAGCACAACTTCCAAGTGTTTCAAGTATTCTTCCTTACTCTAACCATAGATTAGTATATCATCAAGATAAACTACCTACAAAGTTCCTTATGTATCTCTTCAACAATTTTGAATGTGCTAGGTGCATTGGAGAGGCCAAATGGCATGACCAACCATTCATATAGTCCCTTAGTAGTCTTGAAGGCCTCCTTCCATTCATCTCCTTCCTTCATTCTTATTTGGTGGTAACCACTTTTTAGGTCAATCTTGGAAAAATACTTAACACCCTCTAGACAATCCATTAGATCTTCTAGTTTAGGGATAGGAAACCTATGACTAATGGTTATCCTATTGATGGCTCTAAAATTAGTGCATAATATTAATTTTCCTCCCTTTTTAGGTGCCAACATGACTAGAAAAACACATGTTCTAATACTCTTCTTAATCATACCCTAATCTAGCAACTCCTACACTTGCCTAGCAATCTCCTTGTTCTATTCAAGAGTCCTCTTGTAAGTAACCTTGTTTGGTAATGAAGCCCCTAGAACAAAGTCAATTTGATGACTAATTTCTCTTGGAGGAGGTAGTGTAGAGAATGGACCATCACTAATAATGTCTTTAACTGATTCAACAACATTTACACCTCTTCTAGTATGAAAGTTGGTTTCTCTTCCTCTTCCTCCTTAGGCTTCAACATGATAGCAAACCCAACTTCTTGTTCCTCCTTAAAATCATTCAAAAAATCATTCCCACTCATTAGTTGGAGATTTTGATTTATGGCTACATCATTTCCCTCTTGAACTAGTGACTAAATTTTGTATGCTACTCCATCCTTCTTAAATGTTTAAAGATTCATTTTTCCATGATAGGTAGCATCCTTGTCATATTTCCAAGGCCTACCTAGGATAAGATGACAAGCATCTAGGTAGCACATCAGATAACATCTTATCTTGGTATCCTCCTAATGAACAATCCACCCAATCTTGTGCATTCACCAAAACATGATTACCTTTATTTAACCAAGTAACTTTATAAGGATGGGCATGTGGAACCCTTACCAAATTGAGCTTTTGAGTTTCCTCCTCTGATATGATGTTGTCAATTGATCCCAAGTCCACCATCAATTTGAATACCTTGCATTCAATCTTGCATTTGACTCTAAAAAAGTTTCCTCCTATGTTTGGATTCCTCCTTTCTAAGTTCTTTCAGTAAGACTCTTCTAAGCATTAGGTTTCCATCCTTCTCTAAGTCATGACTCACCTCTTGATTTATATTTTTTCTTAGGTCTTCTTGGACATAAGTAACCTTTCATTTCCCTTTTGATGATGATTTATTCTCTGGGAATCTATAGGTAGGGTGACCTAGTTGTCTACAATGGTAGAACTTCATACTAAAAAAATGTGAACCTATGCTATAGTTTCTTGATCTACCTCTATCTCTATCATTGTAACCTTTTCCCCTTCCATAACTATTATTTTTGTCACTATCATTACTTGATTCATTGGCCTTAACATCCCCTTGGATTCTTGAGTCACTTGATCTACCTCCATAACCATGTCTATGCTCTCTAGAGTCTTTTCCTCTATCTCTTCCTTTGGTTGTTGCATCTTATTTATTTTTGTTTCTCTCTTCTATCTGATGTCCCAACTAATAATAGTTATGGATGGTGGTAGGTGTCCACAAACTAATATCTTCTTGGATTCCCCACCTTAGTCCTCCCAAATATCTGGCCACTTTGATGCTCTCATTTTCTTATACCTTGGAACATAGGCAAAACTTTTGGAATTCCTTAGTATATGATGCCACATCCATATCATTTTTGTTTAAGAAATTGCCTCTTCTTGTCCGACTAAATCTCATAGTCCTTATGTAGTAGTGTTTTTTGATCTTGGTCACCATAAATTTTAAATTAGCCATGGGCATCTTTCTCACCTTTTTCCTTTCTTCTTGTAGAAACTTCCACCATTTCAATGTTAGTCCTCTTAATCTAGCCTTAGCTACTTTCATTTTTGGTGCTTCTATGATTCCTTCACATTCAAAGTAGTTCTCCATACCTTCTATCCACTCCATGACTAGCTCAATGTCTATCTTCCCACTAAATAGATGTATCCCTTCTAGTGACTTCTCACTTAGGCTTTTATGGCCTTCAAAAATGGTCCCCTTGTCACTGGAGGGTCTAGTTTTGGTATAAAAATTTCTTCATCCACTTCTTTCCCTTTATCCTCATCTATGTCCAACTTTTCTTTCACCTTGTCAGTTGTCTCCACAACTTCATCCAATTTCTTCTTCATGTCCTCTATAGCTTCCTAAAGAATGCTATTATCCTTTGTGGCCTCTTTATCCAACTCTACATTAATTTCCATGGTTCTCTCATCCACTAACTCATATATATATATATATACAATGCCTATCCCAAATTAGTCTAGCTTTGATACCAATTTGATATAACCAGGTCCACAAATTAGGTCAAGTCTTCCTAATCAACCTTCTAAGTCTTATCCTAAACCTATAGGGATATCTCATGTCCCTATTATCAAGTGGATGTTCTCTCCTATCCCCTTCTACAAGATCTAATTCATCAACTTGTTGTATCACTTCACTCTTCCACTCTCACCTAGTCTTCCTACTAGGCACTTCTTGCCATATTTTGCATGAATAAGGGTGTTCACCTAGTAGGATTTCCCACACCTCCAATTTTTCTTCCACACATTAGTTTTAAGCTTCCTTAATTAGTTTTACTTTTTCTAAAAAACCCATTTTTCCAAGGAGATCAATTCTCCTTCTAGACCTAGTAGTCTTAGAGTCCCTAGTTAGATATCCTATCTAGGCTTTGCTGCAGTCACCAAGAAAACATACAATGAAATCCCAAACATAATTTGTGATCTAGATACCCTTTCAGATACCTTTCAAATTTTCTATGTTTTAGGGCTCCAATCCATCCATACACTTTCTTGGAGAAACACCTCACTTTTAAGGGTTTTCTTGTAGCATTAGGCATTTTGTCTTCAATGAAATACTCAATCAATTTATCCCTTCATCCAACTTGACATGAGTCTTCTTCTAACCTTATTCTTGGATTCTAAACCCTATAATGGCATAGGCCAATCTAATTCACCTACCTTCAATCACTGCAACAACATGAAACACCTACCAGGTCTAGAAAAACTTGCTTAGGGTTTGCTTGCAAAAATAACAAAACTCACTTCTAGAACTCCAAATTTCATAGTTACAATATTTATAGGGTTCTCTTCTTGATTCTAAAATTCCATGATGATTTAACTACTAGAACTAAAGAAATTGTCATTCTTTTTACATTAACCCAAAACTAGACAATGACTTAGCAAAAACAAAATGATTTTCAAAACCCTATCTACAAAGTACTTAAACCTTAAAATAAAAACTAGAACAAATTAATTAAACCTACTAACCAACCATGAATCAAACTCAATCAATTCAATCAATGCACATTGGATTGAATGACCAAGTGTTAAGACCGTGTAGAAGAATGCTCAAAGCTTGATCCTTCAAAACTTCAAATTCATATAATAAGCACACCAACCGAGGTCATGGGAGTGTGATGGACATATAGAGGGATTTTTCACATGTTTTGATCTCTTGTATAGACACTATAACTAAGAACAAGAAGTTTTTCTAGTTTTAAGACAAAGTTACAAAGTTGTCAAAACACAACTTTTGCAAAAATGAAAAGTTGCTTAAGCAACTTTTCAAATTTGTGACTTTTATAACTTATGACACCAATTCTTTGCACAAGAGTTCCATTTGACTCAAAATTTTCTACTAACATAATTTTCCCAAATTTTTGGATTTTGGTCAACCCCTTGTCAAACAAGCCACTATGCAAGCCTATTTAAGCAACCTAAGAAATTAGGAGTCCTAGTGGAACCTTAGCTAGTTCACAACCACTAATCTAACCATTACTCATAATCACAAATACTGGGGATTCACACATAACCCTTATTACTTGATGGTTTGATAGAACCATCTAAAAGAAAAAATAGTTAGGACCCTAGCCTAGATCCTAGGTTCCCCTACACCATTAAGGGGAAGAAGAAATTATATAAAACACTCAGAATGAAGATTATGTTGGTTAGGCTTCTAAATTTGAGGAAGAGTCAAAAGAAAAATCAATTAAGATTAGAGTTAAGTTGGATGAGAAAAGACATGGTAAATATAGTGTACAATTTTCCTCCCATTTTGATTAGTGTAGGAGCACCTAGGATTTGGATAATAAATTATTAAAGTTTTGGCTTGTAATGACCTTAGCTAGGTCAAGGATTGAATAAGGACCATTTGAGGGTCCATTAGAGGTTTTGAAGAAAGTTAGGGAGTCTTTGAAAGTCATTACCAAAGAAATAATAAAAATAAAAGTAATGACATAAAGTGAAAGAATAATATATGAATTAATCTAAAAACTATTGCGCTTAGTTGATTTAAATGATATTTTATTTACTTTGTAATCATTGGACTTCATATAATTTATCAATAAAGTCTAATATAATTTTACAAAATTTAGTTGTGGAAAATCATTCTATTTACCTAACTTCATATAGAGCAATTGTCAATTGTGTGACAATGGCCATTGAAAGCCTAATAGAGTGTGTTTTGAACTCCACTAAAAAAAACTTTTATTTGTTAAAATATTCCTTTCAAATAATTGAGTTGTGATACCCAAACTTACCTATTCTATATAAATATTAGAGAACACATGCAATGAGTTGAGTAAGAAATATATAAAAAATATGGACATTAGAAAAAATTTAGGAAGTGTGTAAAAGTCATTTCCAAATCTTTTACTTTTATAAAATTTGTACATAGTTTAATCTATAAATAAAATAATCTATACTATATTTATTTATTAAAGTTAGAAGAATATAAATTAATTAGGTGGTTAGCATATCTTTCTAGCAAAATCTTATGATTGGATTGGATTGTGGTGATAAAGGATTAGTAAAAAAATTCACATAAAAAAAATTATGATTTTATTATTTTGGATATAGTTACATTCAATATGTTCTAGTCTAAATATTATACCTTAAAAGTCTATTATTATTTCTAGTGGAAAACATAATGTCATTTTATGTTTAGTGTTAATGTTGAAAAAATTGGTTGCTCTTAAAATTTTATAAGGATTTTATTCAAAATGAATGAGATATTCTTCCCTATTTTAAAAGAAATCATGTTGACCTTATGCACTCATAGTTTCAACTGTGTATTTTTATCGCCAGTGTTTTAGATCATACTACATGATCCATCAACAAGGTAAAAAGAGTCAAAGATAACAAAACCAAATTCTAAGAGGATAAAGTTGTTATATAAACAAAAAATATTATTATCCATAGGTAAAGTGCATAAATGTAAACTTTGATAGATTTGAGTGTTATTAAATTATGTTTATTTTTTACCACCCCTAATCTAACTCTTACATGATGTGACATAATGCCTTATGTTTGTTGTCTTGTACATAATATATATGTCACTTATATTAATCCCTAAAATAATTTGAATGATCAACAAAAAAAATAAAATTATGAATTTATTTCATATGTTCAAGTTGTCTTGTGCATTGTGACCTTGTATTTTTACCCTTCATTTTTAAGTCATTGCTCTAATGCACCCCTTCAAAGAGTTTTTCATTCATATTTAAAATCTTTCTATAAACTATTTTTTTTCTTATGGTAATTTAGTGATGCAATCCACAAAACTTAGAGTTTTCTTGTGATACAAATATTCCATCCAAAGTGGATAAATGTCCAACTTTGCCAACAAGAAATCGATTCAACCTTTTAACTAAAATGTGGAACTCTTTTCTTCCTATGTTTGCAAATTCATCATGTTTGGCCTAAATATGTGAAGTACTTAGAGATTAAATATTTAAAAATTTAGTAATATAAATTATATTACCTAGAGTCTAATTTCCAAATATTTAATTAATCTTAATTTAACAAATGATAAACTTCATTATTAACAAACTTTATAAAAATTATATTATAAAAGTCACCTTTTTAGGACCATTCTATCTCAGTGTATGATTATAATTTTTTGTAATTAAATGAAACTATTTATCCAAATAATTTTGGGAAAATGTATGTAACCTAGTTTAAATGTTAGATTCTTTTGCTGAGTGTTTGATTATGGTATTGAAACATTTGAACTAGGGTAATGGTGCTTGACCTAGAAGATGTTGCAAAGGAATATGTGGAAGCTAGACTAGGAAAATGTAAACCCTCTAATGCAAATAAGAGGCAAAAGATAGAGACTCAGAAGGGTCATACAGACATCAATCAACTCACACAAAAGATATAAAGTACTCAATAGAAGCTAAAGAACAAGGTGGAAAATTAGTTTTTTCTCAATGCAAATAAGAGGTAGAAGATAAAGACTCAGAAGGGTCAGAAAGACATCAATTAGCTCACACAAAAGATATAAAGTACTCAATCTTCTTTCACCTTAGTGTTTTCTCTTTTTTGGTTTCCTTTTCTCTAGTTATGTTGTATGTTTGTTGTGTCTAGTGATGCTAGTTTTGGTGTTGGTTTTTGCCAAGCTCTATTAGTAAAGTTCATAGGAGCTAAAGAACAAGGTAGAAGAATTAGTCCATCTTCTTTCACCTTAGTGTTGTCTCTTTTTTGGTTTCTTTTTCTCTAGTTATGTTGTAGGTTTGTTGTGTCTAGTGATGCTAGCTTTGGTGCTAGTTTTTGCTAGGCTCTATTAGTAAAGATCATAGGCATGTCTGCTAGTTAGAACACTATTTCATTTTGATTTGTTAATTTCTATAAAATAATTGGGGTTTTAAGTGCCCTATAAAAAACCTATTTGAGTCTTAATAAGAAAACATAGTTGAAATATTTTTTGTATTCTTAATTGAATAATTCCTTTTATTGATTTACTTTTTGCACATAATTTCTAGTTTTAAAAACTCTCATATACACCAAGCATAATTTGATCTAAAAATGGAAATTTTTCTAAAAGTGTACATAGTTATCTCAATTTTGATTTCATGTAAATTTTCTCTAGAAACTTTCAATCAAAAAAGTTATCAAAATAGAGAGATTTCCTTTTATCTCTAGTTTCTATACCTATTTTAATAGAAATAGATTGACAAAAATGAAATTAATCAAATTGAAAAAAATATAAATTACTTCTTTAGCATCTATATAATCTAATCTATAATGGGTTTTTGTTTTAAAAAAACAAACCAAAAATGGTATTCTAATTTAGGCCAAAGTGTTTTTTTGGTCTACATATTTAGATGGCCTCCAAGGTTTAGGTTAAACTATATTCAAAGCTAGGGGTCAGTTGACCATTAATACTTTCAAAGCTAATTGGAAGCAATTTTTGGAAAATTTCAAATTTTAAGTAGTAGAATCATGCTTAACAAATGTCACCACGTTTTAGGAATGTCACCTCATTCCATTTTCTACATGATAAGAACTTAGAAAACTAAGATCTAGGTTCCATTACAAAATTGGTACCTTATGTTCTTAATATATGAGGTGTCCCCATTTTGATACAGGGAAACATTTGATAAAAGGAACATGATCCAATTTCATAAATGGGTTAGCATTCCATTTATAATGATTATTTTTTGAATCTTACTATAAGTATTTATTGAAATAATAATTGTCCTTTTTAGAAAGACTAGCAACAATTAATTATGTTTATTTTTATGGTTTTGATCTTGTTTATGCAATATTCTATTCACTATTGGATGGAATCAATGATTTGGAGCAACTTGGATTATTTTGGAAGGTCTCAATGTTTGAAGACATTCTTATTATTGATTTTAATAGTTAATAATGGGGTGTAAATGATCCTAGAAAAGGAAAGAAAGGAGGTTTATGACCACTAAGGAAATAAAAAATCAAAGAGATAAAAGAATGAGAAAGTTCCAAATGAATAATAATGATGCATCTTGATCCACATCAATTAAATAAACAAAAAAAATAGATACCATGGAGGATATAGTGGATTTTGCACATGCAAATGTGAAAGAGGTGAATACAATTGACAATATCATTATTGATAGTAATGAAACTACATCTTCAAATGCACCTTTCAATAATGTTAAAAAATGTCATGCCCAAAAGTAAGGGCCAAAACACACACAACAAATTTTTTTGAAACAATTAAGATGGTGGGGTCGACAAATGCTCTTATGATTAACTAAGATTAAGCAAGACAACATGGTCAAAAAAGTTTTAGGGTCTAACTATAATGGAACTAATCGTGATCAATTGTTACAACCTTAAGGATGGTTTAAAAACTAACCCTTTTTATTTAATTGATAACTTGAAACGTCATTATGGTTTTTAAATCATTTACTTCAGGCTTAGTATCATTAATTAACTTAAAATTTATCTCCAACGTACAAATAACAATTTTATTCATATTAATCTATCACTAAATTAAAATTGAAGACTAAGGTTAATTCTATAGATCTATAAGTCAAACTACACTTTATTTAAAACTATGATAAATTCAGGTCCAACATTTAAATGCTAATATAAAGTTCAATCTAACTATTCTCACAATCTACAGAACTAAATAATAACATAAAATAAAATACAACTTATAACAAATGATTCTAAATTAAGAACCAACTAATTAAGAACTATCTTAATTAGTACTAACTTAGAACACTAACTACTATCTAATGAGATAAAACAACTACTGATCTAACCATTAACTAATATCCAAAAACATATTAATAGCTACTTAAAAAAAAATGGAACTAACTTAAATCCTATCTACCTAACCATTACATTAACAAGTTCTAACTTAAATACTACTAAGCATTTTAAGACAAACAATGAACTATCTAAATTCTAATATTTAGCTTAAAACTTTTACTAATCGAATTTTAAATAAAAATTAGATAAATAATTAAACATTAAACATTCCTAACTTATATGGCAATTTATAACTATTAACATTACAAAAAAAAATTACTAACATTTACATTACGTTAAGGTACTAGCATTACATTGAACTATACCATCCTAAATCTTCCTCTAAAACAAATATTACCTTCAAACTACTAGTAAACCACACTACCAAATAAATAATTTAATATCAATAAACGTTACCCCAATTATACATCACCCTAAGCTAACCCACATCAAACAATAATTAAAACACAAAGCTAAAAAAACTATCCCAAACCCCCAAAGCAAGCAGCCTATCCTGCCACATGTGGGCCCCGTTATCCCAAAGGTTTGCGCACTGCTCAAGGTCTGTGCACTGCAGACCTGGTCCCCCCCCATTTACGTCCACCTTGCGTGCCTCCAGAATCAATAGGGATAGCGCTGGAGAGAAGAAGGGAATTGGGGGTGGATGGAAGAATAAAGAGGGTTGACAATTAACATTCACAATTCCCCAAGTGCCATTGCTCCGTCAGCACTGCACAGTACTCGCCCTATGTATGTACTTGTCCAGCTAGCCAAAAGTGTGCTAAGAGAATAGATTTCAGATGTTTATGAAGAAATTCAGTATAATTGCATGAGACTCGATTGCCCATTTCACCCACTTTTCTGCCCACCCACGGGGTTCGTGCCCAAGTTGATGGAGTATGAAATTTATTTCATGATGATTTCTTTGGCCAACGTCCCCATCAACTCCATGCTACCATCTTTGTTTGGGAGGAGGATAGAGTTAATACCAAAAGTTATATAGTTGAATAATATAAAGAAGAATATTTCAAGGAATATTCTCTGTGGCAAACAAGTGGAAAATAAACTTTCCCATACATTTTCCAGAGAGGTATTTTAGGCCTGGAGGTGCATTTTTTTGATAACCAAGATGAGTTAAACATTTCTAGAGGCAAAATGGAGTTACCTTCCCCTAAAGCAATTCTTCACACAAGCATGCAAAGGATTATAATCCTCCTATTCAATTTTAATTTTATTCTTTATGAACCTTAACAAGGGATTATGATTCTTTATTCAGAACTCAAAAGGTGATGAATAATTATTTCAATTTCAATTGTATTACTAATGGGGCATAACCATGAATGTACTAACTTGAAATCACAATGTAGGATTTCTAATTCATCAATTACTTACCATATATTGAAACTTCAACATCTCAATTTGCATTGCAATAACATAATTAGAAAACTTGGAGATCTATAATTTAGTGTCATAATCTATCAACCTATTTTCTCACAACATATGCAAAATTTGGAACCACATGAGAGCAATGCAAGAAGAATTTCTTATTCTTTTATTTCCTCTATTATTCATCCTGGTTCAAGGCTCCATCGCGAAAGAACCAGTAAGAAAACCCGATGTCTTTGCCACTACATCAAATTCAATTTCAATTTACATAATGTTACAATTCATTGAGTATTCTTCAAGACTTTCACAAGAGACTTTTATCAAATGTCTTCATTTCCTCAAGGGTAACCATGGGAGATATAAGAAACAACATGGAGATAACAACACAAGGAGATAAGAAAAATGAACATACATTCCCACCCGGTTGCACAATAGGTCCAACAATGAACCAATATAGGGGAAAGGTGGATTTTCTCAATAGAAGAAGTCAATCACCATACCTTCACTTAGCCCTTTCGGGGCTATATCCACAAGGATTTTCATTCTTTTTTACCTTCAAGAATTCTCAATAACAACAAGGTATGGGATGAAAAGTAGGGGCCCATACACCCTACCCTTTCTCCCTCCTCTCTCCATGAGAGGAGACTCTACACTATTGAGGTCCAACTAATGCCCTTTCCCCAAGCATGGCCACTTCTTCCCTATTTAAGGGTGAGTGTTGCCAAAAACATCCCCATGAAAATCTCTCAAAAGAAATCAACACTCCAAGAAGGCATAAGAATAACATCAAGGAAAACAAGGTAAAATCCCTCCCAATACCACCCTCAACACACAAGCAAGGAAAGCATATCTACACAATATCTCCAACATGATTCAACAAGATTCAAAATATGAACACACACAAAGAACCATTCATGGAGTGAAGAACTCCTACCTTCATAAAAGAGTTATGGCAATGGTGGTTTGAGAAGAGCTTCCCTTTCTTCCTTCAATCTTCAAGACTTCCTCCACAACTAGATGATTGGGTGACCAAAAAACTAAAGTTCCCCCAAAAGGCCTCTAAGTATGGTCCTTAACTCCAATAGGATTCAAGTAACTCAAGATGGAGTTTGGTTTTACTAACCCAAGTAAAGGAAAACCCATTTTCGAAATCAGCCTATAATAGGGTTTTTAAGAGACCCTAAGAGTCAACCTAGGAGGCTAGAGGGTTGGAAAGTATCCCCACCCATACCCTTATCCATAGGGGTGTTTAAATTTAGTGTTTCTAAGCCTTTAAAGTCTTATTAGGAACAATTAAAAGTTAGGAGAATAGCAAGATCAAATTACAACCTTTAAAGAATTACAATATAAGGTTAGCACAAAATTAACAAGTAGTTTAGCTCCACTTTTTCGTTGAGTTGTCTCGGCTAATTTCTCTACACACTCATTGCACCCATCAGTAGGTCCAAAACCACATGCATAATGTGAATTACATATTATAGGAATTACATAAATTAAAGCATCCATTTCTAAGAATTAGTTGTTCATCTAATTCTACTCATATTTCTAACCTTCCGACTTGCATAACCAAATGTGTTAGCATTGCATACATTTTATTTCATCATTATACATATTTATAAGCATTAAATGGAAAAATCAAATAACTGAAGTAAGCATCATACATCGCAAAATAGCATAACAATGTTCAGTGTATCCAATAATGTTCTGACATGTCAGCATGAGTATCAAAATAACAATGTGTCATCGGTGCTAGGATGGGTTGGGGTGAGGCCTCACAAAAATATAATAGTAAACATTCAATTATAGGTACATATTCAAATCCATCTTTAAAATATATAGGATTTATAATTCTAGATAATACCCGTTATGGATATTTATTACAAGAACATACTAGTGTTGAAATTTATTCAATTCCTAACATGTGTTTTCAAGGATATCATGAAATTAGAATCCTCCTCTTTTTGTTGAAAATGAAAACTAATTTGTTGGCACAAATGAATATACTCCTCTTGTTGAAATTAAAATCACTTATGTTGTTGATTTTTGTTTTTTAAAAAAGCCTTAGACTATTGAAAGTTAAAATGAAAATCCTTCTGAAAATGAAAATGAAAAGTCCCTTTCAATAAGGTACAAGCAAAAATTCTATTATTATTGATAATCAAAAGTATTTTTGGGAAATTGAAAGCAATGTTTTGGATAGGAATTCTACTAATATATCTTGGAGATAGATACAAAAGTATGCCAAGAAAATATACATCAAATTTTAATTTAAAAAATAACATTTCAATGTCATCTTGTGATAGAATTGATGAGAATGTGGAAAATAAGAAAAATAATAAAAATGGTTCTAAATTTATGTGAAAAAACAAGCAAAGATGTATTAGTTAAACATTGCTAGAGTTTTAGGTGACTCTACAACACTCCCAAGATCAAATGAAAGACCAAGATAACTTCCACAAGAGATTGACAAGACAATTGCATGAAGATGCAAGAATGCTATTATTGATGATGGACTTGATTGACATCTAATGAATTGATTTGAAATGTACATAATAGGCCTCCTTATATAGGAGAGGTGATAAGATACAATAATAAGGAGAAGATAAGCTATCACTCACACAATGCATAATCACATGTCCATGAAAGGTGGATCATCCTCCATAATGCAATGAAGTATGTTTGATGATGGGGATGATAATGTGATAAATGCATTAAAGGTGGAATGAGATAACAACTATGACCACCTAGAGCGGAATTATCCTACACCATGTATTTAGTTGAGGTGCAAACTCCCAAGTGTCTCAATCACAAACTACTATGCAATGCATTATCATGAGTAAGCTTAATTAATTGTAATTAGTGAATATTTAATTACACCAAAAAGCATGTTATATCTATTATTTCTAGTGCCATTTACTATATTGAAAAAATAAGTTAGCTAAAAGATAACAGCAATTTGACAAGTTATAAAAACTATTATATTCATTAAGGTAACATTGAACTTAAAATGGTAAAAAAATATTATTGGAATTTTAAACATACAGTTTAAAACATCTATATGAGTAGAAAAGAGAAAATAATGTATACAAAGTAATCTAGTCAACCAATGTTGATGTTTCATTGGTAGACTCATATACTCTTAGAGGAAGTTGAGTCCTAAAATCAAATCTTTAGTTGAAAGATATTGACATGATTATACATGGGCATCATCTAATGTTAGAGATTCTTTGAAATTAGGAGTGCTCTCAAAATATTTTGGTCTGAGCATCCAAAATAATTATTGAGCAAACCCAAACTCAATTTAATAGAAAAAATTAGATGGGGTTGTATTTCCTAATCATATTAAGCTTTGACAATGATCATTTGAAAAGTGTAAAGTTTTTTTGTTTAGTCATATTAACTTTAGACAAGGGTTATCTCTTGGTAGGGTAATATTTATGATGTAAGTTTTCCATTAAGAATTCACACCTTACAAAAATGTGAAAAGGTTGGTACTATTCAACAAGGCATTTAATCTATCATTCAATATGTTGGGTTAGTTGATGGTGGTTGACTAGAGGTGGAGATATTTATATGGGTGATACTTGTAGCATACAATAAGTTTTATGTATGTGTATGATAGCTAATATAATAACCTTTTATTATTGTAGATATTAGCTAATATTATTGGTATGATTTATCTAGTAACCAAATTTTCAATTTGGCCCAATTAAAGGATTTATAGCTTCCTTATCATAAGGATAAATATTTCTAATATGATTCTTAACTTTAATGATTATTTTACATAGTTTGAAAAAAAATTAAAAATTGAAAAGAATTGAATTCCTCGTTATTTTTTTTCTAATTTTAATTTTAAGTTTTAGAAACTATTTCATTTTGTAACTATATCATTCACTAAAAACATGGGTCTCCATAGGTGTAGCCTCCAACATCTAGTTCTACTTCAATACCCTTGGGTCAACCTACTATGGATGGAGATTCAAGTTATCCTAGTGGAGAATAAAATTTTCCTCAATCTTCCAAAGGCTTCCCTAGATCAGCATTAGCTAATTCCCTATAATGATAATAGGAGGATGTTGAAGAGAGAAATATATATGGTTGGATATTTTCAAACCTTGAGAAAGGCCAGGAGTTAGGATGGGGGAAAAGGATGAACTAGACTCCCCACCTCCATTAGCTATGACTTTTCATACTTCAAGAGGCTTCCTTCCTAGGTTATGCTTATATGGCTTTATGATTTTTTTGTTTCATGGCTATCCTTATGTTTTTAAGTAACTTAAATTATAGGCTTTTGCCATGAGAATTTAAAGGAGTGACTTTTTCCTCCCACTATTATTTTTTGATTGGGATGTAATTTTCTCTTTTGTTTAATATATGTGTTAGATATTTTCATCCAAAATAAATATAGACACGTAAACTATAATCTATTGCATTGTTCTAGCTTTGTTTGTAACATGAAGTTCTACTTTCAAAAAAGATACCACTCATTATTTTGGTAATCATAGTTTTTAAAAATTATTAATCTACTTGGAAAATAATCCAATTTTATTTTTTGATATCAAATACATATAATTTGATCTACCAATATAAGAATGACTTAAAAATTTTAATCCATATTGTTTAAATAATATTTATAAATAAATATTCATTTGAATATAATATATTTTAATAATCTAGTGTATAGTATACTGTGTTAGGTCTAGAAATGATTGAGTTTTATATTTTTGCAACAAATATTTTTTGGATCATTGTATTTGATCCATAGTGATGATGAAAGAAATGAATTATAAAATTAATCAAAACATTTCATTTTAACAAGGCATGTTTCCACAATTCATTTTATAATATGTTTTTGTTTTAAAAAATGGTTGTATTTTCTTATTTGCACAAATATTTTAGTTCAAACCTTGTCATCTTACTAAGATAACATTGTTTTCACATAAAATTCTCAGTTTTATACATATTTGGTAAGCTTTTAACTCTTATCTTACTACTAACTTTGACCATATTCTAAAATTCTACATAACTTAGCCTCTTGTGCCACAACCACACATATTTTCCTTTTGCAAACAAGAATGTATCAATAGTGGAGTCAAGATAAAAAAATAGATTAGCTTTATTTTTCTCACCAATGCCAATTACATTCCTAATATCATCATAGATCTTGACTTTCCTATTATGAAATTTTAACCCATGACCAATATTATTGAACTCAAAAACACTCAAAAATTTATATTTTAGTCCTTGCACCAATATGGATCATCGCATCTATTTTTTCATTCAACATCAATAAACCTCTATATTTCACTAGATATGCAATATATTTTCTTAGTTTAAAAATTTTACCATCACATTGTCAAACTTACTAATGTCTCCAATCATATGATGTGAGCATCCACTATTAATGATCCATGTATCATCTACTAACATGTGAGACAGGAACTTTATCATCCTCACAACTGTCCTCATTTGGGTCTTCTTTAAAGAAAGCATACACCACTCCTACTCCATCTTTCTCATATTTAATATCTAACTTGGGGTGCTCTTTCTCAGTAATATATCATAATTTATTCCCTTTGTCATTATAGTCTTTGTTATTTTTTTATTTTTGACCCTTCTTATCATTGATGTCACTCTTACTCTTGTTGTGACATCTTACATCAATATGATTTACTTCATTGCATTTAAACTGTATCAAATATAATTTAAACTTAACTCTTGGTAACCTTCTTGCAAGCAATGCTTCAAAATCATTCATGTTATCCTTTGATTTGAACTCACTTTCATCTTTACTACTCTTTTCTTTCTTTGAACTATTAATGATTAGTTAAGTCTTGAAATCAGTCCCATGTCTAGGCATATTATTATCAAAATTACTTAATTCAAATGCAGTCAATCAACCAACCAAAACATAAATTTTAAGAGCATTACTAGGCATAGCTATAAATTCTTACATTGAAAAAAATTTAATAGCATATATAGGTAAGAGAGTTTTGAGAACTTTACTTACAACTTTAGTATCACTGATAAATCATCCAATAACTTTGATTACACTTACAACTTGCTTGATTTAGTTCACATATTGTACTATATTTTCATGTTCTTTAATCTCATATCATCATATTTTCCTCTTAGACGTTTCTTCTCTTGCTCTCAGTACATTTTCATCTCCACTATGTATAACTACCAAATTGTCCCATATTTCTTTAGTTAAATAGTATAGTTCTTGATATCATGAAACTAGACATCATTTAGGATAGATGTAATCTTAACCATCACACTATTCATCTCTTCCATAGTCATATAAGGGATATGAGAAATATATGCATGTTCTAGCTAGTGTCTAGCATTGTCTCTAATTCTAGATAAATGTGGCCTCTCTTTTTTTCCATGAGGAGAATTTCTTCTTGTTTAGATTTGGTACCTCTCTCTTATAGGGTAAGTGCAAAAATTTGTGTCTCACTTTTGGAAAGAAAAGTGGAAGTGTTTTTCTTATTTTAGGAATTTCTTGTCAATTGATATCAAAATTTGAATCACTTAGGGCCCGTTTGTTTGTTAGAATAGGAATAGGAAAAATGGAATAGGAAATGTATTCTTTGTTTGGCACCCCAAATTAGAATAGGGAATAGGAAAACATATTCCAATTTTGCCCCTAAAATGAGCATATGTTCATTCCAAAAAAAAATAGTTGTTATTGAAATGGGTCATTCCTATTCCTAATCTGATTTTGTTTTTTGTTTATTTATTTTTGTAGTTTTTTTTTTTTTTTTTTAAAGTTAAATTTTTTTTCTTAAATTTTTTTCTAACATTTTATTATTTAAAAACTTTTTTTATAACATTTTTTTATTATATCTATTTGTTTAAAAAATTGAAATAAATTATATTTCTCATTAACTTTAATGAAAATAAATTAATCATTTTACCATTATTGAAAAAATTAACCCAAAAATAATAAATTAAAACAATTTTTCTTTTAAGATAAATATTTTTAGAAATAGAAAATTTAACCTTATTCTTATTCCATTTTTGTACAACTAAACAATGGATTAACATATTCCCATTGAATTTGAAGTGAACCAAATAGGATTGGAATTGTCACTTTCTATTTCCATTCCTCATTTCTATTCCTATTCTAATTTTCAATTCTAATTTTCAATTCCTATGCCATCAAACAAACTAGCCCTTAGAGATTGACTATCAGAAAAATTCAATAGCACAAATTGTAGTACTCAGAGTCTACTTCTTGAATATCTAATTTATTTGTATACACATGATAGAATAGGAATTTTGGTATGCATCTTTAAAAGTCACTTCTTCTCAAAATGCTTGTTTTAGGACCATACCACACTCATGTATGGAAACCATAATTTGACACAAATTGATGAATTTTTGTAAGTCCTTTTATAGGAAGTTACCTAACACACCAAAGATTGATGAGAATATTTTTCCTTCATCTTTTATTATATAATTAATTTTTGTTAATTTTTAAGTTTCTAGTAAGCTAAATTTTAAAACTTCTAGTGTATGAAAACCATAATTTGATAAAAAAATTACTTTTTTTAAAAAAATACATTTTTTTCAACATTAAAAGAAATATGTTTATGTTGATGATAGATAAATTAATTTAAGAAAAAACCATAAACTAAAAAAGTTATTGAAGTTTTAATGAACATCATTATTTTATGTTTAGATACCACTTTGATAAAAAAATAATGCAAAAATAGATAAAAAATTCATAACACTATAAAACATACATTTATGGAATCAAGAGAATGCAAACTCTAATACATTTTTAGTTTGTCAAAAATTTTGATCGAGAAGACCCATTAAATATTATGAAAAGGCCTAAATTTACCGATTTAATTCCTTAGCCAAATCTTGAGAGGTCAAGCCTAGCCCAAACTAAAAACCAAGGTGGGAGAAAAATATTCGATCTCATATTTTAAGAAATGGGTTCCCATCATTTA
Source organism: Cupressus sempervirens (assembly GCA_028749045.1). NCBI lineage: Eukaryota > Viridiplantae > Streptophyta > Pinopsida > Cupressales > Cupressaceae > Cupressus > Cupressus sempervirens. Next base: position 872,328,173 of record CM053792.1, read on the forward strand.
CAATTCAAAAAATGGTCACCTATTTTTTTTTAAAATCAACATTGAAAAATGCATTTTAATGCCCCAAAATTATTATTTTTTAAAGAAAAAATGGGTGTTTGTTTTCAAAATTTAATTTATTTGTTGTTTGAAAATGGGTGCCCATTTTTTTTATATTTGCATCATGCAATTGAGATTACTTGACACAAGGAGGAAAATTGAAGAGCTAGGGCCAGAGACATACCTAACTATTAAATCACCTTGATGAGTAACACAACAAAAGAAACCAACATGGACAACAACAACAATGAGAGAAGGAACTTCAAAATGATTTATTAATTCATCAAATTATTTTCATACATGCCCAGCTGTAAGGCCTTCTCGGTTACCACAAATAAAATGCAACTTCAAAATCCACAATCCAACATCAAATTCACTATATTTTTAGGAACATCCACTCTCAACTCTCTAAGTAATGCCTAACCTAAACCTAAATTCCCTTCTTTATACTTTCCAAAATGCTTTACAAAAGATTTTATATCATTACATAATAGAAAGACTGACCTTAAAATGGTTTGCATCCATCCAAAGACAAGATTAAAAAAATTAAATTCATGATCCAAATTAATTAAATAAGTTGGATGAAACTAAGAAGCAATCATAGAAAAACTTGGTCAAAGAAGGACTGAGTATTAGTAAATATCAGGCTTACTTGGCTCATGAAGGGACACTCGACCAACACTAGAAATCTGAGCCAAAATTGGATAGCTTTAGTAACTCAACCAACATTGAACAACTTGGCAGCAACAAGTAGAATGGACAGATATGATCAAGATAGAAAGACAACCTGTTATGCTCTTGCATCAAACATCCAGGGTTAAAAGAAATGATTCTCCTAAATAATTTCAAGATGTCACAACCTAAGCCAAATTTAGCTAAGATTGAGAAACCATGATGCATACTTAATAGGTCTATTTTTTAGTTTTACCAAATATACATGATAATCCATTCCCCTCATCCTTTTGCCAATTCCTTGATCCAATATTTGCTAAATTTTTTCAATTTTCTTCTTAGAATAATTATCTAGTACAACAAATTCATCATCTGACTCATGATACTTGTGTAAATAAACAACATTGAATATGAGAGATATATCTACATCATTAGGTAATTTAATTTCATAAGCATTACCATTGTCAAACTTCTTCAAGATCTTACAAGGTCCAAACTTCATTTTCAACTTACTATATGTTCCAATGGGAAATTTTCCTCTCTTCAAATGAACCATCACCTTATCACCAACTTCAAAAACATGATGCTTTCTAAAGTTATTACCATTCTCCTTATACTTATGATTACTTTGTTCCAACTTCAACTTTACTTCCTCATGCAAATACTTCATAAAACTAACAAATTCTTCCCCTTCAAAACTTCTCTTCTCTTCACTAGCAACATCCCTCAAATGTGATACTCCTCTAGGTTATATTGAAGCAATAATCTCAAAAGGTATTTTTCTTATACTCCTAATCATAACATTATTATATACAAACTCAGGTTATACTAATGCCAAATCCCAATTATTTGTCTTAGCTCCAACTAAGCATATCAACAAATTACCCAAGTTTCTACCCACAACTTTTGTCTATCCATCTATCTATTGATGGAATGTAGAACTAATCTCAACTCAGTACCCATCTTCTTCCACAAATTCCTCCAAAAATAACCAACAAACTTACTATCTCTATGTATGTGCATGATAATGATCAACCAAATTATGCTGATAAGTGGCAATAAAAAATTAGCAAATTAGAGTTATATAAAAAAAGTTGAGACAAAAGAATCCATAAGAAGTGGAATTTAGTTACTAAACTACTAGGTCTTATCTGAAAATAAATAAATATTGATTGGTTATAAAATTTTAATTTTAATGCAATAGTACTCAAATTTGAGGATAAAAATAAGAAGTAGACATGTGTATGACCACCTTACTCAAAATCAAATGATAATATTTTTAAAAAATATTCTAGATATAAGAACTAGACTCATGCTTGGATGTGACACATATTTTTGGGTATTTTTATTCTAAATAAATAATCAATTATGAATTTTCTACTATAGTATTTTTAGAATAAAAAACTCTCATGTCTGACCACCTTAAGTAATTCAAAACTCTACAAAATTTAATTTTTCTATTTTTTCCTTATAGTAGAAGAAGCATAGAATGTGAGATATCTTTTCTTATTTCATAAATCTTGTACCATTTGAAAGTTATAGTTATTTTTAAAGCAGTGTTTCAATGAACACTTTATATGTAAATCCATAAGAAAATAAGTAATAATTACTTACTAAACTAATAATTTGATGAACATTATATTTATAGAATGCTGAGAGCATTCTTAAAAAAACCCTTTTCATTTCATCAAATTTTGGTTAAAAAATAGTCATTAGCTACATATTTGAATTAAAAGATATACAAGAATAGGCTAAAAACACATTTTTGGGATGCTTTGAAAGTTGACCATGTAGGGTTTGTATCAAAAGGTATAATAGGCCTTATAAAGGTATTAATTTGTTTCATTTTTCTTCATGAATGGTGAGAAAATAGTTATAATAGAATTTGAAATGCTTTGCAGCATTTTAGAACTAAAATATTTTTCTGATCGCCACTTTTTGATAGACCATGATCCGACACATACCACTCTGTCATAAATAATACTTTTTGATAATCCATGCAATGTAACAATCTTTTTGAAGAAAATCCCAAGAACTTGCACAACATTTGATGTCTTCTTACATCGTATAAAATGTGTCATCATAGAAAATCTATCAACAACAACAAATATGGAATCATGCCCTCTTGTTGTCACTCCAAGGTTTCTCAAAAAGAAAAATAGGTTTATACAATCTAGTATTCTGACTTACTCCTTTTGCAACTCCTTACAAACTTGCGACCATCCTTATACATCTCTTGCCAATAATACTCATTTGTAAGAAAACTCATTGTCTTCTCAATTCTAAAATGTCTAGCCAATCCCCCACAATTGTTTTCCTTAATCAAATTAACTCTCATAAAATTTCTTGATATATAAAATTGAACTCCTTTGAAAAACATAGTCTTGAATGAAATACTCATCAAAATTACTGAGTTGATCTGATAGATTTTGTGCTTTGCACTCTCTCCACTCCTCACAAAAATTAGGGTCAGTATCATTCAACTTCTTCATCTAGTCAAAACCAAGAACTTCAACTTCCATTTTACTCAACAAAGAATGTTATCTTCTCAATGCATTAAAAACTCAATTAGTAAGTCCACTTTCATTCTTGATCACAAATGCGAAACTCTACAAGTTCTCAACCCACTTCATATATCTTTGATTCAACTTATTTTGACTTCCCAAATACTATAAATATTTATGGTTAGTAAAAAACACAAACTCCATAGGAATTAAATTATGTCTCCACTTCTTCAAGGCTTGAACAATAGCATATAACTCTAGATGATACACATAATACTTCATTTTAGCATCATTCAAATTCTCAAGTTAAAGAAAGAAACAAGTTTATCTTCTTGACTCAACAGAGCTTCTATTGCATTTCCACTTGCATCACATTCCACTTGAAATACCTTATCAAAATTTTAGGTTTTAAGCCAATACAAGTAAATCAAAAAACTTTTGTTTCAAAGTCTCAAAACTCTTATCATCCCCTTATGTCCACTTAAAATCCTTATTATCTTCTCTCATTGTCTTAGTCATAGCATTACAAATAGAACTAAGATTCTTTATAAAGTTTTTGTAGAAACTAGCCAAACCATCAAAATGATATTTTCTCACTCACATTCTTAGGTGTAGGCCATTCAAAATTTTCTATAACCTTTGTAGGATCCATTCTCATATCATCAACTGAAATTAAAACTCCCAAATACACAATCTCCTCTTGCATAAAGGAACACTTTTTCAAATTAATCAACAACTTTTCCTCTTTCACTCTTTGCAATACTTGTTTAACATGATCAAGATGTTCTTCACCTTACTTAATATCTAAATATCATCTAAGTAAAAAATCATAACCTTCCCCAAGAATCTATTGATAACTTTATTCATCAATCTCATGAAAGTACTAGGTGCATTAGTCAAACAAAAGGGCATAACCAACCATTCCTACAAACGATCTTTTATCTTGAAATTAATCTTCCATTCATCACCATCACTCATTCTAATTTAATGATAACCACTCTTCAAATAAATCTTGGTAAAATACTTTTCTCTACTCAAAAAGTCCATTATATCATCCATACTCAGCATAGGAAACCTATAATTCACTATAATCTTGTTAATAGCTCCAGAGTCAATATACAAGGTGCTACTATAGTAGGTACATCACAAATAATCAAACTTCATCTAATCAAACCTTTCTACAAAAACTCTTGTACTTATCTATTATGTTCTTCATTTTCTATAGGTGTCAATCTATACGGTACGTTGTTCAATAAACTAGCTCTAGGAATTGGTCCACACAAGGACTTATACTTCTTACTGGTGGCAAACCATTAGATATATATTTAGTAACAATATCCTTGAACTCATTCAATAATCTTTCAATTTATGTTGTTACTAAACTAAAAATGTTAGCATTTTCTATCACTTAGCCTCCATTATCTTGTGTCATTCAGTCATCTCTATTGATTGTCACTCAGTCCCTTAGGGATTAAAACACAAGAAACTTGGTTCTTCTTCAACCCCCTTTAAAATTATTTTAAATTGACTACAAAAAATTGAACAATAGTACAATTAAACTCATCTAGACTTTCAATCAAAGGTAACAATACTTTCTAGTGCAAGAGCACCTAAGTAGAGCTATTTTCTCACCTAGGGTTCCTAGTCATGTTTTCACTTGTAGTGGTCTTAGCCAAGCCACTAGTGAAACAAGAGGGATAATTATTCTAATTATGTGTCCTAAATCTTGGGAGTCCTTGTTTATTCATCAATGCCTTCAAGTTTTCCTAGTTGTACAAAGGTGCCTTATAGTGTGACAATGTTGCAAATATTGTCAATAATGCATATTTTGAACTTGGAGGGTTATATTGGGAAAAGATAGGTTGGAATTTTTGTTTCTTTGTCTAGGGATTTTATTTACTAATTTGGTAGTGTTTCATGAAGGTTTGGCCAAGTTTGGGTTTGATTTGCAAAAAGTTGTCAAGTTGCATGACAATTTCACAAAGTGGCAAAAGTTGTCATCACAACTTTTAGTGCAATGTGGTTTCTTCTTTGAAGTGATGATGGGTAACTATTTTAAAAAATCATGTGATGATAAGCTATATAAGTCCACCCTCAAATTTTGAGAGGGGTTGATTAACATTTGAAGTAAGTTTGCTAAATAAGAAAGCATAATTACTACGCAATTTTATCACAATTAGTGGACTTTCCTTTGCATTTGTAAATTAATGGATTGATATCTATACCATAGCTTTTTCATGAGTTATTATATGTTCATACCTAATTCTATTTGTAAGTATATTTGTTGTTTTGTTCCATTTTCTTGGATTTTGTAACTAGATTACTTTTAGGCCTATAACTAGTCTAAACCAAGTAGTTTTTACAAATGGGTTCATAACTCACATTCCCATAATGGAATCTATGTGGTTCCTTGGGATTTTTGAGATACATCCTTATACATTAGGTGTGCAAAAGCTTGGGCCTTCAAAAGAAAGGCTTCTATTTTTGCAGTGATGCCCTAGGCAAGCTAGTCAAGCATGGTTAGGGATCACAATGATGGTAGTAGCATTTGGATGGACTAAACGCATTCACTACCTCAATAAAGTCATGTAGAGATGAGGGCATGAGTGTGGAGAAGTCTCATACCAAAGGAGAGGTCACGGTGATAGGTTTTTCTATGTGGTTGATCAAACCCTTGTGAATGCTGATAATATTTTGCAAAACCCTTATTTTTAGGCTTGATTTCAGAATCCCACTATATGGATAGGTTGGGGAAGTGAGACCATGTAAATTTGGAAGGTATTCCAAAAGGGTGTTATAATTTGAATTCTTTTTGCCAACATTTTAATAAATTTTTTGAGTTATAAGATGACAAGGGTGTTTTGATGACTAATTCCTTGTAGCCCTACTAGGCCTAGTTTGGAGCAAATTCTCGAAATCAATAGGGATTTCTTTGTATTTTAAGTTAATGAGAATTGGGATGGATCCAATGCCCCATAAAATAACCTTCTTCTTCATTATTGGTTAATTTTGATCATGTTTGAGAACTTGATGTGGATGATCTAAGAAGACATTCTTGGAGTGTGTTTCAGTTGAGTTGATTTAATTATTTGTGTGGACAAGTTGTAGAGGTGGGGGATTGGGAATAGGATCCTCCTAAGCTAGGGTTAGTGGAAGAACAATAATAGGATAGAGAAGTGCCCTAGAGAAGACCCTAAGAGAAGGTAGGGTTAGAGAGAAAGATTTTATCTTTACATCACTTACTTTCTTCCATTCAACCAAAGAGTATATTGATTCAATCATCCATCATGCATAACATATCTATCATATATCCAAGGTCTACCCAACAAAATATGACAACATCCATATGCATAACACCACAAAGAACTTCATCAAAGTAATTTTTTGAATTATTTAGAATAACTAAGAGAGGGCGGGGAGGGGGGGGGGGGGGGGGGGGGGGGAGGGAGGGGCGGGGGGGTGATCTAATTATCCAAGGTCAAGATATATAAATAAATCTTTTCACATCTTAGTGAACCCATTTCTATAAAAAAAATTCATCATGCATGCATCCATTAAATTATGCAATCACTCAAACTTGTAGGTTATTGTCAAATCAATTTTTAGAAGTGTAAACATGAAATATAATAGATTCAATAACACATTTGACACAATGATTTAACGTGGAAACCCAATTTGGGAAAAACTGCCATAACGTGCTAGTCATTCTCACTCTTCTAAAGTGATGCCCTGTAAAAGGCCAACCTTGTTAAAGGTTACAATGCACACTATTAAATGTTACCTAGTTAAAGGATTTCAATCACCCTATTAGGAGTGAGCCTTGTTAGAGGACTTTAGACCATTCACTTGAAATGTCACCTGGTTAAAGGATTTACAAATGACTATTTGGTCAACTTTAATCCAAAGGATTTACCCTAGACTAATACAATTATTAGAGAGTAATAGTAAGGCTTGATCTAACAACAACTTGTAAAACTCCATTTGAAAATTATAGATCTCTTCTTTAGTCCTCCATTCTTCTTGGCTTTCACATACTTTAGCTCTGATAGCTTGTTCACCCTTCAAGCATCCATACCCTTAAGCCTTGTTTATTTGTTTACCAATTTAGTCTCTTTGATTAGGTCATTAAATGAAGAGATACCCTAGACTCCTTTTCTTCCTTAGGTTCTTGTACATTACCAACCTTTCTTTTGAGCACCCATCTCTATAAATAGAGAATTAAGATATATTGTTATTTATCCTTCATCATCTAATTTAGCATTAGGTCAAATTAGGTAGGATTAATTGAATCTACGCCTTATTTCATTTCATTCCCTTCAAGGGACATCTCCTTCAATCTTATTTTAATATACCTAAAATGGTTTACCATGGATTCTATGTCACCAACTCATCAATCTTATCTTCCACATGGTTCCCCTAATTCAAAGAATCAAACTTGTCAGCTCAAATTCATCAAATTTTTTATCTTTCTCATAATATTGACACTCAACATTAACTAGCTTCTAATGGTCAACACATACTATATTTCTTGGCATCCATTGTAAAATCACTTTGCATGAACTAAAGTTTACTAGTGCTCAACATCAACTAAACTTTACTTAGCATCAAATGCTTCACTCAGCTTACACTGAAATTGACTTTGCTTGGCTCCAACTAATTTTTTTCTCATCTTGTACTAACATTTCTTGGCTCCTATTGTCCACTCTATCAAGTCTGGTAGAAAAACTCCATTTAATTTGTTCTTCTAAACTTAATCATTGTAACCAATCTTTGCAACCTTAAGTAGATTATCAATACACTATAATATCACTATCTTAGTTTATTCTTGTACTCTATTTCCATATCATGACTCAACCTTTCCTCTAGGTGCTATTGTCACATCATTTTAATCAAATCCTCTTCATCAATCAAACAAGTGATAGTACTTAAATAATATAATTAATTCTCTTACTAGAAAATAATAGGTTTAATATTAGTAACAAAACAATGATTGAAACATATTTATCGCACTTGTGTCAATGTAACACTTGCTTCCAAATACCTTAAAATATTTTACATTGGGTAAGCATCCATACCATAGTTCAAAAGGTGTTGAATGAGTACCTTTCTTAACTTGTACATGGTTCAAGGTCTAAATAGGTTTACGTATAGCCTCTCTCTAGTATTTCAAAGCAACATTCTTCTCCATGATGAGTGTCCTAGCACAGTCCATTACAGACTTGTTCCTTCTTCAACTCTTGCTAAGTACCACTTAACATTTGAAAAGCATTATATTTTTGTTTCAGAAACATAACTATCATTACTCTAGAATAATCATCAACAAGAAACATAATGTACTTTTCTCCTTTATAGATTTTCACTTCAATTTGTCCACACAAGTCAATATGAATAATCTCTAGTATTCCTTTAGAGTATGAGTTTTACTTTTAAAACTTCACTTTTTCATCTTGCCTAACTAACAATGTTTGTACATTATAATGTCAGGCTTCTTCAACTTAGGCAAACCTCTAAATTTTATCATGTTATTGATACTAACCAAGTTATCAAAATTAACATGATATTATCTCTTGTGCCATAGCCACACATCATCAAATTCTACAACTAAACAAGCAACATCCTCTATATCAAGGTAGAATAGACTATTTCTAGTTTGATCACCCTTTCTAATCCATATTTCATTAGTGTCATATATCTCAGGAATCTTGTTTTAAAACGCAACCTTACATCTTGAATTATTTAGTTGTGACACACTCAAAAAATTATAGTGAGGTCCTTCAACATAGTAAGCATTTTCACATAAAATCTTTTATGTGAGCTTGATAGAACCTTTTTCTTTTATCAAATATGGTGCATCATTACCAGATCTTAAACTATTTCCATAATAACAATTCAAGGTAATGAACTTACTTATATCTCTAGTCATGTGATGTGAACACCCACTATCAATGATCCATCTTTCATTCTTGTTCACACAAGATATAAGTGCAATTGCCTTCTCTTCATCAAATTTTTCCTTCATTGCAATGTACACCACTTCATCATCATGATCTTCATATCCATCTTTTGTTTCTTCTTCAATAATTTAGCAAGAATTCTTTCCTTTGTCTTTCTAATCTTTGTTGTCTTCATCTCTTCTACCTTTGTACTTGTCACCACTCTTGTAGTTATTTTTCTCCAGACATCTAGCAGTAATATCACCAACCTTGTTACAATAAAATCAAATGATATGTAGTTTACCTTTAAACTTGCCTTTACCTTTGTGAAATCTTGTTGTCAATAGTGCTTCAAGTTGATCTACATCTTCCTCATTTGTATCACTATCACTGGATACATATTTTTCCTTGTTGTTGTTCTTCTTCTCAGTAGATTCCTTCAATGACATCTTATCTTTGAAAGAAAAATCCATATTTTCAGGTTTATAATTATCAAAGTCAGATAGCTCAAAAGTAGTGAGCCTACCTACTAAACCTTCAAGACTTAGAATAATTCTTGGTATACATCTTAGTTCTTGTATTGCAAAAAAGCTAATAGCATATATAGGTAGTACTGTTATCAAAATTTTTCTTAGTGCTATATCATCATCTATTGTACCAGTAGCTGCTCTTATTGCATTAACAACACCTTTTATCCTTGAGCAATATTGAGCAATATTTTCACCTTCTTGGATTCACATATCATCAAACTTAGCTCTAAGACTCTCAAATTTGGCTCTTATAACATTCTTATCACCTCTATAGATAGTGTATGGAGCATCTCACATTTTTTTGCACTATTAAGACTTTTGATATCATCAAACTCAACATAGCTTAGGGCAAAGGCAATATTCAACATTGCCTAGTTGTGTTCTTTCTTCTTTTCTAGATCTTCAGTAGTTAGGGCTCCAAAAAGATTAGTATGCTCAATAGTAATGGATTGCGCATGATCTCCAACTCCTCCAAGTTGTGGTTTCATCAAACTTTTCCATGCAAGAAAGTTATCTCTATTAATCTTGGGTAGTTCTCTTTTTGACATCTTGATCTTGTTACTTCTTGTACCTTCAAACTAGTCCTCTTAAGTGAATGACAATGATATGAATTGTTGGAATTATTTAGAATAACTAAGAGTGGGGATGAATTAGTTATCAAAGGTCCAGATGTATAAATAAAAATTTTCATAGCTTAGTGAACCCATATCCATAAAAAAAATTCATCATACATGCATCCATTAGATTATGCAATCACTCAAACTTGTAGGTTATTGTCAAATCAATTTGCAAAAATGTAAACATAAAACATAACAAATTCAATGGCACATTTGACACAATTATTTAACATGAAAACCAAATTTGGGAAAAATCACTAATAACATGCTACTCGTTCTCACTCTTCTGAAGTGATGCCATGTGAAAGGCCAACCCTATTAAAGGTTACAATGCACACTGTTAAAGTATTTCAATCACCCTATTAGGAGTGAGCCTTATTGGAAGACACTAGACCATTCACTTTGAATGCCACGTGGTTAAAAGATTTACAAATAACTGTTAGGTCAACCTTAATCCAAAGGATTTACCCTTGATTAATACAATTATTAGGGACTAATAGTAAGGCTTGATTTGATAACAACTTACAGCTCTATTTGTAGATAATAGATCTATGTTTTAGCCCTCCATTCTACTTGGATTTCACACACTTTAGCTCGGATAGCTTGTTCACCCTTCAAGCATCCATACCCTTAAGCCTTCCTACTTTGTTTGGTGTTGTAGTCTCTTTGATTAGGTCATTGAATGAAGTAATACCCTAGACTCCTTTTCTTCCTTAGGTTCTCACACATTACCAACCTTGCTTCTAGCCATCCATCTCTATAAACAGTGAATTAAGATATTTTGTCATTTATCCTCCATCATCCAATTTAGGGTTAGGATAGATTAGGTAGGATTCAATGAATCTACCCCTTATTTCATTTCATTCCCTTCTAGAAACTTCTCCTTCAATCTTCTTTGAATTATCCTAAAATGGTTTACCATGAATTCTATGCTACCAACTCATCAATCTTATCTTTTACATGGTTCACATAATCCAACAAATCAAACTTGTCTGCTTAGATTCATTTAATTCTCAATCTTTCTCATAATGCTAACTCTTGACATTAATTGGCTTTTGATGGTCAGAACATAATGCATTACTTGACACCTACTATAAAATCACTCAGCATGAACTAAAGTTTACAAGTGCTCAACATCAACTAAACTTTTCTCGACATCAACTATTTCACTCGACTTACACTAAAATTAAATTTTCTTAGCTGCAATTGATTTTCTCCTTGGCATGTACTAATATTTCTTGGCACCTATTGTCCACTCTATCAAGCTTGGTAGAAAAAATTCATTTAACTTATTCTTCAAAAATTAATCAGTGTAACCAACCTTTGCAACTGTAAGTATATTATCAATGCACTATATTATCACTATCTTATTTGATTCTTGTACTCCTTTTCCATATCATAACTCAACCTTTCCTCTAGGTTCTACTATTACATCATTTTGATTGAATCCTCTTCATCAATCAAACAAGTGACAGTACTAAATCATATAAGCAATTTTCTTACCATCAAATAGTAGGTTTGACATTAGTGACAAAGCAATGATTAAAACATGTTTATCATACTTGTATCAATCTATTTTTAATAGTAATTTCCAATCTTGGACTTCAACGCACATTGTTCATGTACCAACAACTTATGTTAATCCTTGATCCATAAAACATGATAGGGTTTAGGGTGTCTCAACCTTGGGAATGGAAACTTTGTAACCAAATCCTCTAATTCTAAATTTTCTAAACTTCCACTATCAATAATCACTTTGCAATATTTTCTAGCCATCTTACATCTCATCTTGAAAAGACTTCTCCTTAGGATAGGTTCCTCATCAATTCCCTTATTACAAAAAGTTCTCCTTACCATCATATTTTCTCCAACCTCATGTCCACTTGGTGAACCTTCAAGATCTTCTTGAATCACAAAATTTTTATTGCCTTGTTCATTACCACCATAACATCTACACTCAAAGGATTGATTCCCTTCTTTGCCATATCTGAAACAATTACCAATAAAACCACCTCTAAAATAAGAATTACCTCTTCCTTAATAATAACTAGTACATAATCAATAAGAATTACCACTTGCACATTCAATCTTTCTTGTGTCATCATTTTTCCACTCAAATTTTCCCTTATCTTGTAAAGAATTTTCAAATCTTCCACCTTCTCCATAAGATCTACCTCTTCCTATTGCGACTCTACCTACCTCTTTGTCTCTGTTCATTCTTCTTTGTAAAATCTCATCTTTCAATGCATATTGATATGCTTCTTATATACTTTCCAATTTCACAAAAAATATATTATCTTGAATTCTAGATCTCAACTCATTTAGATACCTTGCAACTTTCTCAACCTCATTATCTAAATGTATAGATTTGATGTCTAATCTATAAAATCTCTTACTATACTCTTTCATAGTCATCTTGTTTGGTCTCTAATTTTTCATCTTTCTCAACAACCTAATTGGGTTCTCAGTAGGAAGGAGCTTCTTCACCTTGTTCACCATCAGCCCAGTCCTGATCTTCTCCTTTCCTCTTCTTTATCTATCAATTTGCAAATGCTCCCACCATAGTGAGCCATGACCTCTCAACTTAGTGACTATAATATTCATCTTTCTATTATTTGGAGTTCCTTAAAACTCAAAGAAATTCTCCATATTAGAGATCTAATCTAAGAAAACATTGGTTTTCAATTCTCCATCCTAAGGAATTACTTCCACAATAGGCTTTGAATGTGCCCTAGATAATAATCTCAACAATCTTTCCTCATCTTGATCTTCCTTAGGTTTCTAATTAGGGTTTGGTTTCAATTATTCATTATCATTCACATCATCAAGATACACTCCTCTCATCTATGTTGTCTCCACATCATCTAATTTGGCTACAATTTGTCTCAACATGTCCACAATAGAATTGACATCTTTTCCTCTACCATGAACCATCTTTACAACCAAGTTCCTACAATATCATAACCCTCAACAATTTATAGGTCAAATCTACAAATCTTTCACCCTACAACAAAATACAACTTAGGGTTATACATGATCCAATCTCCACAAGGATGAACCTCAATCTTTGATACAACCTAACAGAAGGAGGAAAATTGAAGAGCTAGGGCTAGAGGCACATCTAACTATCCAATCACCTTTCCAAGTAACATAATGGAAATAAACAACATAGAGAATAACACCAAGGAGAGAAGGAACTTCAAAATGCTTTATTAATTCATCAAATTATTTGTATGTGTGCCCAACTATAAGGCCTTTTAAGTTACAACTGACAAAATGCAACTTCAAAATCAGTGATGCAACTTCAAATTCACTATATATCAGGAACATCTCCTCTCAACTCTCTAAGTAATGCTTAACCTAAACCTAAACACCCTTATTTATACTTACCAAAATGGCCTTTAAAAGATTCTAGATCATTACATAATAGAATGATTAACCTTAGAATAATCTGAATAGATCCTAATAGATGATCCAAACCTTAAATTCATGATCTAATTTTATTACATAAGTTGTCTCAAACTAAGAACCAGGGTAAAAGCACAAACATGTGCCACCCTTTTACATAGGAAAAGGCTAAAAAAAGTATAACTCTTTACCTTCAATGAAATAAAACTTGTATTATTATTTAGAATTTGAAAATGAAGTAAACTAATGGAATGTGTAGAAATGGATGAAGTGTAGGATTATAATTTTTAATAATTATTTGGAATAATAATTGATATATTTTCCTATTTTTTAAAGATAACTTTTTACTTGAAAGAAAACACTAAAAATTAGGGGTCTAGTTCCCACCACAAAAATATGTGGAAAATCAAAAATAAAAATTGGCGTTAGACTTATATTTTCTCTTTTATGATGATTCAAATTTCAACTCACCTAAGATCAATAATTTTCATCTCCCACCACATTTTTCAAAATAAAGCTATTCCAACAAAAAGAAAAATTATACATTCTTGAAGATGACTCTCTCCTCTAGAACATCATCTAATTTTTAAATTTTTTTGATATGATTTAATATTTTTTCTTTCTCAAAATTGACATCTTCTCGACTGTTAAAATAAGTACTTGTAGAAATTTTAAATTATAATATACTATATCTAATTAAAACACTATGAACTCTATATGAGAATATTCTTGACTTTGAGCTCTATAAAATGGTGTTTATATGTTATTAAAAAAAAATCATTGAAAATAGTTAGAATTATTGAAATGTCAATTTTCTAAAATAATTTTATTTCTTTAGTAATTGGATACAAACTAGAATAAAGCATGCATTTACTAGACATTTACAAATGGACAAGTCTGAGACCATATATAACTTAGCTAGGATACATTTATCAAGATCATATGTTTGAAATAAATTGATTTTAACATGAAAATATTCAAATTCAATCATCTTGATAAGTCAACCTAAAACGTGACACAACTTTGTTCTTTTACCCACCAATCATAGAAAAAATTAATCAAAGAAGGACCAAGAATTAGTAAATATCGAGATAACTTGACAACATGAAAGGACACTCAACCAACACTAGATATCCCAACCAATACTGGATAGCTATAATAACTCAAGCAATACTAGCTAGAGTACAACTCGACCAATATTGAACAACTCGGCAACAACAAAAACTTGGAAACCATTGCCACTTTGTTCTAATAGGAGGAAAAAATGAAGATGAGAAGTATATCAAGAGAAACTAGGATGGTCCTAAATCAATAATATGGGAGCCTAATTTTTAAAAATGGGTGCCTATTTTTAAAAGAGTTTGATTTTAATCCACAAACTTCAATAGTTTTGAGACCCAACATCTTGCATCTACCATATACATTTTTAAATCTTTAGCTTGAGTCCCTTCAAGATTTTTCCTTCAAGCACTTGATCTTTGATACCAATTATTAGATATATGGATAAATCATATCCATTTATCCTATAGGCCTTTTAAATCATTTAGTACCAATTATAACTTTATAAATGTTCATATCAATAACTTTGTAACCATATTCAACTTCTCAAATATATCTTATCACAACTTTACTTCAAACAATTATCTCATTGTTCTTACTTCTATTAAGTATTGGAGAAATAAATTAGCCTATACCAAGTTGCATCATTAACCAAATTACATAAATTAAACTTTCCAACACATAAGCATTCACACATTTGACAAATGTTTAATGTGGATACCATGTAAAGGAAAAAGCCACTTGGGAACTAACAACCCAAAAAATTTCACTCTTCTAAAGTAATCTCTATTAGGAGCCAAACTTGTTAAAGGTTACATGAACATTTTTAGTGTGACCTAGTTAGAGGATTTTTACTAGATATCATCTAGATTTTATCACTCCTTGTCATTGCTAAAGATTGACATGCTCTAAAGGATTTAATAACATCACCAATCAATATTCATAAATAGGATTTAAAAGACTTATTATCTCTAATTGGTTAAGATATTTTATCAACTACAAGGGTAATATAGTAATAGTCAAATCATCTGGTTTATTAGTACCTTTCTCATTCAAATTTGTGCTTCACTCAGTTTCTTCTTTCTAATCTCTTATTGGTTGATTCACACACTTGGTTTACCTTTCTTTTCTACAATAAAAAATATCCCATAATCAACCCTCTATATTAACATATCATTAGAAACTCAAAATAGTCTTGTTCACCTCCTTAAATAGTAAAGTTTTCTATTCTAGTGTTTTCCTGATTCATTGCTTAATCATGATCATAGATCTTAGATTGAATGAATTTAGGCACTTAAAAAATAGTTATGGCTTAAAATTTGTGCTCATCTTCATCTTGTTAAATCGCCTTCATTAGATCTTCATTAAGTTTCTACAGTCCTAGATCTCATAAATAACTTTGAAATTATTATTTTATCTTCTTGAACATTCTTAATTTTCATGAATTGGTATGAACAAGGATGTTTTTTCCTTTCAAGATTTTTGATTAGTGACCATTTCTTTTGTGACCAATTTTTTAGTGTTTCCACCATCAATAATCACATGACAACACTTATCTTCACACGTGCACTTGGTGAAAAAAAAGCTCCTCCTTTGATCTATTTTATTCTCACCACTCAGCATGACTATTTTAAAATCTAAGACTTCTCCCCGTTTAACATCTTCACAATGTGATGATTTTCTAGTCTAGACTTCAATGAAATCCTATCTATCATTCATTAGCACTGAGGACATTGAAATGCCCATTTCCCTTCTTCTTTAGAGTAGTAACACATTCTGAAAAAATGTTCCTTTTTAGATCCTTTCTCTCTTCCTCTTTCTCCTCCTCTATGATCTCTTTTATTCTAATCTTGAAAAAAATTAACATAACTTACATTTTGGTTCATACTACTATTGTTAGCCTCATTCTTCTTAGATTATGATCTTTGTTTTAACCTCCATAAGAAATTTTTTTACATCATCAACCATGATCCATTGCACTTCGCTTCTTCTCAAATTTCTTAATCAACTTTTCCTCTACTCTTAGGGAAAACTAGTATCCTTCTTGAGTATTGATCATTTAGACTAGAATCAATTCCTCTTGAATTCTTTTTCCTAATCCATTACGGTAACTAGGAACTTTCTTCTTTTCAATTTCCACATGGCCTGTTCTAATGAAGATTTAGTATAACTCTTCTATATATTCCTGGATGGATCTTCCCAATTGGTTCAACACTTTCATTCTCTTTAACATATCAAGATCATAATCAATGAGAATAAATTATTACTACAACTTATCTGGCATCCAATCCCATCTTGTAATTTTATCCTCCCCTCTTTTATTTTTCTTAGATTGGATCTCCTAACACCACATCTGTGCATGAGCCTTTTGTTTTTATTTCTTAAAATTGAACCTATTTGGATCCTTAATAACTTTATACTCAAAATATTGTTCTAATTAATTGATCCAATCAATCAATTCCTCTAGATAAAGATTTATTTAGAATGGGAGAACCTCAAACTTAGGTCTTTTCCAAATATTAGAAATGACCCTAAAATCCCTCTCTTCCTTTGGATTCAAAACTTCCTTTTCTTCTTCTTGATAAGCCTCTCCTTCTCTTTCATCCTTACTTTCATCTCTTATTGAAATATTTATCCCTCTATGTATTGGTTATTATAAATATTTCATTTATCTCTGGAGGGATCTAAAACCCTTAGGTGTCACACCTCTAGACCTTCTACCCCATTCCCTTCCTAGAGGAATTTACATGATTAACACTAAAATTCTATTGTGATGTTACTTACAATTGATGATTTATCTACATGCTCAAATCAAACCATGACCCTACTATGAATTGCATCATACTCAATGATTTATCTACACACTTAGGAAAGTGAACTTTGATATCACTTGATGAAGGATCACTCTGATATCACATGAAGTATCACTTTGACACAACTTGATGAAGGGTGATCCTCTTAATGCTATAAACACATAGTATAAAATAAAGAAACAACAATAATTGGTGAGAAAAAATATGGCTTTATATTATCTCTACAAGTGTAAGGTTGAGTAATGAATAAATACAACATGAAAACTCACATGGGATCCTTCCTTACAATACTTAGAAAGAAAAAGTTGTGAATCATCCCCTAGAACTTTTCTCTAGACAACATATTTCCATTCCTTATATAGGCATCTTCCACCACCAAAGAAACGTAAAAATTATCACCTAGAGCTCAGTATAAACTGAGTCACTTGGTTAACATTGAGAAGCTCGATTAACACTAGACTCACATAACATACACTGTGTGTTACGATAAAACCATGAATAGAAATAGCAATTATATGCAAATATAACCAATAATAGAAAATAATAGATAACATATAAAAGAACACAAGGCACCAAGATTTAACTTGGCTCACCCAATGCCTGGGCTACGTCAACCAAACAACAAGTTTGATATTATTACAATCCAATGATTACAACCTAATTACAATATGTAATCGCTTATATCTCAATACTGCCACAAGAACCAATTTTTGCATCACCACATTGAAATAATCCCTAATCCTAAGCCCTTTTATAAAGATATTTTTATGCCACTTTATGGTTACAACATGGCATCCGTATGTTGGCCATACATCAGCCACAACATTGACCACAACCCAAAATTTATGAAGTATTTATAGTACTTTCTTGATAAGTCACCACAAACTAACACTATGAACTTAGTGAACCCCACAAAGCTCAGTTTGCATTGGTAAACTTAGCATGTACTAAGATGTACGGTATACACTATTGATCTTCACTATAACTCTGACTACTTGATAACCAATGGGATTTTTCCAAAGGACTTGGTAGCAACTATAGAACTTGGTAACAACTAAAATTCATGGTAAACACTATGAATTGTACAAAGAGCTCAGTAGCTATATACAATCTAAATAAGTGTGTGTCACTAATAAAAAACTTGATTGATATGTCAACAATCTCCCCCTTTGGCATTAGTGACAAAAACACTTATCAGCCACAACTGAATTCAAAAAGGTTCCTAAATATCTTTTATCCATCACCTTATGATACTAGCTCAGTAGAGTATATATTTTTTGAGATTTTTCAAAATAAATTTTGTAAGGTATATATCTATACATGGTAAGGTTCTTTCATATAGTATACTATACATCTTCTTGCTATATACAACATATTTTACTGTAAATATCTTATGTCATGCCAAAAATTCAACAAGGTAAAAACACAACTAATTTTCTTTATTTTTTTGTAAAGATACATTAATGTTTATAATTTAGTCAAATGACTTGATGTTTAATTTGAAAGGGTTTACACTTGTATCAAGTGGTGGTTATTCTTGAATTGTACTTGTTATGATTGAATGTGTATAAGTTGCATTCTAAGGTTACAAGTTACATCAAAGATTTAGACATTGTCGACTGTTTTGAATTTTTCAATTAGAGAGTAAAGAAATTTCTCAACTTTTTTGCTTTAAGTAGTTCCTTGAAAGTTACATCTCAAATACAGGGTAGGGTTATGATGTTCTTATCCTAACACATATCTTGTGTTAAATTACTTCCAAATTGCATTAAGATTATTGTTATATGTGTGTCTAATAACTTTGATAGCTTCAATACAAAGGTTTGAACCCATAAAATACTCAATGAGTGTACATTGATAGTCAATGATTATTACATAATATATACTAACTACACATAAAGTTTGTATCCTATAAAACCTATTAACTACCATTCATTACAACACTACTAATCATAGTTAAATTCCATAATACTACACTACCTTAAACATTAATTTCCTTTTCAACATAATATTCCATAAAAAAACACTTAAATTAATGTTTCCTTATTTAATATTATATATATATATATATCTTCTAAAAAATATATAATAACAAACTAACTATCTTTACCTAATCTATTTCCTAAGCACCCCCTTAAGCCTAATTTTCAATCTACCTATTAAATACCACTTAGTTAAGTTCCTATTTAATATCTAACCCTTAATACCCTTCACAAAAATAAGTAATAATAAAAAATTAAATAAAGCTACCCCAACACTTTTTCCCATACCCTATACCTACCCCCTACCCACTTCCCAACAGCCCTCCTTTCCCTCTCTCTTCCCACATGGGAGGAAGAGGGAGGGAGGCATGCTTCCAAGCCACCCACATTAAAAGCTCCCCCACTTTAAAAGTATGGCTGCCATGTAAGGAAATGAAAAGGGGGAAGGTTTGTTATGGGTAAAGTATGCCTATTTCATCTTGATTGTATTATTTTATTGACTATATTTGGGGAGAGGCTTTTGTTTGATTTGCCATAAATTATCTAGCAAGTGTATATGCACCTATAGGCCTCATTTTTAGAGTTGAACTTATTTGTCTAGTTTCTTTCATATATTCTCTATGATTACTTAAAATTAAGTTGGTGATATTTTATCATTGAATAATTCCCAAGAAATATTCTATATAGTGTTCTAATGTGTTGCACATATCTACTATCATATTACTTTCAAAATTTAGTTCCAAGATAGTTTATTATGAAGCATAAATGAAATCCTTCTTTTTGCATGCAATTTTGTGAACATCAAGTACTTTGATCTCTTTGATGATATCCATTGATGATTTTAATCTAATTAAAAATACAATGGCTATTAAATGCATATTCTACATCTATACATGAGTCAAGATTGATCTTAAAATACAGATTAATATGATTCAAGGGATAGCTTCCTTTACATCTTACTAATGTCTACAATAATGTTTAATATTTTTTTCAATTAATTCATATTCAACATAATAAGGGAACAACATCAACACAAGGAATTTCTCTTTCATGATCATCTCAAACTTTCATCCAACACACTTTTCAAGCATGAACATAGGGTGGTTAAATCACCATATATATTATACACCAAGGAAAGACCTCTTAACAATATATAGATGATTCACATCTTCTCTATTAACAAAGAATAAGAGCAATAAAAACACTCTTACTAGACAAATATTATCACATGTAAAGATGGAGTTTGTTTCTCCATTTTCTTCACAAATAAAATAGTGTCTTCTTCTCCTATGCAATAGAAAAACTACATGAACTCCAAGTTTCCAAGAATCATCAAGTAAAAACTTGCAAGAGAGACAATAAAATGGGGAACCAAGGAGGCTCAACTCCCATCCTAGGCCTCAAGGAGGCCACCCACTGAGCTTGGGGAGACAAGGCACAAATCATTGTATAGTTCCCATTCACATATCATGCATAACTATAACATCACAACTCAACACAACAAAATACAACCCATCCTAAGGCATGCACATAGATTCAGCAATACAATCAAGATATAGGATCAAGGTGGCCTCTCTCCATGAGGAGAATTTCAAATCCATGAATCACATATATTCACATATTCTCATTAATAACACACCCTTTCAAAACTTAACAATGTCTTCCCTCTTTATACACATCCATATACCTCCCAAGAATACAAGAAATCATGAAGTCCATACTCCATTAAAACACATCAAAACCATCTCCACATGTGGGAGAGTTTCTCAACTACATGGGTGAGCCTGACTAACTCGTTCATCGAAATATCTCTTGCCTCCCAAAGGTGAATGATGTTTCACACCCATTTCACACAAACAAACACACATGAACAAAACAAGATTCAAAGAAGAAACCACATAAAGCTCTCACATTCAACACATGTACAACAAGATTCTTCACAAAACCACATCTACTCCATATAAAATCTACAATGCAATGAAGAAAAATCATGAATCATGGATACCAACTTCACTCCAAGAAAATGGAAAATGAAAGTTGTTGTAGAGCTCTGTATCCTCTTCCTCTGAATGCTAAAGGTATTTAAAGTTAGAGAGTGGGCAAGTGAATTTTTAATTTGGCCATTTCTCTATATAAGACTCTTATTTTTGGATTCAATAAAAAATGCATTCTTTTTGTGGTCTCCTAGGTCTTCTAGGTACCCTAGGTGTCTCTATTAACCCCCCTAACTTAATGTATTATCATGGGTAGGTTCTATTTTCATCACAAATTCACCTTAGAGAAAATTTTTGGCCCTCACAAAGCTAGGTGAAATCATGTTTCAAGTTTTCTATGTTGGTAACCTTTGTTCCCCTTGCTAAATTAAGGCAATAATTATAATTCTTAATTAAGGATTTTAACTTGAGATAAGGTGGCTACATGATCCATATTCAGAGAACATGTCATTTTCACATAACGAGTAAAAGTGTCAAGTGACACACAAAATTCACTATACATCACACATGACATTTTTTGAATCTACTCATGAAATATATACTATGACATACATCTCATATTTACTAAATAAACACATCACAATTAGGTTTATGAATCTTCTAAAGATTCACCTTGGCAGTGTCATATTAACATGTGTTTATACCTTGTTTCCTCGTTAGGTTTTGGACATGGTTCCTTTCCTACACACTAGACTCTAGCATCAATAATCCAATGATAAGTCACATATAAATTACATATTACAGTAAAGATACATGATAGTTTTTCTATTCTACAATTCACATATAACACATTTCATTATTAACTTCCTATTCTCCATCATTTTCTTACATACATTTAATCATTAAACCTCAAAAATCTAAATATTACTGACTTTTCTAACTAGATAAATTTAAGCATTTGAAACACAACATAATTCCATTTCTATCATATTAGTGAAGTACTAAACAAATATCCATTAATTCAATAATCATGCCAAATTAAGTCCTAATAAAGATTGTAATGGAAAATCATAAGGTAAATATCATCAAATAAGTAGAAAAAATTATCATCCATCAAGTATCAAAATATATGTTGTGATATCCAGTCCTAAATAGAAAAATGGAAATATAGTCTCTATGTTATGATGGGTCAAGATGAGGCCTCACATCCTCCCCCCAAGGCATGAAATTCCTCCTAGACTTCGTAAAAAAGATAGGGGTATTATTCTCTCATCTATGTTGGATCCTCCCATGACATGGTGATCTCATCATAATAATCCCACTGGACTCTAACCTGGTCTAGCTCTCTCTTTCAAAGTGAGAGAGTTTGTTGAGCCAATATGCAAATGGGCTCTAAGGCTATCTGTCTGTCTGACTCTAGCTACAAGGCATCCCAATCTATGAAGTGAGACTCATCATAAATATACTTCTGCAATACAAAAACATGAAATACATTATAGATACATGACAGGCTAGGTGATAGGGTTAGATGATAGGCAAATGGTCCTATCTACTCCAAAATTTGAAAGGGTCCAACAAAAGAAGGTGCTAACTTTGAGCCCTTTCCATAACAAATTGGACTCTTATGAGGTCGCACCCTCAAGAATACCCTATCACCCACCATGTACTCTCTATCTGACCTCTTGGCATCTGCATACTTCTTCTATCTATCCTAGGCCTCTCTAAGTCATTCCTTAATCTGTGCCATCTATTGTTTCGTGTCCTTGACCAACTGTGATCCAACAGATACTCTGTCCTTGATCCTATCCCAACTCAAGGGTGTCCTACAAGGTCTATCATATAGGTCTTGGTAGGGTGGCATACCTATGGAGGAATGATGCCCATTATTCTAGGAAAACTCAACAAGATGCAAGTATTTCTCCCACTTAACCTTGTTATCCATCACATACCTTTGCAACATATCCTCTAAAATTTGAGTAGCCCTCTTTGTCTGCCCATCTATCTAAGGATGATAAGTGGTGCTGAACTTGAGCTTGGTGCCCAAAGTGACTTGTAATTCCCTCCAAAAGGATGATGTAAACAAGGAATCTCTATCTAAGATGATTTTATGAGGAATGCCATGAATTCAGACAATGTCTCACAAGAAAACTCAATAATTGCAAGGGTAGTGAAGCTAGTTTGAAATGGTGAAAAATGGGCAACTTTGGTCAAGGTGTCAACTATCACCATGATGGCATCATGGCAACAAGAAGACATCAGAAGACCAACAATGAAATCCATGGAGATAGTGTCCCACTTCCACTCTGATATCTCATGGGGCTGCAAGAGTCCACTTGGATGTCCATGTTCTACCTTAGCCCTCTAACACTCAAGACATCTGGCTACAATATTAGCAATTTGCATCCTCATACTCAGTCAATGATATAGATGTCTTAAGTCAGGATGGAATTTCTTAACTCCAAGATGTGTTGCATAAGGTGCTCAATAAGCCTCTAGAATAATGAACTCATGAAAATCACCTATGGGGGGTACATAGATGAACCTTTTATGTCATAATAATCCCTCATAATCCAAAAAATAATCAAAAAATTTACCCTCAAGAGGTCTCTGAGAGTGGACTATCTAGTAAAATTCTACATAGAATTCATCCTCTAGTAGATGGTGCATAATATGCTCTCTCAAATCTGTACCTATACCCATGGAAGCAAGCTCATGATGTTTTCTACTCAAGGCATCTGATGAGAAAATTTTATGTCCCAAATTATACCATATTTTAACCTTCGTATAAGCCTTCACACTCATTTCAATACTCATCTTCTATTCCATCGTGTATTCCATTTTCTCCTTCTATGTTGCATATGATCAAATATTTATGAGTAATATTTAATATAGTTATTAGATAGAATATATGAATAAATAGATGAAATTGTATTTATCTAACAACTTATGGTTCTTCCTGTCACCTTCTATGCATCTTCCTATAGTTATTTTAGAAATTCAAAGTTCCATCCACTTTGAAATGTATTGCTTGCTATATCTTATTGGCATTCATTATTTCCTAAACAATTTAAAGTATTATTCCTTCCAAGAGTATTGACCATGGAGTATGTTGAGAAAGAACTTAATAGGAATAATTACCAACTAAAAATAAAGACAATCAATTTTGCATTTCCTTGTGTGAATAGATATAGATGAATCTCAAAAATTCAAGACATGGGTATTGTCCAGAACATGCCCCATTATAATTCCATGCGAAAGAATCTTCAAAACGTGCATGATGGAAAACATAGAGGCTATTTTCAAAACATGATTTTTCTATTACGGGTTTGGATTTCAATTTTCAAAGTTTGTTCTATCTTTTCCTACTGTGACCAGCTCAACATAGAACTCCTCTAGCATAGCTAAATTCATATGTGTAAAGGATATTGAAGAATAAATTGAAGGGATTATGGATCATTCTATTATTCATATTGATGGTTGTACATGAAAACAATGAATGCAATTGAGATAGCATATATTACATTTGAGATTTATTCCCAAGAATTATGTGGCTGTTGAAAAACCCATGCAACAAATAACTACATTATTATTGCTGCTAAGGAGGTGAACTAACATGTGAATAATTTCCAACCCTTAGGTGAAAAGAAACTCTAATAATCTAATTCTTTCAAAACCATTTCAAATTCATGTTGGATGCAAACAATGATGCTTGTTGGAAATATTAAAAAAACATTAGCTATTCTTGGCATGAAATATCCTCATGTGATATTCATTGCATAACCATTCATTTTTAGATTACATCTCTTTGTTTTCATTGGGAGATAGATATTAAGGAGAAACCCATTGATCTATTGTTATAACATCATTTTAGCCTATAATGTATGGCCAAGGTTCACGTGAGTTATTAATAGTAGATTTAAATTTGTATTGTTGTTATTTGTTGCATGTATATAAGCAACCCAATGTAGATTGAAGTGTACTATTCTCCCATTATTATATTTGAAGAATGAAATAATATTACTACTAATTAATCCAACGTAGAAAGACACAGTTTCTTCAACTCACCTTGCTGACTAGAGAAAGGGCCCACTCTTGGAATGCTCAGTGAGGCTATTAATATTGTTAGTTATTTTGAATTGTTTGCTAAGTAATTTCCATAGCTTAAGTTTGGTGTGCTTGAGTTGCCATAGAATACTATTTTATTTTAAAATAATAGTTAGTTCATATTAATACATTTGTAATCTAATTAATATCACAGTTGGATAAGACAAATTATCATGTTTGCATTATTATATAGATTATTAATAATACTCAATATATCCTAAATTTTCTATCATATTAAGAGATAAATCAATACAGAAATATTAGATTTATATTAGTAAACTATTATATTAGATTAGTTAAATGCCTAGTTTTTTGTATTGTTTCCTCTAGACTAGTTGATTTTAGTTTGTTACATTCATTATCCTCATAGTTGTTAATGTTGATTTATGTTTCTGATGTTCTTGTCACCTTTCTATTAGTGGGATTTGTTTAGTCTTTCATAAATTTTCCTTGTGTGTTGTAGTTGCATTCATAATCCCTCATTTCATAACTATCATCTCTTTATGGCATATTGTTTGGACACCTTCTACAAACTTACACTCTTCGATTGACACGTATAGACAAGCCTAACTTCATCATAAAATTGTTAATTCTTTTGTTATTATTTACCCCAATGTTGGCCTATCAACATCCACCTTGATGTTCTCCTTACCCTTAATGTAATGCACATCAAAATTATACACACATTGGAACTCCTTCCATCTCCTTTGCCTAGCATTAAGATTTGGCTGTGTGAAAATATACAGCAAGCTTTGGTGATCTGAATGAAGTTCAAATTGTCACCCTAGAAGGAAATGATGCCATCATGCCAATGCATGGACCACTGCCGTGAGCTCAAGATCATGAGTAGGGTAATTGATCTCATAAGCATTGATTTTTATATACTTGTAAGCTATGGCTCGACCCTCCTACATAAGGACAACTCTAATTCCATCCAAGGAAGCATCTGTGCATACTACAAAGTCTAATGAGGGGTTGGGTACTACTAATTTAATGGGTGCACTAGTGAGTGCCCTCTTGAGCTTCTAAAAGCCCTCCTCACACTTTTCTATCCACTCAAACTTCTTCCCCTTTCTTTGAAGGGAGGTAATAGGGTGACCTACCCTAGAGAAACCTACCACAAACTACCTATAGTATCATGTTAATCACATAAAATTTCTGACCTCTGTGATACTGGTAGGTGCCAGCCAATTCATAATGGCTTAGATCTTGGATGGTTCAACTAAAATCCCATCCCCTAATATCACTTGACCAAAATAATGCACTTCCCATCTAAAAAAACACACTTCAAAAACCTACCATAAAGCTAATTCTCCCTTAACCACTGCAATACTTTCCATAGGTGCTCTTTGCATTCCTTCTTATCACAAGAATAGATCAATATATCATCTAGGAACACTACTCCAAACTTCTCTAGGAATGTGTGGAATACCCTATTTATGAGGCTCATAAATATAGTTGGGGAATTCATGAGACCAAAAGGTAGCATTGTGAACTCATAGTGACCATATCTTGTACATAAGGTAGTCTTGTGAATATCACTTTCCACGATGTGCAACTAATGGTATCCTGACTTCAAATCTATTTTGGAAAAACTTGGGCGCCCTGTAACTAATAAAATAGGTCATCAATCCTAGGTAGCAAGTACCAGTTCTTGATAGTTACCTTATTTAATTATTGGTAATCAATGCACCATCTGAGTGACTCATCCTTCTTCTTAGCAAAGATCATTGGTGCTCCCCAAGGTGACACACTAGGTTGAATTATGTGTCCCTTCTCCTAAAGTTCCTCTAGTTGAATCTTAAGCTCATTGAGCTCATGGGTGGTCATCCTATAGGATGCTCTAGATACGGGTTTGGATCTTGGGATGAGATCAATATGGAAATCAACTATCCTTGATGGTGGCATACTAGGAAGATCTAATGGGAACACATCCAAAAACTCCTATAATATTGAATAGTCATCAAGGGATGTTTCCTCCCCTACATCCTCCTCTTTATCATTAATGGTGATGAAAAGCAACTCACATCCCTTTCACATGCACCACTTAAGCTACATGGCAGAAATCATACAAAGGAATACTGACCTCTAAATTACTAAAATCACCCTAGGTTTACCATGATCATCTACACACTCAACCTTCTTCTATCTGTAATCCATCTTGGTGCTATGGCCACAAAGCCAATCCATGCCAAGGACTACATCATAGGAACCCAAGGGAGTAATATGCAAATCCAATATGGTGAACATGTCTCCAATTTGAATTGGACACTCATGGATTAAGGATTCAATTGACACCCTAGCACTTGAAGCTAACTCAACCTCCTAGTCAACATCTTGTCTAGCTACCATTGGCCTACATCCTTCCACTAAAAAAGGGGATATAAAAGAGTTTGTAGCCCTAGAGTCAAATATTATAGTAACCTCATATCCTGTTATCATACCTATAACCTCAATCACTATGGCCTAGTGCTCAGCCTGGAAGTTATCAATCACTACAAATACTATGTGGGATCTACCCATATCACCTACTCTAGGCTTAGAGGTGATTCCTCATTGACAGCTTGTTGTCGGACCTTGTAGACACTCTCTCACAAGATGACCCATACCACTGCAAGAATAACATGGCCCATGGGTTTGAATCTACACTCCCTATGGCCTAGATTTTTGATAACCCTCAGTCCTACTAGATCCACTAAAGCCTCCCCTAGAGGACTACTGAGTCTTGATTAGCTGTATATATTGGGTTTTTGGCCTCTAATCATGCCTCAGGCCCTACGACTACCATTTTTTGGGCTTAGAGCCCTGATAACCCTAAGATGACCTCTGTCAAGTGTTCTATTGGCCTCCTTGTGGTTTCTATGGGGCCTTTGAGGACCCTATTGGAGGACTTTAATTACCCTTCCAAGAGGGTTTTTGTTGTGCTAGCTATTGGGAGTGGTTCTGGTTATGGGACCTATCTTGAGATTCTCGTTTGGTACAAATATCTTTGGCAAAAATTATTGTCTCAACTACCTCTTTGAAAGTGGTAGGAAATGCTAGCTACACTGATCCCTAAATAAATTAGTTAAGTCCCTTAATGAACTGATGGATGCATAGCTTCTCATCTCTCATGTACTCCACATAAGGAAGTAGCTCCAAGAACCTGCTCTCATATTGGGCCACCATAAGACCCCTTTGCTAAAGATCATGGAACTCCTCAACCTACCTCTATATAAAGTGCTCCAACAAATATCTATCTCTAAAATGGTCCAAAAAGGACTCCCATGTAAGTGTCTCTATGTCTACTCTCCCTATAGTCTCCTCCTACTGGCACCAGTTAGAGGCATCCTCTCATAAAAAGTTTATGGCTAGTCATGCCTTTAGATTACTCCCATGGGTATGCAATCCAAAGCACCTCTATAAACTCTATAGCCATGCCTCTGCACATGTTCCATCCATGGTACTGGTGAATATTGGTGGCTTGAGTTGTGGTAACTAACTAATCTCATCCTCAATATCTTGAGGTCCTCTCATTGGTGCTTGCTCTAATGTAGGGGCTGGTTCTATCTGGTGTATTGATGTCTCCCCCTGATCCTTGGCAAGTATGGGTGGGGGAGTCCTACTCCTTTCCCTAATATCAACCCCATGCCCCTCTATACCCTGCTATCCTGACTATGGAATGATAGGTGGTAACCTCTACTATACTACCCCAATAAGATTATTAATAGCATTCAAAATCTAATGAAGATTTAGAGGTCTCCTTTGAGGGGGTCTTCCCACATGCTACGTTGACTCCTCTTAGCTTGCTTGGTTCACTCTAAGACCTCTTGATGGGGGCCATGACCCAAGCACACAATGGACACAATAGAAAGGGAAACTTATATTAACTAAGAAAATAAGCTAGTACAAACAGTACAGGAAAATAAACTTCAAAACATGCCCTAAGGGCTTACAATAGCATAAATCTGGAGATAATTTCTCCTTTCAGTACCTCCTCTCAAACTCCACTCTGAACTGCTTTTTACAGTGCCAGAAATCTCCTTAAATAGACCTTGAAGGGTTAAGGACTAGGAGTACATTCTAGAAAGTGCTAGTAGGCATCCACCGACCAAATAGAAGGTTCCAGAAGCTGCGTTAGAAGTCGGTGAAAATCTAGAAGAATCCAAAAATGGTAATTGAACTTTCGGGAGGCATAACTTTTGAACCATAGCTCTGATTGATGAACCGTTTACATTTTCGGAAAGCTCTTGAAGTGCTCTATAGCCCTATTGACTAGCTTTTCTCGTCCCCCATTTTTTGGCCCTTTTTGAGGTCATTCAATGCCCCTAACCTGACTTTGAAGCATTCTTAGGAGGTCTCCAAAACCCAAAAAATTGCAATAAATTTCAAACCGTGGGGCCTTTTGACCTGATTCTTTTTCTAGAATGCTCTAAATCACAATTACATTCATCTGGTCAATTCATACCTTCTAGGTCACCAAAATGATGGCCAAATTGCATGCTCCTATTTTTTCAGGATTTTCTAGCACACTGATAGTTAAATTATGAGAGTTGGAACCTTTATTTGACCCAAATGGGTGTCCTAAAAGGAAAACACATGAAACAGAAACTAAGTCTAAGTACATTTTTTTGGGTGACACAGGATTGCCCTTATACCTTTGGATGCTCCTACATCAGACACCCAGGGTAGATTGAAAGCTGACCTTTTCTCTTTATGAATGGTAGAGGAAATCCCAAATGGGAAACCTCAGCTGCTAAAATCCAAGTTGAGTCCTTGATCAGCCATCCTTTCCACTTCACCAGATACTCTTCATACTACCTACTTCTGGTACTCCTACCCACACGATGATCTAGAATGTCTTCTATCTCCTCCTTCTTAGACGCAGGAATCAGACATAGCTCTAACACCAGCTCCTCATCTACACCATCATCATGATACTTTGTTAAATCTGCAATGTTGAAAATGGGAGAAATGTGAATACCATCTGGCAGCTCCACTTCATATGCATTTCCTGAGTCATGTTTCTTCAAAATTTTGCAGGGGCCAAATTTCTTCATTTTCAGCTTGTTGTAAGTACCGGCTAGAAATCTTTCTTTTTGTAAGTGCACTATGACTAGATCCCCTACTTGGAATTCCTTATGTCTTCTCCTTTGATCAGCCCTAGCTTTATACTCTTGATTCATCTTGGTAATTTGTGCTTGAACCTCCTCATGTAGACGCTTGATATGTTGACCAAATTCTTTTGCTTCAGCACTTGTCCTCTCCCCTTGCTCTATCTTCCTCAATTCTGGTAGAGTCCTTGGGCTATTCCCATATACAATATGGAATGGTGATTTTCTAGTACTCCTATTTATAGATTTATTGTAAGAAAACTCTACTTGTGGTAGAATCAAATCCCATCCCTTGGGCTTATCCCCAACTAAACATCTCAACAAATTGCCCAGACTTCTATTTACCACTTCCGTTTGGCCATCAGTTTGTGGATGATGCATGGAATTGAATTTCAAGTCAGTTCTTAACTTTTTCCACAATGTCCTCCAAAAACACCCCACAAATTTAGTATCTCTGTCAGAAACTATACTCCTTGGAAGACCATGTAGTCTCACCACCTCTCTGAAGAACAAGTCTGCAATATGGATAGCATCATGAGTTTTGTGGCATGGAATGAAATGTGCCATTTTGGAGAACCTATCAATCACCACAAATACTGAGTCATTACCCCTTTGTTTCCTCGGCAATCCAAGAAAAAAATCCATACTTATGTCCTCCCATGGCCTTGATAGAATAGGCAATGGCTGATATAGGCTAGTATTGTGACTAAACCCCTTGGCAACTTGACAAACCTGGCAACTCTATACAAACTACTTCACATCTTGTGAAATTTGAGGCCAAAAATAATGTTCTCTAAGAATGGCAATGGTCTTATCTGTTAGATTGTGGTGACTGATCAGGAAAGTACTGTACATACTTCATAAATAGTAGCCGACATGGTAGCCGACATGGTAGCTGACATGGTAGCCGACATATTATGGCCGACATATGGCCGACATGTTATAACCCTAAAGCGGTTTAATACTTGTATAAAAAGGGCTTAGGGTTGGGTATTTTTTCATGTGTGGTGATACGAAATTGGTTCTTGCGGCGGTATTGAGTTGTAAGGGATTACGGATTGTAATCAGGTTGTAATCACTGGATTGTAATAAGATCGGACTTGCTGTTTGGTGGACGTAGCCCAGGGATTGGGTGAACCACGTTAAATCTTGGTGCCTTGTGTTCATTTCTATGTGTTCTATTATTTTTTGTTATTGGTTATATTTGCATGTAGTTTTTTATTTCTGTCCGTGGTTTATCCTAACAAGTGGTATCAGAGCCTGGTTGTTTCTCAGTTATCCTCTGCAGGAAAGTCACAGTTAAGTGGGAGTCTCACGGTTGAGTGGGAGAAATGGCAGATGATGGTAAGCTGAGGGTTGATAGGTTTAATGGGCAGAACTTCCAGTTATGGAAGATGCAAATGGAAGACTATTTATATCAAAAGGATTTATGGAAGCCGTTGGAAGGAAAAGCCAAGAATCAGGGAACTATGTCAGAGGCTGAATGGGATCTTTTGGACAGAAAGGCACTCGGAAGCATTCGGTTATGCTTAGCACCATCGGTGGCATTTAATATTACAAAAGCAAAGACGATAGAAGATTTGATGAAAACCCTAGCGACACTGTACGAAAAGCCCTCCGCTTCAAATAAGGTATTTCTCATGAAGCGTTTATTTAATATGAAAATGGCAGAAGGTGGATCTGTTGCAGATCATTTAAATGAGTTTAATACTATTACTAGTCAATTATCTTCTGTGGGTATCAATTTTGATGAAGAAATTAGGGCTCTCTTGATTTTGTGTTCTTTGCCTGAAAGCTGGAATGGCTTGGTAATGGCGGTGAGTAATTCTGTTCCTGGATCTAGTACCCTAAAATATGATGATGTGATCGGTGTTATTTTAAGTGAGGAAACTCGTAGAAAATCTTCAGGTGGATCTACATCAGGAAGTGCTTTAAATGCACAAAGCAGGGGTAGAACGACTGAAAGAGGAAGTAACTCTGGAAATCGTGGGAAATCAAGAGGAAAGTCAAAGGGGAGGAGGTCTCAATCAAGAGGACCAAATGATTGCTGGTACTGTGGGAAACCAGGGCACAAAAAGAAAGATTGCTGGACTCGAAAGAAAAATGAAGGAGATAAATCATATGGAGACAAAGAGGCAAATGTGGTAAGTAACAAATCCGAAGAGGATGCTTTGCTTCTGTCTTTAGAGAGTGTTGATGATTCATGGGTTTTAGATTCTGGTGCTTCTTTTCATGCTACACCTCATAGAGGTTATTTCATTGATTATGTCCAAGGGGATTTTGGGCTTGTTTATTTGGGGGATAATGAACCCTGTCAGATTGTTGGAAAGGGAAAAATTAAGATTAAGTTGCAGAATGGGAATCATTGGCTACTACATGAGGTAAGACATGTTCCAAAACTAAGTAGAAATTTAATTTCAGTAGGGCAACTCGGTGATGAGGGTTGTGTAGTTACTTTTAATGATAAAAATTGGAAGGTTTCAAAGGGTTCCCTTGTAGTAGCAAAAGGTGTGAAAGTAGGCACCTTATATCTTTGTACAGGTCATATTGTTCCTTCTACTTTGATTGTTTCACAGAAAAATGAATATTCAGGAACAATTACTGCAGTTGAGCAGGGAGAACAAATAGCTGGTGTAGATTCTGATACAGCGCTGTGGCACAATAGACTTGGGCACATGAGTGAGAAAGGTATGAAAGTACTTCATTCAAGGAAAGTTTTACCAGGTCTAAAATGTGTGAATATGGATTTCTGTGAAAGTTGTGTGTATGGAAAACAAAAGAGAGTGAGTTTTGTAAAGACAGGGAAGGAAAACAAAAGGGAGAAATTAGAGCTTGTGCATACAGATGTATGGGGACCAGCTCAGGTATCTTCCCTTGGTGGCTCTCATTATTATGTTACATTTATTGATGACGCAACTAGAAAAGTATGGGTTTATTTCCTTAGACAAAAATCTGATGTATTTCAAACTTTTAAGAAATGGAAATGCTTGGTTGAAAATGAGACTGGTAAGAAATTAAAATGTCTCAGATCTGATAATGGTGGTGAGTATTGCAGTCATGAATTTGAAGATTATTGCTCCACTAATGGTATTTGTAGACAAAAAACTGTTCCAAGGACTCCACATGAAAATGGAGTGGCTGAACGCATGAACAGGACTATAATGGAGCGCGCAAGGAGCATGAGGTTGCATGCTGGGTTGCCCTTACACATGTGGGCGGAGGCTGTCAATACTGCAGTATATTTGATTAATAGAGGTCCCTCTACTCCTTTGGGCTGTGGTATTCTAGAGGAAGCATGGACTGGTAAGAAGGTGAGTTATTCTTTTCTCAAGACCTTCGGTTGTGAAGCTTTTGCTCATATAGACTCTGAAAATAGAACCAAGCTAGAAGCTAAATCAAAGAAATGTGTCTTTGTTGGATATGGAATTAATGAATTTGGTTATAGGCTTTGGGATTTTGAAAATCATAAAATTATAAGAAGCCGGGATGTCATATTCAATGAAAAAGTGTTGTGCAAAGATCTGTTGCAGCAACATGAGAAGAAAGAAGATGATTATGTAGTGCTGGATGATACTCCAAAAGCTGATGTTCCAGCCATTCCTCATGATGTGCAACAACTGCAACAACAAATACCACACACACCAGTGAATGTTAGACGGTCAACAAGGCAAATTAGACCTCCACAAAGGTTTTCTCCCTCTTTGTATTCTATTTTACTTACTGATGCTGGTGAACCTGAAAGTTATGATGAAGCTGTGCAGGTGGATACTAAGATTCAGTGGGAGTCTGCAATGAAAGATGAAATGGACTCTTTGCTGAAAAATAAGACATGGGATTTGTGCAAGTTGCCTGTAGGTAAAAAGGCTTTACAGAATAAATGGGTTTATAGGTTGAAAGAAGAGGAAGGAGGTAAGAAAAGATTTAAGGCCAGGTTAGTTGTAAAAGGATTTGCACAGAAAAAGGGAATTGATTTTGATGAGATATTTTCTCCTATTGTTAAAATGACTTCTATTCGTACTGTTTTAAGTCTTGTGGCTACTGAAGATTTGCATTTAGAGCAGATGGATGTTAAAACAGCCTTTCTTCATGGTGATTTGGATGAAGAAATATATATGGCTCAGCCACAAGGTTTTGAGGTCAAAGGTAAGGAGAACTTAGTGTGCAAATTGAAGAAAAGTTTATATGGCCTGAAGCAAGCACCTCGGCAATGGTATCTAAAATTTGACAGTTTTATGCATGAGCATGGATATAACAGGTGTCATTCAGATTACTGTGTTTATTTTAAGAGGTTGGATGATGATAGCTACATTATTTTATGTCTATATGTTGATGATATACTTATAGCTGGGTCTAACATGCATCATATTAAGGGGCTAAAATGCCAGTTAGCACATGCATTTGCTATGAAGGATTTGGGGGCAGCAAAACAAATCCTTGGTATGACAATTTGCAGAGATAGGAAGAACAGAACATTGACGCTATCTCAAGCTAATTATGTTGAGAAGGTGTTGCAACGTTTCTCTATGGAGAATGCTAAAGCTGTCAGCACACCTTGACCTGGTCATTTGAAATTGACTAAGGAGATGTGTCCCAAGACACAGGAAGAGGAGGCTAAGATGTCCAAGGTACCCTATGCTTCAGCTGTAGGAAGTTTGATGTATGCTATGGTATGCACTAGGCCAGATATTGCACATGCAGTGGGAGTCGTTAGTAGGTATATGAGTCATCCAGGTTTTGAGCATTGGAATGCTGTCAAGTGGATTCTCAGATATTTGAGAGGAACATCCAATAAGTGTTTACACTTTGGGGGCTCTACTACTGATTTACAGGGCTATGTTGACTCAGATTTGGCTGGGGATATTGATACCAGGCGGAGTACTACAGGTTATGTCTTTACTGTTGGTGGGGCAGCCGTGAGCTGGGTTTCTAGGCTACAGAAGATTAATGCTCTCTCCACTACAGAGGCAGAGTATGTTGCTGCTACAGAGGCAGCCAAAGAGATGATATGGCTTCAGTTCTTCTTGGAAGAATTGGGACATCCTCAGAATGATAATTATTTGTTCACAGATAGTCAGAGTGCCATTCATCTTGCTAAGAATTCAGCTCTGCATTCTAAGACCAAACACATACAGTTGCGATACCATTTCATTCGGTCAGTTTTGGAGGATGGACAGTTAAAGCTGGAGAAGATACATACCAATGAAAATCCAGCAGATATGTTGACAAAGGTTGTCACAAGGGAGAAGTTGAACTCCTCTTCAACTTCAGTTGGTCTTTTAGACTAAATGTGAATAAAAGAACATCAGAGTCCAGGGTGGTTTGATCCAGTGGGAGCCCCATGCGATAGTTGTATTGATACAGGATCAGTCTCCAAGTGGGAGATTGTTGTTTAGTGTGGAGCCTGATCAGTCCCCAAGTGGGAGATTGTTAGATTGTGGTGACTGATTAGGAAAGTACTGTACATACTTCATAAATAGTGGGGTTCAGGGCATCGCCCCGAAATTTTTTTTTTTTTTTGGAAGTAGCTGACATGGTAGCCGACATATTATGGCCGACATATGGCCGACATGTTATAACCCTAAAGCGGTTTAATACTTGTATAAAAAGGGCTTAGGGTTGGGTATTTTTTCATGTGTGGTGATACGAAATTGGTTCTTGCGGTGGTATTGAGCTGTAAGGGATTACGGATTGTAATCAGGTTGTAATCACTGGATTGTAATAAGATCGGACTTGCTATTTGGTGGACGTAGCCCAGGGATTGGGTGAACCACATTAAATCTTGGTGCCTTGTGTTCATTTCTGTGTGTTCTATTATTTTTTGTTATTGGTTATATTTGCATGTAGTTTTTTATTTCTGTCCGTGGTTTATCCTAACATTATCTCGACCAAAATGTCCTGCCATCCCTCCACTATGTTTCTCCTTAATCAAATTTTCCCTCATGGAACTTCTTGGAATGCACAATTGACTACCCTTGAACAACATGCCATCCTGAATCAAATAGTCTAACCACTTGGTTCTATCTACAGCAACAGGTCAAACCTAACTACGTCAACCTGCATTACTATAAGAAACAATTGTCTCCTACTTAGTGCATCTGCAACCCTATTAGATTTTCCACTTCTATGCTTCAACACAAATGTATAACTCTGCAAGAACTCTACCCACTTCATATGACTCTAATTCAATTTACCTTGGCTATTTAGGTACTATAATGCCTAATGATCAGTATAGAAAACAAATTCCTTTGGCAATAAATAATGCCTCCATTTCTTTAAGGCCTGAACTATTGCATAGAACTCTTGATCATAAACATAATACTTCTTCTTTGCATCATTCAATTTTTCACTAAAATATGCAATAGGCTTACCTTCTTGGCTTAATGCAGCCCCAATAGTGCTGCCACTAGCATCACAATCCACCTAGAAAACCTTTCTAAAATCTGGAAGTGCCAACACAGGCTGTTCTGTCACCTTCTTCTTTAGCAATTCAAAACTCCTCACAGTTCCTGTAGTCCATTTGAACTCTTTTCTATCCCCTCTTATTGTATCAGTTAGGGGTGCACATATGCCACTGAAATTCTTAATAAACTTCCTATAAAAACTAACCAAACCATGAAATGATCTTACCTCAGTAGCAGACCTTGGAGTAGGCCATTCCAAGATGGCTTTTACCTTCTCTGGATCCATTTTGAGACCTTCATGTGATATAACAAACCCCAAATAGACTAACTCCCTTTTTTCAAAGTTACACTTCTTCAGATTAATTAACAGTTTCTCTTCCGTTAGCCTTTCAAGGACACTACGAATATGCAATAAATGTTCTTCCAAAGTCTTGATGAAAATTAAAATATCATCCAACTAAACAATAACAAATTTTCCCAAGAACTTCTTAAGTACCTCATTCATGAGACGCATGAAGGTGTTTGGAGTGTTTGTCAATCCAAAGGGCATGACTAACCACTCATAAAGACCCTCCTTGGTCTTGAAGGTTGTTTTCCACTCATCTCCTTCTTGAATCCATATCTGGTGATAACCACTCTTCAGATCTATCTTTGTGAAGTACTGAGCTCCACTCAAGTAGTCCATAATATCATCCATCCTTGGCAAAGGAAATTGGTACTTGATTGTGATCCTATTTATAGCTCAAGAATCTGTACACATCCTCCACTCTCCATCCTTTTTTGGTGTGAGTACTGCAGGTACTGCACATGCAATCAGGCTCTCTCGAATCAAGCCCTTCCTCAACAACTCCTGAACTTGTCTATTTAGCTCCTCTGTTTCAGTAGGAGTCATCTTGTGAGAAGCCTTGTTAGGCAAACTAGCTCCTGGAATCAGATCTATTTGATGATTGATTTGCCTTATTGGTGGCAATCCATC
Organism: Cupressus sempervirens; assembly: GCA_028749045.1. NCBI lineage: Eukaryota > Viridiplantae > Streptophyta > Pinopsida > Cupressales > Cupressaceae > Cupressus > Cupressus sempervirens. The sequence continues at coordinate 872,366,238 of CM053792.1, forward strand.
TGGAACATTATCAGAGATAATATCTCTAAACTCCCCTAGTAAATCTGAAACTTCAAGTGGTATTTAACTACTACCTTCTTTATCTTTCTTAGGAATCAAAGCATAGCACATATGATGATGTTTCATGCCATCTAAAAACTTCCTTCCATCAACAAGACAAATCCTAGCACTGCTACATACCTTTTCACCTTCCTTTTTCATGGGCTTCAATTTGTGGTGAACTCCATCCTTTGTTAGAGTGTATGTGTTTGCATGTCCATCATGCACTGCATGTCTATCAAATTGCCATGGTCTACCCAACAATAGATGGAAAACATCCATCGAAATAACATCATAGAGAACTTCATCATGGTAACTCCCAATTTTGAATTTTACTAAACATTGTTCACTTACCAGGACCTTATGATCATCTTTTACCCAAGCAATCCCATAGGGCTAGGGATGTTTCTCCCTCTTGAGCTTCAGCTTAGAGACCATCTCTTATGATACCAAGTTATCAGTGCTACCACCATCAATGATCATGTCACAACATTTATCCTGACAATTGCATTTGGTACAGAACAAACTCCTCTGTTGTCCTAGTTCAATCTCACCACTTAGTAGGACTCTTTCATTTACCAAGGTCTCTCCTCTTTTTTCATCCTCTAAGTGTGATGATTGTGCATCCTCATCCACATGAGCAACCCTAGCTTGGCCCTTAGCTCTCCTATCTGTCCTTCCTTGTCATTGAGGGCATTCAAAGGCACGATGACCTTCTTCATTGCAATGGAAATGGGTACCATAGAAGCCTCCTCTTCCTTGTCCACATCCTCTACCTCTTCCTCTCTGATTTCCAAAGTCTTGGTCATGGGAGCATTTGAAACCCTCATTCCTCTGGTTCCTGCTAGTACCCTCATCTTCATTTTTCTTTTGGGTTTCATTGTGGCCTCCAGATGACCTACCGCTTCCCCTTCCTCCTTGATTGTGCCCTCTTTGTCTTCCTTCAAACCTTTTATTTACCTTCTCTTCAACTCGTAGGGAAAACTGGTATGCATCTTCAACGCTGGTCATTCTTACCAGACTTAATTCCTCCTGGATGTTAGGTTGCAACCCACTGATATAACAAGCAACCTTCTCCTTATTTTCTTCTGCATGTCCCGCTCTAATCAAGAGTCGGTAAAATTCCTCTGTATATTCTTGGATTGATCTTCCTACTTGCTTTAACCCATGCATCTTCTTAAACAAATCAAGCTCATAGTCCACAGGAATGAATTGCTTCTTCAATTTGTCCACCATGCAATCCCATCTTGTGATCTTCTCCTTTCCTCTTCTGTTTCTTTCTAGTTGAACCTCTTGCCAATAGATTTTGGCATGGCCTTTCAGTTTGGCCTTTGCAAACTTAACCCTATCTAGGTCCTTGATATCCTCATACTCAAAGTATTCTTTGAGTTCATTGATCCAATCGATCAACTCATCTGGTTTCAGATTTCTTGAAAATACACCCACTTCAATTGTGGGTCTTTTCCCAAACTTAGTAATGGCCTTAAAAAGCCTTTCCTCTGCATGATTCAGAACTTCCTCATCAAATTCCCCTTCAAGTCCCATTACTTATTCTTCATTTTCATCCTCACTATCATCACCTGCGGCAACATTTTCTCCTCTATGGAGCTCCTCTTGCAATGCTTGCACCTGCCTTTGGAGGGCTCTAACCTCCTCAGGATTAATAGCTCTGGCCCTTCCGCCATTCTCTCTTTGTGGAGGCATCTTCTAACTTGATCCCACAACCACACAGTCCTGGTGCAAACTACCTCATAGTCGACGCTCTATCTACACACTCAAGAAAACTTGCTCTGATACCACTTGATGGGGGCCATGACCCAAGCACAAAATGGACACACAGAAAGGAAAAAATTATATTAACTAAGAAAATAAGCTAGTACAAATAGTACAGGAAAATAAACTTTGAAACATGCCCTAAGGGCTTACAATAGCATAAATATGGAGATAATTTCTCCTTTCAGTACCTCCTCTCAAACTCCACTCTGAACTGCCTTTTACAATGCCAGAAATCTCCTTAAATAGACCCCGAAGGGTTAAGGACTAGGAGTACATTCTAGAAAGTGCTAGTAGGTATCCACCAACCAAATAGAAGGTTCCAGAAGCTGCATTAGAAGTCGGTGCAAATCTAGAAGAATCCAGAAATGGTAACCAAACTTTCGGGAGGCATAACTTTTGAACCGTAGCTCCGATTGACGAACCATTTACATTTTTAGAAAGCTCTCGAAGTGCTCTATAGCCCTGTGGACCAGCTTCACTCATCCCCCATTTTTCAGCCTTTTTCAAGGTCATTTAATGCCCCTAACCTGACTTTGAAGCATTCTTAGGAGGTCTCCAAAACTCAAAAAATTGCAATAACTTTCAAACCGTGGGGCTTTTTGACCTAATTCTTTTTATGGAATGCTCTAAATCACAATTACATTCATCTGGCCAATTCACACCTTCTAGGTCACCAAAATGATGGCCAAATTGCGTGCTCGTATTTTTTTAGGATTTTCTAGTACACTGATAGTTGAACTGTGAGAGTTGGAACCTTTATTTGACCCAAATGGGTGTCCAAAAAGGAAAACATATGATACAGAAACTAAGTCTAAGTACATTTTTTTGGGTGACACAGGATTGCCCTTATACCTCTAGATGCTCCTGCATCACCTTTGGCCTTCCAACAACCATTATGGGTGACTACAGACATCCTACACAAAATTGTAGTTCATAGGTTAGACATAATGGGTTAGGCTCCTAGTGTTGTAACTAAAAGCTTTGATACTAGAATGTCATGTCCAAAATTCAACAAGGAAAAACCACAACTAACTTTTTTTTCTAAAAGATACATTAATATTTATAGTTTAGTTGAATGACTTAATGTTTAATTTGAAAGGGTTTACAATCATACCAAGTTGTGGTTATTCTTGAATGGTACTCATTATGACTGAATGTGTATAAGTTGCATTTTAAGGTTACGAGTTACATTGAAGATTCTGACATTGCTGATTGTTTTAAATTTTTCTATTAGAGAATAATGAAATTTCTCAAGTTCATTGGTCTAAGTAATTCCTTGCAAGTTACATCTCAGATACGGGGTAGGGTTATGATGTTCTTATCCTAACACATATCTTGTTTTAAATTACTTCCAAATTGCATTAAGATTATCATTATATATGTGTCTAATAACTTCGATAGTCTTAGTATCGAGGTTTGAACCCATAATATACTCAGTGAGTGTATACTGATAGTCAATGATTATTACATAATATATATTAACTACACATAAGATTTGTATCCTATAAAACCTACTAACTACCATTCATTAAAACACTACTAATCATAGTTAAATTCTATAATACTACACTACCTTAAACATTAATTTCATTTTCAACATAATATTCCCTAAATAAAAACACTTAAATTAATGTTTCCTTTATATATATATATATATATATATAATTTAAAATATATATAACACCAAACTAACTATCTTTTCCTAATCTATTTCCCAAGCACCCCCTTAAGCCTAATTTTCTATCTACCTATTAAATACCACTTAATTAGTTTCCTATTTAATATCTAACCCTTAATACTCTTCACAAAAATAAATCATAATAAAAACATTAAATCAAGCTCCCCAACACTTTTTCTCATACCCTATACCTACCCCCTACCCACTTCCCAACACCCCCCCTTTCCCTCTCTCTTCCCACATGGGAAGGAGGAGGGAGGGAGGCATGCTTCCAAGTCGCCCACATTAAAAATTACCCCACTTTAAAAGTATGGCCGCCATGTAAGGAAAGGGAAAGGGGGAAGGTTTGTCCTTCTCCCACCCCAAAAATAAAAAAATTGAATTTAAAAATAAATAAATTTGAATGTTACTCCTGATAGGAATTATTACCAAGATGCCTCCTAGGATGAGGGTTAGTACATTTTTTTAAAAAAAATTACTAATTTGATTATTTTAATTGTTGTTTGGTGACATGGTACTTCCACTCAAACACATATCAATATATATTTTTTATTTCATGGTAGCCTTTATTAATATGATAGTTGACTCTTATATTTTTATATTCTTATGGGTAAAGTATGCTTATTTTATGTTGATTCTATTTTTCTATTGACTGTATTTGGGGAGAGGCTTTTGTTTGGGTTTCCATACATTTTCAAACAAGTGTATATGCACCAACAGGCCTCATTTTAAGAGTTGAAATTATTTGTCTAGTTTCCTTCATATATTCTCTATGATTACATAAAATTGAGTTGCTGATATTTTAACATTGAATAATGCAATCCACTCAATATTATATATAGTGTTCTAATGTATTTCACTAATCTACTATCATATTGCTTTCAAAAGTTAGTTCCAAGATAATTTATTATGAAGTATAAATGAAATCCTTTTTTTTGCATGCAACTTTGTGAACATCAAGTATTCTGATCTCTTTTATGATATTCATTGATGATTTTAATCTAATTAAAAATAAAATGGCTATTAAATGCATATTCTATATCTATACATGAGTCAAGATTGATCTTGAAACACATCTAATTTGTTTCTATGAGAATGGAGGTTAATATGATTCAAGGGATAGCTTCCTTTACATCTTACTAATGTCTACAATAATGTTTAATTTCTTTTTCAATACATTCATATTCAAGATAATGAAGGAACAACATCAACACAAGGAATTTCTCTTTCATGATCATCTCAAACTTCAATCCAACACACTTGTCAGGCATGAACATAGGGTGGCAAAATAACCATATGAATTATTCACCAAGGAAAAACCATTTACAATATATAGATGATTCACATCTTCTCTATTAACGAAGAATAAGAGCAATAACAACACTCTTACAAGACAAATAGAATCACATATCAAGATGGAGTTTGTTTCTCCATTTTCTACACAAATACAATAATGTCTTCTTCTCTTATGCAATAGAAAGACTACATGAACTCCAAGTTTCCAAGAATCATCAAGTAAAAACCTGCAAGAGAGACAATAAAATGGGGAATCGTGGAAGCTCAATTCCCATCCTAGGCCTCAAGGAGGCCACCCATCGAGCTTGGGGAGATAGGGCATAAGCGTTTGCACACTTCACATTTACATATCATGCATAACTATAACATCACAACTCAACACTATACAAAACAACCCATCCCAAGGCTTGCACATAGATTGAACAATAGAATCAAGATATAGGGTGAAGGTGTCCTCTCTCCATGAGGAGAATTTAAAATCCATGAATCACATATATTCACATATTCTCATTAGTAACATACCCTTTCAAGGCTTAACAATGTCTTTACTCTTCATACACGGCCATATACCTCCCAAGAATACAAGTAATCATGAAGTTTATACTCCATTGAAACACATCAAAACCATCTCCATGCACGGGAGAGTTTCTCAACTACATGGTTGAGCACAACTAAGCCCTTCACCCAAGAATCTCTTCCCTCCCAAGGGTGAGTGATGATTCACATGTATTTCACACAAACAAAAAGACATGAACAAAACAAGATTCAAAGGATAAACCACATAAAGCTCTCACGTTCAACACACATAAAACAAGATACTTCACAAAACCACATCTACTCCATATCAAATCTAAAATGCAATGAAGAAACATCATGGATCATGGATACCAACCTAACTCCAAGCAAATGGCAAATGAAAGTTGTTGTAGAGCTCCTTATCCTCTTCCTCTAGACCCTAAGGATCTCTAAAGTTGGAGAGTGGGCAAGTGAGTTTCTAATTTGGCCATTCCTCTATATAATACTCCCATTTTCGAATTCAATAAAAAATGCATTCATTTTGGGGTCTCCTAGGTCTACTAGGCATCCTAGGGTTCACTATTAGCCCCCTAACTTAAAATATTATCATGGGTAGGTTTTACTTTCATTACAAATTTATCTTAGAGCTACTTTTTGGCCTTTACAAAGCTAGGTGAAATCTAGTTTCAACTTTTCTATGCTTTTAATCTTTGTTCCCCTTGCTAAATTAAGGCAATAAGTCTAATTGTTAATTAAGGATTTTAACTTGCGATAAGGTGGCTACATGATCCATCTTTAGAGAACATGTCATTTTCACATAGCGAGTACAAGTGTCAAGTGATATACACAATATTCCTTATACATTACACATGACATGTGTTGAATCTACTCATGAAATACATACTACAACATACATCTCATTTTTACAAAATAAACACATCACAATGAGTTTTATGAATCTTCTAAAGATTCACCTTGGCAGTGTCATATTAACATGTGTTTATACCTTGTTTTCCCGATATGTTTCCATGGTTCCTTTCCTACACACTAAAATTGAGCATTAGTAATCTAATCAAAAATCACATATAAAATACATATGAAAGTAAAGATATATGATAATTTCATTATTCTATAATTCACATATAACACATTTCATTATTAACTTCCTATTCTCCATCATTTGCTTACATACATTTAATCATTAAAGCTCAAAAATCTAAATATTACTAACTTTTCTAACAAGATAAATTTAAGCATTTGAAACAAATCATAATTCCATTTCTATCATAGTAGTGAAGAACTAAATAAATATCCATTAATTCATCAATTATGCCAAATTAAGTCCTAATACAGATTGTAATGGAAAATCGCAAGGTAAATATCATCGAATAAGTAGCAAAATTTACTATCCATCAATTATCAAAATATATGTCAAGATATCTAATCCTAAATAGAAAAATGGAAATATAGTATCTATGCTATGATGGTCAGGCTAAGGCCTCATATCTTACTCCCCCATTGTTTTTACAACTTATTACATGTTCTCCCCCATTACATATGTCTTTCTCCCCTTTTTTGATGCTTAATGGAAAAGATTTATTCTATTTATTTATATAGTAACACCAAAATGAGATAACAAATTTGAATGTACCTTTAGAATGATTGCCAAGGTTTTATCCCAATTGTCTTGCATGACCTTACATGTATGAAGTGCAATTTCGACTTCTGTTGATGATTATATCATATGGTCTGCTATGGAGAAATTGTTGTCATGGATGATAGTTTTTGAATGTACAATATGTTTTTGTAGTGCATACATGATGGGAAGAATCATATTTTTTATATCTATCAATGTGGATCTAATCCTTGCTTCTTCTCTGAGCAATTCTACTTGCATATTTGAAAAAAATCTTATTTTCTTTAGATGTGCAGAGCTAAAGCTAGGGTCAAGTTGCAGCTTTTGAGCACTAGCCTTAAGATCTTCATCTATTTTGGACAATTTGTCCTTTATTTTATTAATAAACTTAGAAACATCACATAGCTTTCCAAATAGTGATAACACATTTGTACAAAATGCTTCTAAATTTCCCAAAATTGTAGAAATTTCTACTTGATATATAGCTATTATCTGAGCAATGTGCTCCAGCACTTTATTATTAAACTTCTTTTCTGCTTTCTATACTAGCTTATCCTGACCATCAACATCTTCATTGAACTTTTGTACTACCTCTACTAGCTGAAAAAAAATTGGCTGTGAAGGATCAACTTTAATGCCTATGGCCTCTACTAGAATATTATTTGCATCTTTAATAATCTTGAATTCCTTATCTCTTTCCTCTATTAGTCTTTTTTGTTTAGCCTTTTTCTAGAGGAGTTCACCAAATGACTACATTTGGTATGGATTAAGCCTGGAAATGTCCCAATTTGGGATTACAATTTGCTCATCTAAATCAATTTCCTCCTCCATCTTTTTCTTTTACCCAAAAATTTTGTGCTTAGTTGAAACTTGGGCTCAATTGTCCTTATACTTTGTTTTCTCATAATAGAAACAATTGTAGATAGACTGGGACTAGCTATAAAACTGATACTATACTTATTGAAGGAATATTTATAGAAATACATGAAGAATCCAAAATTGATGCGCTCAAAATTAAAGTACTCAAAACTAATGAACTTGAAATTGAGGTAGCCAACTTGATTGATGATGGAAGAGGAGTTTACAACTCAATAGATGAAGTGGAGGTCACTTTAGTTAGTGATGTGCTAAGCTGGGTAGGAGAAAAGAGAGATTGAAAAAGAACACTAGTAGTCACAATCAAACTTGTTGGTGCTAACTCTGTGCTTGATTTTGTGACTGGTTTCTTGGAGACTGAGGAAGTGAGGCAATGACTATTGTAGCTATCTTAACTAGATTAGTTTCCTCATCATCTTTGACATCAACTCAAAAATCACTTGGTTTATGTAATAGATAGATATTCTTCCAAGTGTTTGTCGCATTCCTTGCAACATGCTCAATGTCATTAATCAAAGCTAGACAAGTATTGAACTTTGGAGTCAATTTTTTGTCATTTTTCTTCAATGACTCTTTTATCTCTATATCTAATATGCTCCATATTAGCTACCTTAAGGTTTTCCCTCATATGTCTTTCACAGTTTGCATGGAAAAATCCCATCTTGGCTTGATCTTATCCAACAAAATATTAGGCTACTGAGAAGTAAGCTGGTCTAGTGAGTATTTCCACTTACCCATTTTGTTCATCACTAGGTCTTCAATCTACTTCGTTTCTTCCTCAATCCTAGTCTCATATTTTAAATCTTTAAAGATGGTTATGCATGCTCCTTCCTAAATTTCTTTTAGTCTATCTTGGAAGGTGGGTGGAGGTTTCCTAAATATAATATCTCCTCCTTCCTTGTCAAATTTCTTCCTTGAGGATCTTCTAGTGAAATTTGCAATGGATGGCTTTTGTGGCTTGGTGATAATCACCTTTCCATTTTTCTTTAATGGCTCTTCTTCCTTAGATTCTTCATCCTCTACTTCCTCATCCTCTGCCTCCTCATCCTTACCTTTTCCCTCGATCAATAAAAAGGTTGAACTAGATTTCATTTTTGCAATTCTTTTCTTTCTCTTGTTAACTGCTCGAGGGAGCTTTATTTCAAGTTCAATCTTGGCTTTTGCTTCATCATATGTTCCAAAATATGCAGCCTTAGGATCAATTGGCTCATTAGAAAGTTCCTCAATGATGTCTTTGGTTTCATCAGTATGAGCCTCCTAACCAAGAGGTTTTACCCACGCAATTCTAGGCTTAACTACTTGAATGTACACTTTGTCACTATCCAGCATGCAACATACACCATCCTTATAATCCTCAACTAATTTCTTGGGGATTTGGCACCTATTGTTCATTTTCTCTTTGAATGCATCAAAGTAGTTGTCTATAATACTATTATAGTTTTCACCCATTTCAGCAATATACTCATTTATCTAATATAGCACAGACACACCTTTTCTCCAAACAATAGTTACTTTTGAAGGGAAGAATTTTTAAACATAAAAGAATAGGAAAATTAAACAGGAACCAAACTGACATGGATTATTATTTGATGTCGTTATGCTTTCCATATTCTTGTTGAACTATTTCAACAGTAGCTCAACATGGTCAAAAGATAAAGTATTCTTCACTATTTTGTATGCCAAGTCCACATCTTCACATGACACACTATTCAACATGCTACAACTATAAATCTTACACTCAATGATGTGAATACCAAACTTTAATTCCATATCTTAAATACTACCATTTTTCATTCCTTTTTCATCCCATTCTGGTAGGGTTTTCTTTTCAAGTTCTACCTAACCTAGGGTTTTTGTTATTTTGGCTTTGGCTAGCATTGGGAGACTAGTGATTTGATGAATCATCTTCTTTGTGATCAACACTGGTTGTTCCAACCATAGCTACCCCTTATGTACCCAATGGAGGATAAACCTAATCCATTTAACTTAAATTTGTAGGGCAAGTGAGGGTTGTGAGTTAACCCTTTAGTTTCTAGGTGTTGGTGCTCAGGATTTAAAACTCCATTCACATACAGTTTATCTAGGGCATCATCCATTTCCAATGTACCAATCTCTTCAATAGCACATTTGAAATGAGTGTGAATATCATTGATCTAAAGTACCTTTGGAGGGATTTTAGACTGTACTCCACTCAGATCTAGGATTTCAGCGATAGCAAGGGTGAGCTTGAAATCTGGTGCCTTCCATTCCACTCCATGAACCAACATATCAGATCCTTGCTTAACCTTGGTACTACGAGATGCCATCTTTGCTTGGTAGGTTTTGAGAGAACACAAAAACTTTCACTGTCAATTGACTCAAAATGGTTGGAAGCTCTTAATATCACACTATGCAATAGCACTCAAAATTTCATAGTGAGAAATGACTTCAATTTCATGCATTTTATTAAATTTTTTCCATAAATGCTTAGTAAGAAAGGTAAGTTGATTGACATCATGTTGATAGATTGTCATCCACTTCTTTGCATTGAATCACTCGATGAGGATTTCATGACTCAATAACCATATGCATCTTTATTACTCCCGACCTTGCCCGGTAGATTCTTCTATCATTGGTAACCACATGGAATTTAGTTGCTTCTGACTTTGCTCAATATGGTATATGACCCAACCTTACTTAGTAGAGAAGGTAACTCGATAGACACTAGTACCCTTTTACTTGGTGATCCCTTTGTATCTTGAATATAGATATGGATCATTTTGTTCTTTCTATCTAGAACTGTTTTGGATGTCTTCTTTGCTAGCCTAGTTCTAGTTCTCCCTTGAGAACTTAAGTAGAAATGGTAGAGTCATCTAATTCTTGAATGACTTGACCACCATTTCTTGGACATGTATTCTTGGTAGACTTTGAAACTCATTGCTACCTCATCTTTATTTGGATCTTATCTGCTTTTGCCTTTTTCTCATCTTCAATTCTACTAGTATTCATATAGTTCTCAGAAAGATGACCAAGTTATGTACAAATGAAACACCTTTTAGTAGTATCTCTTTTCCTCATATGATGTTTTACACAATTCATTCCAATGTGTCCAGATTCTCCACAAGAATGACATTTGCACTAGGTATTGTAGTCCCAATCAAATATTACTTTCACAATTTGTTCTACTAGATTCAATATCTTGGTTTTGCATTCTAATGACTTGTGTCCATGTTTCTTACATTTGTGACATTTGCCTTCAAATCTTGCTTTCTCTTTGAATTCATTAGCCTTGTGACCATGCTGATTGTAATTGTAGCACTTTCCACTGAATTTTTCTTTTCCATTGCTCCAACATTTGTTTGATGTATGACCTATCTTACTAAAATTATTGCAAGTAAGTATTTGATTCCTTTGAGCTCCTTGCTTGGATGATTCTCCTTTTTTTGTATATCCAATTCTTGCTTTTCCCTTCTATATATAGAGATATTGCTCATTCAACTGATTCATGTTGGCTTGGGATTTCAACATTCTTTCATTGATTTCCCTTTTTGAGATTAGGTCATTTTTCAATCTTTCACTTTCAAATCTTAGGCTCATGATTTCTTCATTTTCATTGGTGAGCTAATCAATGAAGTCTACTTGTTGAAGGGATAAGCATTGGATTTCATCATTCTTTCCTTCTATCTCTTCTTTTATCGTGTTCTTTTCTTCCATGACTTCACATAGCCTTAGTGATTGAATTTATTGCTCTCTTTTTAGTTTTCTTACTTCTTCTTGTAGGGAACCTTTCTTTTCCAAAAGTTCCTTGATTGCTTCATTGACTTCATCTGAATTGCATGCAAGATGAAGGTCTCCAATTCTTTCTTCAATGTAGAGATGATCATTCATTTTAATTGAGAGATCTTTTCTTCTTTTCAGGGATTGGGAGAGTTGCTCTTTTTCTTTCTTGAGTTAGGCAATAGCCATTTCCAAATCTAGCTTCTCACTGTCAATAGCTTTGTAAAGTTTGAATATCTCCATGGCCTTGATCTTTGCTCAAGCTATTAAGCTTTTCTCCTAAGAACCGCAATGCTCTGATACCAATTGTTGGAAATATTCAAGACAATGCTAAGTTACTAAGAGGGGAGGGGTGAATTAGTAAGTTCTAAAACTTCAATAATTTCAACTCTTAATCCAACAATCCAATTAGCATTCAATTCATTACATGTGATCTAATCTAATTGCATGCATAAGAAACTAAAAACATGAAAGCATTCATAGCACTATGACACAGAGATTTGGTGACCTAGAAACCTTAAAAATAGAAAGTAAAACTAGGGTGGGGATGATACCCACAAGCTTTAGTATTGTAGTATAAAATTAGCCTATTAAAGCTTACATTGATCACTTCTAGTGATCTTCCATGTTAGGGGCAATAAGGACTACTAGGTCCACCTTGTGAAAGGATTTACAAATATACAATGAAGTATGCACTTAGTAAAGAGATTTACAAAAGGCTGTTAGGTCTACCTTGTTAAAGGATTTTACTGATCCACCTATTAGGATGAAACAATAGATGATCTTTGATCCAAAACTTGGTTTGTTGAATGAGATTCCTTTATGTAAAAATCATCTTAACGTGATAGATATGACTTTTCTGCTCCTTATACTGCTATAGCATATTTAATTCACTCTTCCTAGTCTTCTCTGATTATATTCACTTACATTGAATTCATGTTCACATCTTCATCATACATGGATATGATAAAATACAATACATATATACCAATCCAATTATACACATTACAAAGTTGGCCACAATACAAGTTAACACAAATATTACAAAGTCGGCCCACATGAAGACACTTGGGTTTAGAAGACTAACATAGTAAGGTTCTAATACTTGGCATCCACTTTCAATGCTTATCATCATCATGAACTTGGTAGATGTAGAAGCTTAGTCCATATTGACCACTTCCAAGTAGTCTTGAACTTGGTCTACACTGGTGACACGATAGATACTGTGAAACTCGTCATATAAACTAAATCACTTATTTACCATGAAAAAACTCAGTAAAAACTATCACCTCGAGCTTGATATAAACTAAGTCACTTGGTTAACACTAAGAAGCTTGGTTAACACTAGACTCACATTAGATACATTGTGAACTCAATGAACACTACACAACTCGGTTTGCACTGGTAAACTTAGCATACACTGAGATGCATGGTTTACACTGCTAATCTTTATTGTAACTATGACTACTCGATAACCAATGGGATTTTTCCAAAGGACTCAGTAGCAACTATAGAACTCAATAACAACTAGAATGCTTGGCAAACATTGTGAACTATACAAAGAGCTTAGTAGCTATATAAAATCTAAATAAGTGTGTGTCACTAATATCAAACTTGACTGATATGTCAACATTATCCTCTCATTTTCTCTAACACACATTATAAGATAATAGGACATTATATGGGATAATCCATTATTTCCAAAATCAAGCTAGCACAAGCAAGAAGGAGAAACCAAGAATTCAAGCATTCAAGATCCAATTCCTCAAGGAGATCCATTGTTAGCCATTGAAGGATTCAATCTCTATGGAGACCTCTTGTTGAAGATTTCTACATTCACATTCATTCAATCCTTTTCCTATGCTAATATCCATTCAAGATTGGTGTTGAAGATCTAATCCCATTGATTTGAGACATCCTACATTCATTTGGAGCAACCTTACTTGTGGATTCAAGGATTTGAACCCTCTACAAGGATTTCAACATTAGCAAGGTGAATAGTTCCATTTACTTTGTTTATACATATTGTAATTTTAGTTATATTTCAAGGTTGATTCCAAACTAGGGTTTGACCAAGGCAAAAAATGCATCCAAATAAAAAATCATTTTTCTTGTAGGTACAAGTATAGGACAACAAATTGAAGTTTAGATCTAGATACCCTTTTCAAAAAACTTTGATGATCCATTAACATAATTTTTATCAGACTAGTGTAGGTCAAGATTAGAAATAAAGGGGTAAGATTGTGTCCTATTATCTAGGTCAAAGTTAGACTAACCTCAGAAAGACAAAAGTTTTTAAGGTTTTCTTTGTCATGGCATTTTTGATCTGGAGTAGGTTGTAGAATTCCTTGAAACTTTGCATAGACATTAGAAATCAACATTTTCCATATTTTCCCTACTTTGACATTAGTATTTTTCTTCTATTCATTCAATATTTCAAGTACCTACTTGCTATAATAGATTATATGATTTCTTTCCTTCTTCATATTCCTCATCATCTGATTAATTTATGCATTGATCCCTTCTTTGTCATTAATCAATTTAGATATTTCCTTTTGAGAATTTGGGTTAAGGATAGGTCTTGTATTCCCCATCTTACATCACATATAATAAAAAACACACATATACTTACCCTATTTATTTTGGTGAACTCAACACACTTACCTTCTTTTCTTTTGTTGAATTAGATGCCCTATTGTGTTTTGTGGTGTTAGATTTCCTTTTATATTATCTTATTGGTGTTAGATTTGTCTTTTATGTTAAATCTTCCATGATAATTATATTTCTTACATATATATTTCAAAAATACAAAAAATATTCAAAATCTCTTTCAAAATACTAAAATATTCATATTTTATGTTTTCTAAGTTTAGTTCATTTGCTTTGCATTGGTTTATGAGTTTTACTACTTCTAGTTTGACTTATAATATTTTGGTCAGATGAAGTTGTAGACTTATGGGTTCCTTTATTCTTGAGTCTTCCTCTCCTTTCCTTAGGATCCTAGATGATAATTTGATTATTCATGATTTCAATGGAGAAAAACTCTTGTCACTCATCTCATGATAAGGATGATGCTTTAAGAGTTCCTCTTGATCAAGTCCAAAATATTTCAATTGAACTTGATAAAATGGGTAATTGGCTCATCCAAGAAAACCATAATGAAGATTCTATTCAAGCTATAGAGGCTCTTAAGAAAGTTCTTTCTCAGATTGCTCAAGGTGTTAACCTCTTGTGTGGAATTACTCATGTTTTTCATTCAAATGTTAAAGCTTTACCTCAAGTAGCTCAAGATTTAGGGTTGATTTCTCCTATCACTAGTGTTGAAGGTTCTTTTGTTCTTTTACCTAGTATTCCTACCTATACTCCTTTGGTGGTTTTTATGGTTCCCTCTATTCCTATGAGTGTTATGCATGTGCCCCTTCCTACATCATAACTTTCTTATCATAATGCTTATTTTACTTATTCTAATCCTCTTTCAATTGTAGTTCTAAGTGTTCCTCTAGTCGTGTCTTTCATTCTTGTAGCTTCATACACTTTACCTAGTGTTTCTAATGTTGATATTCCTCCTATTTCTTCTAATGATCCAACAATTATCACTTTGGCTCAAACTGTGTCATCTTTACAAAAATAACTTGCATCCTTGACTCAAAACAAGTTTAGTATTCCTACATATGACATGGGAAGTTCTTTTTCCTAAGATATCATTTGTACTTTCATTCCTCAACAAGACAATATGCCTTGTCTTGAGAATTACAATGGTAAGGGAGACCTTGTTGATTATGTTAAAACATTTCAAGTCCTTTGTAGTGATTATGCTCATAACCATAGGACTTTAGACAAAAAAAATTCTAGAACCTTTCGTGATAAGGCCTTACAATAGTTTTGTTCCTTGCCTCCTTATGTTAGAAGTAATAGTCCACCAAGATAACTAGCATGGGGGTGTGTGAATCAATTATCCAATTAAAATATTTATCAACCTTAATTAATCATAACCATTTAATCAAAGTAAATAGAAACCATAAGATGATGTAGATAAATAATTACAACAGATTTGTTAACTAGGGAATCCCTTGATTAGAGGAAAAACCCTGGTGGGAATGATGCCCAAAAATATATACTGATATATATTCCTTGTTAGAGGATGGACCTTATTAGGAGTCTATAAACACATTTGGTACATAAGAGATCCTATTAGGAGATTTTGAATACTTTATAGGAGATTCCAACCTGGTTAAGAGTTGTAGAAAGTAGAAGGACCCACTATCAAAACAACTTCTGGGGCAAGACCACTGAACTTCACTATCCAATTGATCTCTCAACTATTCCTTTTAGAATAATTTTTTGTACTATATTTTAACATCTTTTCTTTTTTTGGTCAACTAGACCAATCATTTTCAAACCTTATAGACTAGGTCATGAACCTCAGATCCAAATATCAAACCACAAATCTCAAAATAAATCCTCGATAATGAATTTTTCTCCAACTTCACTCTGGTCTCTTATCAACTTTTTAATCATCTATTTTGATATTTTTGCTTCATGTAATCATTCATAAATCCATACATAACAAAGGAAAGTGTGCTTCCTTTATACCAAATCCATAAAATAATTCCTTTAGTCGGCTAATACACCATCTCAATTAATTATTATAGGACCTCATTAAGAACACCTTATACTTAGTGATAACATTAAACTATCACCTTGTAACTTGAATAACTTTTCATACATGTAATATTATGATGACTAAGATTAGCCACATCATCTCCAACATGTCTTCTATGTGCCTTTAAACTGTCACCTTTAACCATTTTTCTCAGGGGTTCTAGGAATGGAAAAATAGCTTTCAATTCTATTAGCTTTACAAAAGATGTTTTCATCATTTGAAGTAAATTCCCCTCCTCTATCTGATATTAAACATTTAATATTCATACTTGATTCATTCTCAATGCTATTCTTGAATATCTAGAAAAGTCATCAACAATAATCATGAAATAACTTTACTCTTCATAGGACCACTAAGATCTATGTGGACAATCTTCAACTTTATTGTAGTAGTAAACTTCTTGCTGGGAAAAGAAGTTCTAATATCTTTTGCTAATACAAACTCCATGCAAATCATATTAGTAGGCTTTACAATCTTAGGAAAATCTCTGACTACAAACATACTACTAGTTTTCACAATACTATCCAAGTTTATATGAAAAAATCTCTTATGCCATAACCAACTATCATCTACCTTTGTAGCCAAACATGTCATTTTAGTCAGATTCAACTAAAATACATGACCTTTAGATCTAGTTCTTATTCTAATTACCTTTCCATCTTTGTCTCTGATCATGCATGTCTTCTTTGTGAAGTGCAACTGATAACTTTTATCTACTAGTTGTCCAATACTCTAAAGATTGTGTTTCAAACCATCAACAAAATATACATCCTTAGTATTAGTCTTACCATCAAGAGTTATAAATCCAATACCTTTAACATGGTAATATCTATTGTTTCCAACTTTGACAATGCCTCCATCATAAGTTTTGAAGTCAACAATTTTTTTCATATCACCAGTCATATGATGTGAACAAACACTATCAATTATCCAATGAGATTTATTTTCAACCTATGATATCAAAGCCATTTTCTCTGAACTTTCTTCTTTAATAACTACAAACCATATTTCATCATCACTAGAACTTACTATTTGTTCATCAAAATAATGTTCCTTGTTGGCATACAAATAATCTCTATCTCTTCTAGATTTGAAATTTCCTTTATACTTTTTCTCTCTTTTAGGACACTTAGATGCATAATGACCAAATTCATTACAAGTCCAAAATTTAAAGATCTTCTTACCATATTTTTATCTTCTTACAAGAAGGGTAACTCATTCTTCTATCTTTCTATCCTCATCAGATTTGATACTGCTAGAAAATGTCCTCTAGCACTTGTGCTCCTTGATAGATTAGGTCAAATGTTTAGGGCACTAAAAGTTGTCTCCATTCTAGACAATTCTCTAGACTAACTAAGCTCTTTCTCAACTACTTCAAGTCTCCCAAGTAATGTTTCCTTGGCAAAATCTTTCATACAAGAGATCAACAACTATATCATTTGGACTGCCAACTTAAATGGTGGCATTAAACTCTTCAACATCTTCTAGATCACCTCATCATCTTCCTTGATTCCTCCTTGAGATCTAATACCTATAGTAAATAATGATATTTTGCTACATATGTTCTTATGGATTCATCTTCCATCATTTTAGCATCTTGAAATGCACAAATCCAAATTTGTAGCCACAATTTGTTAGAATTTTCATCACCTTCAAAACTATTCTCCAAAGATTTCCAAATCTTATGAGAAGTATCAAGTGTTTTTACCTAGTTGTACTCAATTTAAAGAAGTGTAGAAAATAGTATTTCTTTATCTCCCATGTTGCACATGA
Organism: Cupressus sempervirens; assembly: GCA_028749045.1. Lineage (NCBI taxonomy): Eukaryota > Viridiplantae > Streptophyta > Pinopsida > Cupressales > Cupressaceae > Cupressus > Cupressus sempervirens. The sequence continues at coordinate 872,384,247 of CM053792.1, forward strand.
AAAGTTCTCTTTCATCCTTAGTAAAAGTTTCCAGCTCACTTTTAGCAATAATTTTATTTTTTTATTTTTTCAAGATTCAATATCTTGGATCTATACACAGCAAGTGTGTCTTCATCTTTTCCTTCCACCTATCATAATTTATTCCATCAAACCTTGGAGTATCCTTTTTTAATATGTTCACCATGGATCTCCCAAAGTTCTTAGACTTTATCTTCAAGGACCTAATTCTCTAATACCAATTGTTAGAAGTTAGTTCACCAAGATAACTTGGGGAGAGAGGGGGGGGGGGGGGGTGCATTTAATTAGTTGTCCAATTAAAACATTTATTAACCTTTATTAATCTTAACCATTCAATGAAAGTAAACAACCATAAAAAGATGCACTTACACAACTAAACCAAATTTGTTAATTAGTGAAATCCTTGATCAAAGGGAAAACCCCAGTGGGAATGATGCCAACATTCAATGCATAAGAGTCTTAGTTAGGAGACTTTGAATCCCTCTTAGGAGTTATAGAAGGCAAAAGGACCCATTGTCCAAACAACTTCTAGGGAAAGACCATTGAACTTCATTGTGCAACTAATCTCTCAACTATTCCTTTTAGAATAGCTATTTGTACTACATTTTAACCTTTCCTATGTCTTGTCAACTAGACCAATCACTACTAGACCTTGTGGACTAGGTCACAAACCTTAGATCCAAATATTAAACCTTGGATCTTAGAACAAAACCTTGCCAATGAAGTTTTCTCCAACCCGCTTTGCTTTGCTTATCCTTGCTTATCAACTTGTTTCTCTTCTATTATAATCTTCTTGCTTCATGTAATAATTAATACATCCATAAATAACAAAGGAAAATGACCTTCCTTTATATTGAATCCATAAAAAAATTCCTTGAGTTGACTATTACATCTTCTCAATTAATTATTATAGGACCTCATTAAGAACACATTATACTTAGTGATAATATTAAATTGTTGCCCTGTAACTTGAATAAATTTGCTATGTATAATATTATGATGATAAATCTTAGCCATGTCATCTCCAACATGTCTTATATGCATGTTTAACCTTGCTTCTCAAAATAACAATTTTGCTAAGAGATATAACAAGTTTATCAAAACATGCTTCTATAAACTCTATCTCAAAATAGTCTTCACAAAAACTTGTATAACTTCTTCCAGACTTAATATCTTATTCTTTTTAGGTTAGCTACATATAATAGACACTTAGTAGTATCTCTCATTAACCTCTCTAGTGAAAATACTCAATAATCTATTCGTAACAACTTGATCTTTATTGTTGTTCTTCTGCCAGATACCACAGAAAATTACTATGTTGACATTAATGACAATCATAGTCATGAATACAACATATCATCAAAATAATGTTTCTACAATACTCCCCCATAGGAATATCATCATCATTCATTATTCCAACACATTATTCTATTGATTCATTTCCTCAACTTGCCAATTCTATTTATTCAAAAGTTTCATATTAACATTTGTCTACAAGTGTCTTTGACTGATTTGATGAATTGTAAACAAAGTGCTAAGGAAAAATTGACTAAATTTATTGGTAGATTTAAGAATTTACATTCTCATATTTCATATCTCGTTCTTGATATTGATATTCAATGTATGTTTATTTCAAATTTGCAAAAGGATATTAGATAAAAGATTCTACTTACTCAATTTACCTCTTTTCAACAACTTTGTGCAATGCTTCATCATTATCAATTACAAGTGAGGCAATTTGAAAACAACACTCAAATGGCTCTCATTCATGTTAATAAAAGTGATGCTAGTTTTAATTCAAACAAATTTCAAAAATTAAACAATTATGTCAAGATAAACAAAGAAGAAAATGCAGTTATCGATCAAGTTGTTGTTGCATCTCATAATGCCACTTCTGCATCCACTACTTTTCTATTAAATCATACATTTACTCCTCTTTCTGAATCTTTATATTCCACTATGAATAAACTGCTAATATGATTATTTTACCTCCTATTTGACCTCTTTTACCTGCTATAATTGTATCTAAATCATTTGATCCTAAAGCTTTTTGTTAATACCATTGTCAGAATGGTCATGATATTGAGAAATGTTATTCTTTAAAACATAAGGTTTAGGATTTAATTGATTCTAATGCTTTATCCTTAATGATTTTGATGGTAGTAGGAATACATATGTTTCTCCTCCTAATTAAATTTTTCAAACCTCTATGAATCCTTTACCTATACATGATACTAATACTATTGCTCAACTATCTTCTATATATATTGTGTATAATTTGAAGATGGATGATCTTAATCATGTGGTTAATCAAGTGGAGCATGTGGTTCCATTTGTATCTCCACATAAATATCAACTTCCACTTTAATCTCAAGTTTTGGTTGTACCTCAACATAAAACTCAATAACAACCTAACAAAAAATGACCTCAAGAACTTTTGATTACCTTTGATGATTATGAGAATATTAAAGATCCTAATGGTCCATGTTATATTTATGCTAAGATTATTGAGATATCTACTCGTGGTTGTCTTGTTGATCCTACTTCCATAGTCAATGTTATTACAAAAGGAAGTACTTTTATGAAAAGTTTGCAACATGATTTTTATGATACATTGAATATATGGATTCAAACTTGTAATGGTTTTCTTTATCCATCATTTGGTTTTATTCATTTACTGGTTGAACTTTGTGGAAATATTGTAAACACCACCTTTGTTTTTGTTCCTACTTCTGATCAATTGTAGGTTAAGCTATGGTTACCATGGTTAAATTTCATGCATGTTGTCACTTATTCATAAATGCCTTATATTTTTCTATGATGATGAATATGAAGACAATTACTCAAAGTTTATATTAACCTTCTAGGCCTAGAGATTATACTACCCTTGACTTACTTATTTTGGCCTTTATTACTTAATTCATGTCCTTCTTGACCTAATAATTTTTTCTACTCATATCAAGCCTATAAGAATCATATGATTCTTGAGTTAAGCTTACCTCATATGGATCCTAATCATGGTCTTTTTCCTACACCTTCCACACCTCCTTTATCTATGGCTTCTAGATGTGTTAATCAAGATCCTACTATTTCTTCATTGTCTACTAATAATCCTATTAATCCTCCTATAGAACTTGTGCAGGATCCATTCATTTATCCTCCTAGTTCTCAACACATTTTAAAAAAAGAAAAATGTAATCGATCTACTAATAAACATCATAAGAAGCATCATTCTCAAGATAAAGCTCATAAATATGTTCTTTAAAAATATTTATCTTCTTTGGATAAACATATGTATGATGTGTTAGAAGAAGTTGCTAAATATGATGTTAACCTGCATGATTATAATGATTTTGTTCATATCTTAGATCCTATTTGATTAATCTAGATGAGGAAGATACTCATGATGATGTTAATGATGAATATGAGACTATGACATTGATAATGATTTACCTAATATATTTCCATCCCAACTAACACTTACAGATACCTAGTATCAAACATTGTGATTCTCAAGAGGATCCTTGTTTGGAACTGGCTATCATTCGTACTATGTTGTATATAGTCTCTCTTGAGCGTTATCCACCTTCCCTAAATGATATAGAACAAGTTGGGGAGAGTAGGTGACACATTTGATTGGCTTTCCTTTATGCTAGCTTTGTTGTGTTTTCATGTTGTATTGTGCTTCTCCTGTGATGTGTTTGCTAAATGTTGTTAGATTCTTTTATATGACCCTTGTGGCTCTGTTGGTGCAAGGTGATAAAGGAATCACACACATATTGTACCATTGATCTATATGTATTTCTATTCTTCCATATGTTGTTTCAAGTTATGTTGTACCTATGCTATTGTTTGTAAATATTTCCTTGTGTAATCTACTTGGGTCTATGATTTGATAGCATTGATTCTTTTTGGTCTCTAGGTCATGGTTTGAAAAGATTCTTCTTTGTATATCTTATGTGATCTTTCCTCCTTTATGATTTTAGTTCTAATTTCTTTGGGTGATGATGTCAATTCATTTGCAACAATATCATATGTGTGTGTGTGTGTACATACATACATACATGCATGCATGCATACATACATACATACATACATACATACATACATACATACGTACATACATACATACATACGTATATATATATATATAATCTTATGATCATATTTACCCCACCGCAGGTAAATCCCTTCTACATTCTCTGTATGTTTTATGTGGTATTTCCCTTGATTTGTCTTTGTCTAGGGTCATCTCATAGTTGAAACATAATCAGTGGAGTTGTTTATGTTTCCATTAAAGTCATTGGTCCTATTAAAGTGATAGCAATGACTTTAACATGGGGCCATATTTTCTTCTCACCTATTGCACACCTATAATTTTTGATACGGATATACTATTATTTTTCAAGATACCTTTTTTCCCTTTTTGGATTAGTGACTCTGCCTCAAAGCATGTATTTATATTTTAGGATCTCTTAACCCCTCTAGATTCAAATTTTTTGATCCCTTAAGGTTGAAGGTGTTCATAAGACTATATCTCTTTTGCTTTTGGATTTACTCTTATTTAATAAAATATTCTTGAGGGTGAATCCTTGATGGGTTGACTAGTGAGTAGTAACATTCACTAGGCAGTCCAATTCCATCCTTCTAGTTCCATCATTTTCTTGTGTGGTTCAAAATGGGACATAATTTCTCATTGGGTGAAATAATCACACTCTTCTCTCTTTCTCCTTTTCTAGAGATGTCTCTCTTATTGGGATCTTAGAGTTGATAAAGAATTCAGTCTCTAGGGGCTTGAATATTCGTTTGTCCCTTTGATTTTAATAAAATCATCCTTTCATTATGATCTTATTTACCAAAAGTTTACATCGAGTCCATACTCTTGTTGAAGTGGGGGATTAGTGTATTATCCTAAAATGGGAGCACTTCCATGATAAGAACATTTATCACTCTAAGTAAGTCGTTTGGTGTCACATCATGCACCTTGAATAGGTCTTCGCATAGATCTTGTTGTTTTCCACTTGTTCTACTTCTCTCCCTTTGTTTGTAGCATCTTTCTAACAACTTTCTCTAAGAAAATAAAGACTTTGAATTTCTAGGTCAATGATGACCTAGAATAGAGTAATCCTCAATATTGACCCTAGGTCTAAATTTTAAGTTTCACAAGTTTTGAGATATCAGGGTTTTGGAAAGTTTCATTTTCCCACTTTTGAGTTAGTTGTTTTGGATTTCAAAATGACAATCTCTTGAATTTCATTTAACCTAGGTCCATTTCTAGGGGTTAATGTTAATTGGGATTTAATGCTCCAATGTTGGCCTCTCTAGAAGTTTGTGCCCTAGATCACTATATAAGGAAACCTTCTCCCATTTTATCTAACACACATTATAATATAAGAGGACATTATATGGGATAATCCATTATTTCCATAATCAAGCTAGTTCAAGAAAGAAATATGAAGCAATAATTCAACCATTCAAGATCCAATTCACCAAGGAGATCCATTGTTAGCCACTTAAGGATTCAATCTCTATAGAGCCTTGTTGTTGAAGATTTCTCCATTCACATTCATTCAAGACTTTTCCTATGTTAAGATCCATTCAAGATTGGTCTTGAAGATCTAATATCATTGATTTGAGACATCCTACATTCATTTGGAGCATCGATACTTGTGGATTCAAGGATTCAAATCTCAACAAGGATTTCAACATAAGTAAGGTGAATAGTTCAATTTACTTCAATGTTCATAAATATTTTAATTTCAATTACATTTAAAGGTTTATTCCAAACTAGGGTTTGAAAAAGGAAAACCACCCATCCAAAAAATGAAAACCATTTTTCTTGTAGGTAAAGGTATAGGACAACAAATTGAAGTTTAGATCTGGATACCTTTTTCAGAAAAAATTTGAGATCCACAAACAAAATTTTCATCAAAGTAGTGTAGGTCAAGGTTAGAAATAAAGGGATAAGATTGTACCTTCTATCTAGGTCAAAGTCAACTTGACCTTACAAAGACAAAAATTTTATGGGTTTCCTTTGTCTTGGCATTTCTAGTTTGGAGTAGGATGCAAAATTCTGTGAAACTATGTAGAGACATTAGAAGTTAACATTTTCCATATTTTCCCTACTTTGAGGTTAGTATTGACTTCTATTCATTCAATATTTCAAGTAGCTACTTTCTATAGTATATTATAGGATTTCCTTCTTTCTTCATATTCTCCATCATTTGATTCATTTGTGCATTGATCACTTCTTTGTGATTAATCGATTTGGATCTTTGCTTATGAGAATTTGGGTTAAGGATACATCCCATATTTTCCCTCTTACATCACATATCATACCCACACACATATTTATCCTACTCATCTATAGTAACTTCTCACACTTATGAAATAAAACATAAATCATCATTCAAACATTTATCTCATGTTAATGTAAACATTCAAATTAAGATAATATCATATCTACCTTCTAACTCCATGAATGGAAACCCATAAATGCATAACACATAAACAAAAATATTTTTTAATCTAGAAACCCCCCAATATAAAAGCAAAAATATAGTGGGGATGACATCCACAAAATATTCATTACTGTAGCAATAAAGTGTGTATGTTTTAAGCCTACAATGTTTTGATCACTTGAGATGATCTACCCTATGAGGGGTCTACCCTATAAAAGGCTAAAAGAACTTCTAGTGTGTACCTTGATTAAAGGATTTTACATCACAATTAAGTGAGTATTCTATTATGATATTTGCAAAATCTTGTTAAAGCTATTTTGTTAAGATATTTAAACCTTACAACACCTCTTAAAATGTTCAACACTTGATTCTTCAATTAGAACTTTAACCATTGACATATGAGGTCCTCTATACAATATAATATCACTTGATGATGATTGATCTTGTTTGTCTCTACTTGAAACTATTCACATCATTTATCAATCTCTTCAATTTGATTCAACTCTAGAAATGTTCTCTTCATCCATACATATTCACACACACTCATACCCAGGAACTACGTCATAGACCCTCCTTAAATAAATGTTTGGGTGAACCTTCTAGATCTAAATGAATAATTTAGATTTATTTATTTTTTCATATTAGTCCTTGCATTTATTTGATTAGTGGTTTTCCTCACATAGGGATTAATGAGCTTCCTTTTAATGCATAATCAATTCCTTGATTACCTCCTTGATTGTTAAAACATGTTTCTAGCTTAATAAAAACTATTTACATAGGATTTAGTGTCATTCAAACCAAATATGTTAAACTATGTTACTCGACACTTACATAATACTAACGCTTGAAATAAATTATTTCATCATGTTTCTTATCGGCCTTAAATGTGCTCAACATGAACTAGATTACTTGATGAACCTCTATTTTCTCAGTAGTAAGTATAGGGCTAAATCAATATCTATAGTACAATCTCACATTTATAACATGAAACATAAACCATTATTTTAAAATTTATTTCATTTCAATGTAAACATTCACATTAGTTATATCAGATCTACCTTCTAACTGCATGAATGAAAACCCATAAACACATAACATATTAATAAAAATATTTGGTAACATAAAAAGCCCCCAAGACGAAGGTAAAATTGTGGTGAGGATGACACCCACAAAATATTTATTATATGTTTTTCTTTTAAGCCTTCAATGTTTTGATCACTTTAGATGATCTACCCTATGAGGGATATGCCCTATCAAAAGCTAAAAGAACTGCTAGGGTCTACCTTGATTAAATGATTTTACATCACAATGAAGTGAACGCTCTAGTAGGATATCTACAAAATCTCATTAAAGCTACTCTATGAAGAGATTTATACCTTAAAGCACTTGTTAAAATGTTCAATACTTGATTCTTCAATTAGTGCTTTAACCCTTGTTATCATATCTCCTCTATACAATATAATATCACCTTACAATGATTCACATTCTCTATCTCTTCTTGAAACTAATCACATAATTTATCAATCTTTTCACTTTGATTCAACTCCAAAACTTTTCTCTTCATTCATACATACTCACACACACTCATTCTCATGAACTATGTCATAGACCCTCCTTAAATAGATGTTTGGGTGCACCTTCTAGATCCAAACCAATGATTTAGATTCATTTATTTTTCCTATTAGTGCTTGAATTTATCTAATTAGTGTATTTCCTTACATAGGGATTAATGATGTTCCTTTGAATGCATAATCACCTTCTAAATCATTAAAACATGTTTCTAGATTGAAAAAAATATTTCCATAGAATTTAGTTTCATTCCAAACAAATATGTTAAACTGTGTTACTCAACATTTACATAATATTGATGCTCGACATAAATTCTTTCGTAATGTTTCCTATCAGTGTTAACTGTGCTTGACATGAAGTGGATTACTTAATGACCATTCATTTTCTCAACAATAACTACTACTCGATACAACTTGAGATATTTATAGGTCTTCAATACTTGGCTCAGCCTACATAGGATGGCTCATTCATACCGATGACCAAATAACCCTTCTTTTTGAATAACTAAGTGCTTGACACTAATAGAGAACATGTCTTGGGATCAACAATTTCATGGGTTATGAAATACATCTTTGACTAATAATTTCTACTAGGGATTATTATGAACCATTGGCAAAAGGAATCATCACAAACTGTAGATGGCCCAATCTCTTGCCTCATCTTTATGGACTCATTCCTAAGCTAAATTCATATGGAAAGAAATATGTTTACAGAGAAAATAATGGTCATGTTATAAATCTAATTAGTAGTATCATCAATTTTTGTCTCTTCAATGATATCTACCCCAAATTAAATGGCATTGAGTGTCCACACATAATTTTAATAATTTGGGATATTTTAAGAGATCTACATGTTCCTCCCTTCCTTGATGATCATAATTTTGATAGTATCATTCCACTTGATGGTGCAAATAATATTCCCTATGATGATTATACATTGAAGGAGATTGAATAATTTACACATATCAAGAGCAATGATGATCTAGTAACTTTGCATACACCTTCAACTTCTCTAGTTGAAATCACACATTTATCTCTTGTTGGTGATTCGATAGAGTTTCTACAAGAAATATTTATTTGTCTTCATAATTGGGATTCTTATTTTCTAGATATTGATTCATTATTCATGTCGAGTTCGACATTTTAGACTGGGGAGATGCAGTTTACGGGGTTTCTCTACTTTTTGATGATAGCATCATAGTTGGAGATACTTCTTAATATTTTTTCAAGGTTAACATTGTTTACTCTTCTTATCACTTAAGTGTATTTATAGGATCATGTTGTGCCAAAAAGTGGCAATCTGATAAATATGTAGTTCTGAAATGCCTCAAAGAATTATCAAATTTATTGCAACTCTTATCCCACCCATCATGATACCAAACCATAAAATTAATACCTTTATAAGACCTAGTATATCTTTGGAGACCAACCCTACATGGCCAACTTTAAAAACATCCTGAAAACATGTTTTTGGCCTATTCTTATGTGTTTTTGTTTTACTTCAAACATGTATTTGACAATTTTTTTTGTCACCCAAGTTTGATGAAATGAAAAGGGTTTCTTAAGAATGCTCTTACCTTTCCATAAATGTAATGTTTTTCAAATTACAAGTTTGTAAGGAATTATTACTTATTTTCTAATGGAGTTACATATAAATTGTTGATTGACACACTAATAGAAACATAACTATAACTTTCAAACGGTAAAAGATTTTTGAAATCCAAAAAATGCATCACATTCTATTCTTCTTGTAGTATAAGGAAAAAAGAAGAAGTTAAATTTTTCAAAGTTCAGAATTAGTTTAGACAGTTAAACAAAAGATTTTTTTTATTCTAAAAATAATATAGTAGAAATTTCGTAATTAATTAATTAATTAGAATAAAAATACCCAAAATATGTGTTACATGCAAGCATGAGTCAAATTATTATATCTAGAATCTTATTAAAAAATATTATTATTTGAGTTTGACTAGGGTGGTGAGGCATACGTCTACCTCTTAATTTTATCCTAAATTTTTTATACTATTGCATTAAAATTTTAAGTTTTGACCAATCAATTTTTATTTTTTTAAAGATAAGACATAATATTTTAGAAACTAAATTCAATTTCCTACAGATTATTTTCTCTCAACTTTCTGATAGAAAATTCATAATAAGTTGAAAATTTCATGTCAAGTTGGCATAACCCCGATTTTCTAATTTTTCGTTGCCACTCAAGGGCATAGTTTGGTTGACCATGATCCTACACATGTACCCTTGCTTTTCCATATCTTATGTTTCATCCTAATGGCGTGATAGAATCTTTGTATTTGAAAATACATATTCAATCTCTAGAGATGCATACATGGAGAATTTCTTCCTTGTTCTCTCATTTTCACATGGATTGGATTCTTCATTTTATGATCTATATTTTTCTTCATAAAGGGAGATTGTAGACATTGGATTCTTTTTTGTTTGTTGGTACACTTAATCAATATTGAATCTTATTCATTATTTGGGGGGGGGGGGGTTGGGGGTGGTGGTGTGATATCATGTTTTCTATCATCCTTTCTATGGGGGAATATTTCTTTGTGTATACATGATTTATGTAGTTCTCGGGGGGTCTTGCATACTCTATCCATCCATGTACCCTATCTATTTTTCATGTCTCTTTTTTGGGAAGGGGTTTTCCCATGAGATCTTTTTTCATTCTCCATTTTTAAATATATTTCATTATAATGTACATAGGTACCTAATATGGCCTAGTAGCTAGGAGCCATCTTGCATTGCAAGTTTAATTGTATTCCCTTAAGTTGCACTTAAGAGGGGTGTTGGTGTAATTAAATATTCACTAATTATACTTTACTTAAGCTTACATAGGATACTTTATTTCATAATAGTTTTTCAATAGGATGCCTAGGATTTTTCACCTCAATTAAGAACATGGTGTAGGAGAATTCCACTCTAGGTGGTGATAGTGTAGACCAATTTTTATCAAATCCAAGTACATTCTAGAAAACATTAACATTGTATGGAAAGGGATGGAATAGGATTGAAAATTAAAATAGCTAGCCATCTCAAAATTGTTTTTTTCACCATATTTAATGGCTCTTCTTTTTTGCCATGATTTGAGACTAAAATTTTGACACTAGATTTCTTTAATCTATGAGAATGTTTTTTGGGTTTGCTTTTTCCTGCATCACTATCAATAGTTAGAAATGAAAGATATTTGGTCTCTTTAGGTCCATCCACCAATGTTGGACATTGGCCCTAGCTCGTAATGTGCTCTCTACTTAAGGCTTTTGGTACTTCTTTGCCAACACAATCTCTTCTAGGCTTCTTAGAGGAATTTCCCTGCCTAAGTCCCCTTCTTCACTTGTCAATGACCACTTTGTTGATGATTCCTTTCTCACTCTCATTGAGGATGAGGAGAATAATAGAAAATATTTTTAGTGCCTATATACTTTATGTATGGCTTCTTTTTCAGCCATCTAGTGGCAAAAAACTCTTTTTTATAGGAAATCCTTCCTTCCTACACCACCATAGATTTTTCATTGTGGGTGGAAATTGATATAACATGGAGAGATATTCCATGTTTTAGCCATTCCTTTTTCTTCCCAACTGTCACCTATGGAACTTTGGATGATGTTCATAGCAAGATAAAGAATCTTGCATGCTAGATCATCAAGCATCTTTCTATTGCTAGTAAATTGTAGGTCTCCTCCAAGGTTCTAGCTATTACTCATGTTTATTACTCTTCCTATTGGGATTCTTTCAAACCCTCATATATGAAGCTAAAAAATATCCTAAAAGATTTTCTCTAGGCCTCTAGGGTTGACCATTGTGTGTTTCATAGAGTTTCATGTGAATTATATTGCCTTTGTTAGGATTAACCATAGACATAAATAATAATTACATGCCAATATAACCAATATCAAAAAATAATAAACCAGACATAAGAGAACACAAGACAAAGATTTAATGTGGTTCACCCAATCCCTAGGCTATGTCCACCGACAAAAAAGCCCAATATTATTATTATCTAGTGATTACAATCTGCAATCCCTTAAAACTCAATACTGCCACAAGAAGTTACAATCACATCATCCATAATAAAATCTCCAACCCTAAGTCTTTTTATATATAATTTTGCTACTTATAAAATTAGGGCTAGAATAAGTTAGCCAATATAAAAATACCAACTAATGCCTATTACAATGATAAAGTCAGTTTAACTTTTGGAGGTACTACCCCCCAAAACCCCCATGGGGGCATTACCCTTCAACCTCACCCTATACTAAGATGGGGAGCAAACTTGGGGCCTTTCATTAACACCCAACAAGAGGCACTTCCTCCAAACCCCCATAGTAAAATCTAGGGGTAAACTATGTTGAATTTATCAGGGGACAATTAACCTATTAGTCTAATTATGCTCCACATCACAAGATCCTTCACAAGAATTCTAGAGGTCTTGGCCTTCTTTTGTCCCAAAATTAGGGCCTAGCCTTGTGTTCTCAATGGGTTATATTAGCCTTAAGTAGAGACAAGGTCTAGAAAATTCTTCTCAACCATTGTATTTCTTGAATTTTTTCTATCAATGGACCTTCTTGGAAGGGGATTGGCTTTCGAAACTTTCTCATTATGCAAGATTTTATTTAGATTTAGGGCACATTTGTGGCCAAGAACATTTGGAGAGCTTGCAATATTATTTAGACTTGGCTTTGGTGGGCTAGTGATTGATTTTGTGAAGGTGTTTCCATGAACAAACACAATCTCTATCGATATCCTCTTTTCTTTATTTAAGGGATTCCTCTTGCCAACAATCATAGGGTTAGTGTTCTACATTTTCACAAACAAACATCAAGATGCCCAAGGACTTTTTCCCATAGCACTATGAGTCTCTGGACTTGGGAAGACCTCATGTCCAATTTTTTCTATCTCGTCCAGACTAGTAGACTTAAACAACTTACTGGTTTCTACCATCGCACCTTACATGCTTCATAAGCTTGGTGTTCATCTTATCAAGTCAGGGTGGTAAGATTGGAAATGGTATCTATGGAATCCTTTTAGTAGCTATACATGTAGGTTGAGGTATCACTAGCTAGTGCCACAGTTTCCTTTGGTCACTTCTCTTAACCAATTTGTTGACACTTGCAGTCCTCCAAGACAACATGGAGGCATCACTTTCTTACTATCTGGTATGCCTTTACTATGTTGAGTATTGCACACTTTTCTTAGTTCCTTCTCTTGTTAGGGTTGCCCTTGGATTCTTACCTTGCGCATTTGGGAGTCTGAAACCCTAGATGTCCTTTTTGTGGACACCCAAAAACCCTTTCTTGATTTTTTTTGTTCTACTAGTGAGCTCAACAATATTGGAGTTAGATTCATGAATTTATTAGGTCTATTTCACCTAAACCATTTTCTTGGGATAAGGTTCTTCTAGGTGATTCACCTAGAATACCCTATAAATTCTCCGAGATTCAATGTGCTTTTAGGATGGAGACTCAATTCATGCTTTGGAAAGATAGAAATGTTGTTCTTTTCACTCATGGTTTTGTGGATATTAATGTTTCTATGTATACTAAAACTTGCATATGAAATGACGTGCTTATGTTGATTCAGGTTGAAAAAACATGGTAGCTGTAGAGGTGGCCTAGCTTCAGGAACTTTTGTAGCATGGGGGTGATGCCCCTTTTATGATTTCCAAAGTATCATTAGACTCCACATCTATCAACCGCACTTTTCCTTGTGGGTGAAGTCATTGTTGCAACTTCTCTTCTCACCAATCAAAGACCCAGTGTCCCAAGCACCCCACTGCTACTTTGGTGATGATGATGGTTGGCATCATCACATGACTTACCCACCACATCATAACTCTAGTTGGTCCATTGCTATTCTGTCTATGCCTTCTATTGTTTAATTTTCTACTGTGATTATTTGTGGCCTCTTTCTGCCTCTTCCAATGGGTTTCCTCGCTCCACCTTGGCCATTTCACCTCCTAGGATTGAGGGGGGAAAAAAAAAGGATGAAGACATGTGATATATTCCTAACCCCCATACCAGCCTCAATCGTGGATGGAGAAAAAATGGTCAATATGACCCTACCCCACTCCCCTCACCTAGCACTGCATTGTCTTTCTAAGTTGGTTATATATATATATATATATATATATATATATATATATTTACGAGTAGTTATTTTTTCCTTCCAATTGCAAGCCATGAAACTTTGGTGGGATGATCATGTATCCCCTTACCTCTTTTTTTATAAATATATAATTTAATATTATAAAAGTTAATATAAAAAGACCCTATTCATGAAAGAAAAAAATATATAAATACAATGAATTTTAAATACCAAAATAAACATGTTATACAAAATTTAATCTATTTTATTTGAAAATAAATATTTTATAAACACAATCATTTAAATAAATGAAAAGTATCAATCACCCAGAGCAAATAAAACATTTATAACAACAAAATTGTTTATTATTCTTAAACAGAACATATTATGATTACATATTACAAACAGGCATAAACCATCAAATTAAGATACAGATTGTGGCGCTTGGCCATATAAGACAACCATTTACAGAGGAATATCAGGTATTACGTGAGAATTTACAAAGCCTAACAAACACGGTCATCAACTGATAACACAGAAATACAACTATTCCTATAGCGAAACAGTACCATGCAAATCATGCCTCGTTGTGAACACCATTGAATTGGGCTATGACATTGATGGCAATAAGAACATACACAGTGACTGTCAATAACACAAATAAAAAGAAAGCCCATAGCTGACGTGACCAACAGGAAATTCCATGATTATCCGAGTCGCCCGAGGATTTCAGCTGCTCTTCCTCTTTGATTTTGTGATAAATATTACAGAAGAGCAATGTAAAAAGTAAGGAGAAAACCGATAAGCAGATCATGACAAGTATGAAGCAGGGGAGGCTCTGCTTCCAGATGAAATAGAGGCCGAAAAACGTGAGAGATGTGGCAAAGAGTGTGATTGCAAAAGTGAGATATTTCCACTTTGCCTTTGCAACCACTCTTACTCGTTCCTCCTGTATATCAGGTGGATCAATCACTATATTGTTTCCCTCGCTCGGAGGCAGAGCATTTCCTTCTTCGACATCACCACCATTCATATTGATATTTTGTCCAGGTGTGTCAAACACTAAGAACAACAATCTGGACATATATTGACGATAAAGCATTTGAAAATATTCCCAAAATCTTACGAAAGACAGATTACCACAGAGAAGTACCATTTTATTCTCATCTAATGCCGTTCAGGTAAGCGATTTCCTATTTCTCGAAGAACAGAAGTCAGGTGAAAGCCATTAACCCATACTAAGAATCAATCAAGTCCATAAAAACGTTAGTCAATTTTGATAATTTAACACATTAACCTTAAAATTATCCTTGTAAACTATCTTCATTTCACAAGCAGACAGAAACAGAACCAGGGCAAAGAGCGAAGTAGAAAAATGGAAAGCATGGGCAAACAGATGTCTAGCAATGATGAGATGAGAACCAAACCAAGAAAACTCTATCAACGTTTGAGTCCTGAACAGACTCAGTATTTGGAAAGGTCATTTATTTCATCCGCCCCTTTCAATAATTTCCTGTGGTAACAATTTTTTTTGAAGTATGCTATAGATTGTCATTTTCATGAGTTCTCTCTTTGTACAAATATTTCAACGGTGCCCACATCCTAATGAGAAACAAAGGGCTGAACTGAGCAATCAATTGGATCTCACCCGGCAATAAATCAAGTTCTGGTTTCAAAATAGGAGAACTATGATAAAGGTTATCAATCAATGTGTTTTTTACTGAACGAGTTCATGAACATTTAGATCTACAATGTTAGATCCAAGCTTTGTTAAAAACAGACCAAGTCATCGGAAAGTTTGGAATCAAGGTGTTTGATATGACATGTTACAAGTTGTGTGATAACATAAACTGTGTGATATAACATGTCATATCAAACACCTTGATTTCAAACTTTGTACGTAGATTGTCGTTGGTAACTTTTCAATCTACATTCAAATTTTGAACATTACTAACGACAATCTACATACAAATTTAACATCATCGGGGCACTTCTTCGTCTGAGTTTCGTAATAGTTTCATACGAGTTTCGTAATTCTTCTCAAATGCTTTTGTTACAAGTCACCCGAAATGAATCAGAACCTTCCTTCTGCCACCAAAAATAACTAGTAATAGACAATATTTTAGAGTAAGTTATTTCAACGGTTTGTAAGATTACGTTCTTGTATTTTTTGATTAATTTGTGATTGAATTTTCAGCATCAATGTTTACAATTTCTGTTGGTCAAGCAGCATTAGTTAGATCTGAAATGTTGATAGTGAAAATTGGAACTTCGTTTAATTACAAATGTAAGAATTTAGACTATTTGTTTATCTAAATTAAAATTAAATTAATAGAAATAAAGGAGTTAGCAAACTTTGTTGGTGAAAGCTTAACATTAGATTAGATTATTGTGATAAAATATTGATAAATAGAACCTTCGCATAAAGAACATTAAGTGTTTTTTGTTTGTGGATTGGGATACATTATATAGTCCAGCCTAAATAATATATCCTCATCATCTATATTAGTATTTTCTATGCAAACATAATGTCCTTTTATCTTTATTGTTTATCTTAAAAATATTGATTGGGATTAGAAGTGTATTAAGGATTTTCTTAAAGATGGATGAGAGATGTTTCCTTTATCTTAAAAGAAAGCATGTTGATCTTATGCAAATATAATTCCAAATCCATAGTATTTTTGTCATCAACGTTTGAAATCTTAGAACAAAGAAAATCAAGTTTCAAGAAGAGAACAAAATGTTATATAAACATCAAAAGTGTTACAAATATTAATCATTACTTGACATGTAAAACATTGGATTGATGAAATACATTTAAACGTAAAATTTATAGCTTTGAATGTTATCTAATGTAATTTCCTAAAATTAATAGAGAGTAAATTAGGTAAATTAATTAAATAGGCAATCAAAGAATTAAATAATATGATAAAGGACACCTTTAATTAACTAATTCATTCATGAAATAAAAAAGACACCAAAATAATAAAATAATAAATAAAGTTATGACAACTCATTGTAACTTTCCAAAAACTTCTTAGAGGCATTTATAAGACATTGGCTAGTATCATAGGTAATCATTGTCTATTCAAGATCTTCCCTATTCTATAGTCACAATTTTGGTGATAATCACTCCTCACTTTGTTATGCCTATGATTCAAATTTATGAAGCATTCAATTAAAGAAAAATGCGATGTAATGTGATTTATATTGATTATCTAAATAAAAATACATAATTATTCACTATATTCAATTTGGATTATGATTCATATGCTATGTTGATGTTGCATCTTGTATCTATAATAATATTTTTGATGAAGAAAATATTAACAATTGGATCCATCATCATGTTTTAATTGAAGTAACAACCTATAAATTATCGTACTTGACATGTGCAAGTTTAATTTAATATATGGGAAGAAAACATACTATGTAGGGGGAAGCTTTAGTTTCCCTTGAATACATCCCCTTTGGGAACATTTCCCTTGCATATTTCTTCTTGTGCATTTCCCCTCACATGCATTATTTTGAGTACATTTCCCTTTGATATCTCCCCTTTGGTACATTTCCTTCAAATACATGTCTCATCTACATTTTCCATTTGGTGACCCAATCACTCTGTACATCACTATGAAGAATATTTGGGATGATTACAAAAATAGGAAGAAATGGATGATATCCTTCTTGACACTAAAATCACCAAGTCCTATAAGAAATATCAAAAGATGAAGAATCTTTTCATATTTAAAGAATATATACTTTTGACC
Organism: Cupressus sempervirens; assembly: GCA_028749045.1. Lineage (NCBI taxonomy): Eukaryota > Viridiplantae > Streptophyta > Pinopsida > Cupressales > Cupressaceae > Cupressus > Cupressus sempervirens. The sequence continues at coordinate 872,402,166 of CM053792.1, forward strand.
AAAAAAATTATACTTGTGCACATAAGGAGCTTATTAAAGTCATTAATGAATAGTCAAGTGAACCTATGGAGATCAAGGTTATCAAATCCTTTGATAGGTATTATGAAAGGAAACAAAAAGAGGAATTGGATCTTTAATTAGCAATTCTATCAAAAAAAATAAAAAAATAGAGACAAACTTCCATGTTGATGAAGAGAAACAAAGTGAATCCAACTATATCACGGGATCATGGGTGAGCTAACTAACCAAATCTTTATCTTCTACAATCTAGGTTTAGCATATATGAGGCATATCCAATCATTAAACAATTATATCACTCTTAAGTATCCATTTTAAGTTAAATTGTCTCTATCCTTGAATAACAATCACTTTATTCTATCATTTTAAAATGGGAGCACTTCCATGTTAAAAGCATTTAGCCCTCCAAGTAAGTGATCTAGGGTCATGTCAAGAGCCTTAAATAGGTCTTTGGATTGATCTAGTTGTTCCCCCCCCATTCTAATTCTCTCTCCCTATTTGCATACTCTTTTTGACAACTTTTTTATGTGAAATTGAAGACTTTGACTTTTTGGGTCAAGGTCGACCTTGACCTTGACCTAGGTCATAGACAACCTCCACCTTGACCTATGGGAGGGTTGACTTCGTCTCTGACCTCAAGTCCAATTTTCAAGTTCTAGGATTTTTGGGATATTGGGCTTCAAAAAGTTTCATTTTCTCACTTCTGGATTGGTTGTTTTGAGTTTTATAATGGTAAACTCTTAAATTGCATTAAATATTGGTCCATTTCTAGGGGTTAAGGTTAATTGAGACTTAATTCTCCAATGTCAGCCTTCTCTAGAAGTTTGTGCCATACATCTCTATATAAGGAAGCTTTCTCATCTCATTTTCTATAAGACCGAATATGGTGATAACATGAAACTAGAAGAAGACATTATCAAGTATTCAAGCATTCACACATTTAAGATACAATTCAAGGAGGTCCATTTTTAAATATTGAAGGATTCAATCTCTATGGAGCCCTCTTGTTGAAGATTTCTCCATCCACATTCATTTAATTCTTGTCTATGAAAAGATCCATTCGAGATTGGTGTTGAAGATCTAATGCCATTGATTTGAGACATCCTACATTCATTTGGAGCATCTTTACTTGTGGATTCAAGAATTCAAATCCTCCACAAGGATTTCAACATCAACAAGGTGAATAGTTCCATTTATTTTGTTTATACATATTGCAATTTCAATTACATTTCAAGGTTGATTCCAAACTGGGGTTTGACCAAGGCAAAACACCCATCCAAACAAAAATAATAATTCTTTTGCAAGTACATGTATAGGAAAATAAATTGAAGTCCAGATTTAGATACCTTTTTTGCTGAACTTTTGGGATCTGTGAACAAAATTTTCATTGGATTAGTGTAGGTCAAGATCAATTTTTTGGGCTAAGATTATGCCCCACTATCTTAGTCGAGGTCAACCTACCTTTAGAAGGACAATTTTTTTTGGGTTTTCTCTATCTTGACATTTCTGGTCTGGGGTAGTTGCAGATTTCCCCAAAACTATACATAGATACTAGAAATAAAAATTTTCTAGATTTTCCCTACTTTGAAGTTAGTATATATCTTTCATCCATTCAAGGTTTCAATTACTTACTTTTTATAGTAGATTATAGGATTTCCTTTGTTCTTCCTATTCTCCATTGTTTGATTCATTTGTGCATTGATCACTTCCTTGTGCTTAATCAATTTGGATAATTCCTTTTGCGAGTTTGGGTTAATATAGATTGTATGTTCCCGCACATATCATATTCCCCATACACATATTTTCTTCTATTTATTTTTGTGAACCTGACATGCTTACCCTCATTTATTTTGTGGAATTAGATGCCCTATTGTGTTTTGTGGTGTTAGATTTCCTTTTATCTTATCTTGTTGGTGTTAGATTTGTCTTTTATGTTAAATCTTTCATGCTAATTAGATTTCTTGCATTTATATTTCAAAAATACAAAAAATTGCAAAATATCTTTCAGAATTAAAAAATATTCATGTTTTATGTTTTCTTAGTTTAGTTCATTTGCATTGTATTGGTTTGTGAGCTTGATTACTTCCAGTCCTACCTCTAATCTTTTGGTTAGATGAAGCCATAGACTTATGGACCTAAGGTTTTTGATCCTGAGTCTTCTTCTCCTTTCCTTATGATCCCAAATGAGAATTTTCTTCTTCCTAATTCCAATACTATTATGGAGAAAAACTCTTCTCACTCATCTCATGATGAGGATGATACTTTAAGAGTTCCCCCTGAGCAAGTCCAAAAAATTTCAAACATGATAAAATGGGTATAAACATGACAAAAGGTGTTAACCTCTTGTGTGGTATTACTCTTCATGTGCTTTCAAATGTTAAACTTTAGGTCAAGAAGCTCAAGATTTAAGGTTGATTCCTTTTGTCCCAAGTGTAGAACATTCTTCTATTCTATTACCTAGTGTTCCTACCTATACTCCTTTGATTACTGCAATGATTACCTCTATTATGAGTGTTCCTCCTATGTCCCTTCCTAGATTCCAATCTTCGTATCATAATGTTCCTTTTACTTATTATAATCCTCTTCCAATTGTATTTATAAGTGTTCCTCTAGTTGTATCTTCCATTCCTATAGCTTCCTACACTTTACCTAGTGTATGTAATTTTACTATTCCTCCTATTTCCTCTAATGATTCAACACTTATTAGTTTGGCTCAAACTATGTCATCTTTACAACAACTTGCATCCTTGACTCAAAACAAGTTTAGAATTCCTACTTGTGACATCGAAAGTATTTTGTCTCAAGACATCATTTGTACTTTCATTCCTAAACAAGTCGATATGCCTCAAGTTTTGAATTACAATGGTAAGGGAGCCCCTATTCATCATGCTAAAAAATTTCAAATCATTTATAGTGATTATGCTCACAACCATAGGATTTTAGCTAAGTTATTTGATTGAACATTTCATGACAAGGCCTTACAATGGTTTTTTTCCTTGCCTCCTTATTCTATTGATTCATTTCCACAACTTGCCAATGCTTTTATACAAAAATTTAAAAATAATATTGGTTCACAAGTATCTTTAACTGATTTGATGCATTACAAACAAAGTTCTAAGTAGAAATTAACTGAATTTATTGATAGGTTTAAGTATTTACATGCTTATTATTTCCTATGATGTTCCTAATATTGATATTTAATGTATGCTTATTTCAAATTTACAAAAGGGTATTAGAGATAAAATTATGCTTACTGAATTTACCTTTTCAACAACTTTGTGTAGGGCTTCATCATTATCAATTACCATGTGAGTCAATTTGAAAACAAAACTCCAATGGCTCCTATTCCTATTGATAAAAGTGATGCTGCTCGTAATCCAAATAAATTTCAAAAATTCAACAACTATGTCAAGATAAATAAACAAGAAAGTACAATTGTGTATTAAATCATACATTTACTACTCTTTCTAAATATTTACATTCTATTATGAATAGGCTATTAATTGCTAATATAACTACTTTACCTCCTATCTGATATCTTTTGCATACTATGATTGCATCTAAATCTTTTGATCCTAAGGCTTTTTATCAATATCATCATCAGAATGGTCCTGATACTAAGAAAAGTTATTCTTTAAATGATAAGATTTAGGATTTAATTGACACTAATACTTTATCTATTGATAATTTTGATGGTACTGAGAATAAATATGTTTCTCCTCCTAGTCAAAATCTTCAGATCTATACAAATATTTTTACTTACACATGATACTAATACCATTGATCAACCATCTTCTATGGATATTGTGTATGATTTAAAGATGAATGATTTGAATCAAATTGTTAATCAAGAGGAGCATGTTGTTCAATATGTATCTCCACCTTAGCTTTAACCTCGGCTTCAATCTCAAGTTTCATTTCAATCTCAATTGAAATCTAAGCCTAAATTGAAGCCTCAAACTAAACCTTGACAACAACCTAAGGATAAAAAACCTTGGGAACTATGTATTACTTTCTATGATTTTGAGGCTATTAAAGCTCTTGATGTTCCCCTTTATATTACTGCTAGGGTTTCTTAGATATCTACACATGGTTGTCTTATTGATCCTACATCCTTGTTCAATGTTATTACTGAAGAAAATATTTTTTATGAAAATATTGCAATTTGACTTTTATAATATATCTAATGTGTGGGTTAAAACTTGTAATGGTTTTCTTTATCCAACATTTGGTTCTATTAATTTACTAGTTGAACTTTGTGGAAAATTTTGAGCATTACCTTTGTTGTTCCTACCTCTAACCAGTTTCAAGTTAAGCTTGGTTTGTCATGGTTAAATTCCATGCATGTAGTTTCTTCACCTATTCATAAATGTCTTAAATTTGTTCATGATGAAGAAGTGAAGATGATTAATCATAGTTTATATCAGACTTCTAGGCCCAAGGATTGTCTTGTACTTGACTTCTTTTGGCCTTCATTACCTAATTCATGTCCTTCTTGACCTGATCATCTTTTCTATTCATATCAAGCTTATAAGCATCATAAGATTCTTGAGTCAATTTTACTCATATGGATCTTAATCATGGTCTTTTTCCTACACCTACATACCTCCTTTATCTATGGCTTCTACATCTATTAATCAAGCCCCTCTTGTTGCTTGTTAGTCTATTGATAATCCCATCAATCCTCCTCTAGAACCTATGAAAGATTTAGTAATTTATCCTCCTAGTTCTCAACACATTTAAAGAAAAAAAAAATGTAATTGATCTACTAATGAACATCATAAGAAGCATCATTCTCAAGATAAATCTCATACTTATATTCTTCAAAAATCTATACCTTCTTTGGATACAACTATGCGTGACATGTTAGAAGAAGTTGTTACTAATAATAGTGTTAAGTTACATGATTTTGATGATTACATTCATATCTTAGATCCTATTTTGATTAATCTAGATGAAGAAGATACTCTTGATGATACTAATGATGTTAATGGTGAATATGAAACTATTGACATTCACATTGATTTACCTAATATACTTTCATTACAATTGACACTTACACCTAGTATCAAACATTGTGATTTTCAAGAGGATCCTTATTTGGAACTGGCTATCATTCCTACTATATTGGATATAGTCCCTCTTGTGAGTTACCCACCTTCCATAAATTATATAGAATGAGATATGGAGAGTACGTGATGTGCTTGATTGGCTAGTCATTCATGGTAGCCTTTTTGTGTGTTTGTCTATTGTATTGTGTTTCTCTCATGCTATGTTTGCTATATGTTATTAGATTATTTTATATGATCTTTTTTTCTCTATTGGTGCAAGGTGATAAAGGAATTGAACCTATTGTATTATTCCTCTACATGTATCTCTATTCTTCCATGTTTTGTTTCATGTTATATTGTATCTATGTTATTGTTTGTAAATATTTCCTTGTGTAATTTTCTTGGATCGACAACTTGGTAGCATTGATTCTTTTTGGTCTCTAGGTCATGGTCCAAAAAGATTCTTCTTTGTATCTCTTATGTGATCTTTCCTCCTTTTTGATTGTAGTTCTAGTTTCTTTGGGGAATGATTCCAATTCATTTGTAAAAATATCATATATATATATATATATATATATATATATATATAATCTTATGTGTTATATATATAAAATCTTATGTGTTAGAGTGGGGTTTTCATTGCACCAAAAGACCAATCTATCAATGCTCGATACAACCACTCAACTTATAGTAGACGGGAGGTATTTAATCTCTTGTCATGAATCCTAAGGTGAGTGCTAAACAAATTTCTAACAATATCCCCCTCAATATTAACCGAGGGTTTGAGAATTCAAACCTATGACCAAGCTCTAATACTACTTGTTAGAGTGGAGTTTTCAGTTCACCAAAAGACTGATCTATCAATTCCTAATACAACCACTCAAATTATAGTACATAGGAGGCAGTTAAGCCCTTGTCATGAATCTTGAGGGGAGTTCTAAACAAATTTCGTACATTATGATCATACTGACACCACAGTAGGTAGATCCCTTCTATGTTCTCTATATGTTTGTTTTGTATTTACCTTGATTTGTCTTTTTCTGGGAGCATCTCATAGTGGAAATGTAATCAGTGGAGTTGTTTTCATTTCCATTAAATTCAATTTTCCTATTAATGTATTAGCAATGACTTTAAGGTTGGGGCATATGATCTTCTCATCTATTGTGTGCACGCATGCACACACACACACACACACACACACACACACACACACACTTTTTGAACATATGTTTCAAAAAATTTAATCTGTTAAGGGTGAAAATGTCTTTAAGACTGGATCTCTTCTGCTTTCTAGTTTTACTTATGGAATAGAATATTCTTGAGGGTAAATCCTTGGTGGGTTGACTAGTGAGTCCCAAAATTCACTAAGAGGCTTAATTACATATTTCAAGTTATATTGTTTCTTTGTGTGGTTCACAATGGGACAAGTTCTCATTGGGTGAGATAATCATACTCTTTCTCTCTTTCATTTTTTCTAGAGATGTCTCTTTTATTGCAATCTTAAAGTTGACAAAGACTTGATTCTTTGAGGGCTTAAAGATATCTTTGTGCCTTTGATTTTAATAAGATTTTCTTTTCATTATTATTAACTTTACCAAGAGTTTGCATCAAGTCTATACTCTTGCTAAAGTGGGGGCTTAATGTATCATCTTAAAATGGGAGCACTTCCATGTTAAGAGAATTTAGCCCACTGAGTATGTGGTATGGGGTCATGTCAAGCACCTTGAGTAGGCCTTTGCATGGATATGGTTGTTTCCCCCTATTCTACTTCTCTCTCCCTATTTCCAGCCTCTTTCAAACAACTTTCTCTATGAAATTGAAGACTTTGAATTTTTGGGTCAAGGATGATCTAAGAGTTAAGGTCAACCTTGATCCTAAACTAGGTCTAGGACAACCTCAACCCTCCTCTAGGGTAGGGTCGACCTCATCCTTGACCACAAGTCCAATTTTTAAGTTTTAAGAGTTTTGGGATATCAAGCTTCAGATAGTTTCATTTTCCCACTTATGGGTCTACTATTTCAGGTTTCAGTATTGTAAACTCTTAAATTGGATTTAATCTAGGTCCATTTGTAGGAGTTAACATTAATTAGGATTTAATTCTCCAATGTTAGTCTTCTCTTGAAGTTTGTGCCCTAGATCTCTACATAAGGAAACCTTCTCCTCTTGTGTTCTCTAAGAATGAATAAGTTGATAACATAAAACTAGAAGAAGACATTATCAAGCATTCAAACATTCAAGATCAAATTCAAGGAGGTCCATTGTTATCTATTTAAGAATTCAATCCATATGAAGCCCTCTTGTTGAAGATTTTTCCATCCACATTCATTCAACCCTTTCCCTTTCTAAAGATTCATTCAAGATTCATGTTGAAGATCTAATTCCAATAATTTGAGACATGCTACATTCATTTTAGAACATATGTAATTATGGATTCAAGGATTTGAATCCTCCATAAGGGTTTCAACAGAAGCAAGTTGAATAGTTCCATTTACTTTCTTTATGCATGTACTGCAATTTATATTATGTTTCCAGGTTGATTCCAACTTGGGGTTTGACCAAGGAAAATCCCCTTTCCAAAGAAAAGAAAAACATTTTCTTGCAAGTGTAAGTACAAGACATTGATTTGGAGTGTAGATTTGGATACCCTTTTCATCAAACTTTTAGGATTCACAAACATAATATTCATTAGAGTAGTGTAGGTCAAGGTCAAATTTTTGGGGTAAGATTGTGCCCCCCTATCTAGGTCAAGGTTGACCTACCCTTGGAAGGACAAAAGTTTTATGGGTTTTCTCCATCTCAACATTTCCAATTTGGAGCAGGTTGCAGAATTTCACAAAACTGTACACAAACATCAGAAATCAACATTTTCCATATTTTCCTTACTTTGAGGTTATTATTTGTCTTTTATTCCTTCAAAGTTTCAAGTACTTTCTTTCTATAGTATATTATAGGATTTCCTCCTTTCTTGCTATTCTCCATTGTTTGATCCATTTGTGCATTGATCACTTCCTTATGGTTAATAAATTTGGATCATTCCTTTTAGGAATTTGTGTTAAGGATAGATCTTATATCCCCCCTCCTATTATATCTACCCTTACACATATTTTATTCTATTGACTTATATATGAAGAAATTTTTTCTTTCTAAAAGACAAAATCTTCACAATCTTTATAGAACATTATTATGGACTTATTTTGTAACAATACTTAGATCTCATATCTCTATTTGTGTCCTAGGCACACAAATAACTAATTATTTCATCAATAAGGTTCTCATCTTATGTTTCCAACTACCATATTTTCTAAAGTCCTTAGTTCATTTAAGTGGCTAGAATAATTTGAATTCATATCCAATCCATATCTCCCAAACTATTTACTATCATGGCCCACAGTATATCTACCCTTCATTTTTGGAATCAAGTATACTTTCTTCGCTACTAGTCTCTTGTTCTCATATTCCAAATAAACTATCCTAACACCAATATTATTTACAAGTGAAAATAGGTCTTAACAGTAATCCCTCAATATTGTCAACAAGATATCACCATTTTAGTTGGTTGGTTTTGGTTTACTACTCATGACCATATCTTTGTATAAGGACATGATGTTATTTTTTTGGTGGGCATTTGGGCCCTTTCCCACTTTACTTACTCAAAACAAGATATCACCATTTACTAATTTTGCTAAAATATAATCAACCCTTGGTATCAAATAATTAAGTCATAGTAAATGATTAATCATGAAACAATGACCTAAACAAAAGATGCAACTAATTTCTCAATTTCTCATTGAATATCATCAAATAATAGTTCAATGTATCCTTTGAATATTCCCCATTTTAGTTCATTCCAAAAAAAAGTAATTAAGTGTTCATTATTATCCATTTACTAATATTTGTTCAATATGCTCATCCCTCTAAGCTTCGAGTTAGCAATAAATTCAATAATCATGAAGATAGTATCTCTATAACTATGATAATGCAATTCTACACTTTAGTTGTGCTTGCATGAAAAAATCTTCAAAATCATATTTAACACTTCTCCAATGCATGCTAAGGGGACATGTATGTAGTATTAGACTTTACTTGTCTCCTACTTGTTAGCGAAAGCCTCTTGATATAGATAACTAGATGAACAAAGTAATTTATTATTCATGCACAAAATATTCATTGAGAAAGCCCACTACAAAAATATTTATATTGCACAAAACTAAATCTTAAGAAATGAAACAAAATTCATTTGAATAACATACTAGTGTACTAAAAAATATTGGAATATATGAGTTTCTAAGCAGTGACAAATAACTTATAAACAAACCATTGTTCTTACTTTCAAACATGAAGGATTTTTCAAAACTCACTTGTTCTTTCAGTTGAATCCACAACACAAGCTCAAACTTGTCTTTGAACAAAGTTAACTCAAAATATGGAAATTCTCAATTTAGTTTATCGATTGTTTAATTTATTTTCTTATATAAAAGTACTCTCCAATGATATTTGCATGTGACTAAGATAGTGGACTAGAAATTATTTTGAATAAAAAAAAAACTTTGTCATTGAATCGTTCACCCCCCAATACACATTCAAACATTTTCCTTGAAATATCTTTATGTTATTTGATCAGTTTACAAAAATTTAAATCAAACTTGTACATTTTCTTATTTTCTATTAGGATTGCAATATTTGCATGGAAGCCAGAGGGTTTCATGTTTGGAACTTTACAACTTCCCTTCAAATTACCTAACCTATCTTAAGCCATCTATACACAAGCATCTCAATCCCTCTTTGTAGATATATTGTCTATACAAACCACTCTGATGACTTATTAATTTTCACCTTCCATACTTGACTAATTTGGTAAAACATAGTAAAATGCAATTTTGTAAATGTTGTACATTTTCATCTTTTTTTCTATTTTCAATAGTTTGGCATGAATATTTATAATAAACTTACTAACATGTCTAAATGGATTTTTTTTTTAAATTACATTATTTTTGGCCTTTCTTGGTACTTTTACATCAATTTGACCACCAAGCCTTATTAAGGACCTATGCAAGCAACCTTTAAATTTATGACTAATTTATTACAATATTGACACAATATAAATTCAAATCACATTACAACATGAGATACAAAATTATTGGCCTCTTTTGATCATATTTTCATCACTAGGTGCTCCTACATCAGATTTCTAAGCCAACCACCGAAGGATATGAACAAGAAAGAGATAATAATTATCTCTTCAAGAAAAGAACACTTCAAATTTCATCACAACAATAAGACTGATGAACATGTTTCTATTAATCTTTTCAATAATTGATCAATTGCATGGAGATGGAAACTCTAGAAATGGTCCCTTGTAGGATAAATCTCTATAGTTGGCTGAGTATGGAGTTTACCCTTTGGTTGATCATGAGACATGCATAATTTCCATCTCTCCTTGTGAGTGGAATGTGTTTAGATAGTGTTGGGACTCAAAATTGAAGCACTAATTTTGAGTACCATTTTGATTAGTTAAAGGATCAACCATTAAACTCATCTTTATTTTTACTTTTGAAAAATGCATAAGTCAAATTCAAGAAAGTGTTCTTTGTAAGTAGACAGGTATATCCATGACCAAGTTGAGGATCCTCCACAATGCTAGAGATCTTCTTAACCTATAGGAAAACATTTTTAGCATGGAATATATGTGTACTAGAGAAGACTAATAATGATTAAGTGGGGAATGATGTAGAGGAAGAGGATAATACTAAAGATGATTGGTGAAAAGTTGGTCCAGATAATCAAACAAGAAACTAATGATACTAAAGAAACCACAGATACCCATAATGATGATTATGAGAATAAGGAAGAGACCTTAGAGATTCAAGATGATAAGCATGACTAGGAGACACATAAGATTGCTAAAGATAAGAGTGAAAAAAAACACAATGAGATGAAAGAGATGAGAGTGTCAGTAGTGGTTTATTTTCATAGGGGAGGGTTTTACATGGTGAGCACCACTATGACCATGTTTTAGAGCATGTGTCAGATGTAGGTTGCTAAATTGAGCATGGTCATAATCTCTGTGAATTATAGCTTGGTGCAATTTCTACTCTTGATGGACATTCCCTAGCCATGTGTATATACAAAGGAAGTTGATTTTGATCAGCATGGATATTGATGGATCATAAGTGAAATATTGTTGCAAAGGGACATGTTTGACACTTTCATTCTAAAAAAAGCCAGAGCTAAAATATGGAACCTATATCAAATTGTCCCACATTCATTGTGTGATGATATCTTATGGTTTTTTATTAATAAATAGATTCTTATTGAGTCTCTTAAATCTTATGTTTTATGACAAGAAGCATGAGTTGAGTGTGGAGCCTGTAAAGTCAAATTTGATGCTAAGGTAAGGATATTTTAACTAATATGAGGTGGGTAGTTGGAGGTGAAATCAATAACCTCTAGACAAATAGGAGCACACCACATGGAAGTCTTAGAGATAAGGATGAGATTGGAAGTCAAACACACAGTTAGTAGGGATTTTTGTGATGTCATTCCAACAGTGTGCATATGATCAGAGGAGTTAGGCGTAGGGTTGAGGAGGATGTTATGAGGTTACATTTAGGTGCTCAAGTGATCATTAAGATTTTGGAGGTTAGTGGCATGGTTGGTTATGACCTTAAGACTAATCACCAATAGTTCATTGCATGGTCAGGGTGGTTGGGAGCTTAACAACCTAGTGGCTCCTAGTGTTATGCTCATGTGCCATGTGACAATATGGGTCCCAGTCTAGTGAGGTGGAAATATGAGGATCAAATGAAATGGTGCCATGTGGCAGTGATGTGGTGGTTAACCAGGTTAGAATGGTGACAGGGGTGTTGGCAACCAGATTAAAAACTAACACTTGGCACATATCCCAAGGTAGTCATGAGTTTAGAAGAGTTAACTACATAATTAAAGTGGAAGTCACAAATTTATATCATCAGTTCAGTGGGAGTTCAATAATTAGGTTCATACATAACCCAAAGAGCTGTGATGATATGCCTAGTTGTTAATGGTAGGATCAAGGGTTTAAGAAAACTACCATGACCTTACAACCAACTACTAGTAGTTAGTTGTAAGGTTAGGACAATCATGATTTTAATTGCTAGAAAATCTCTAGGGTTAGGATTTGACAACATGTGACACCACAGACAACACAAGTAGATGATGTGGTAGAGGGGAGAGCAAATGAGATTGTTCCTTGTGACACATAGGTGGTAGGAACTAGTTAGATGTTGATGGAGAAACTGACAAGGATCAAGTGAGCAAATCAAAAATTTCCATGTGTTAAGCTAGTCAAACTAGGTTTGACCCAAAATTGAAAGGAGAAGGAATTTTAAAAAAAAAGATTTTCAAAATACTATTTTAATCTTCTTCATGGTTGAACATGCATATCAGACTTAAATAAACCAAAATTTATCATAAGGTTTGAACTTTAGGATAAAATAATATTTTTGTAAAAAATGGCCTATTCATTAGTTTTCAACTTAAAACTTTAAATGAGTGCCCTAGGCATCATTTTTGTCCAAAATATAAAGTATGATATCTCATTGGAAAGGGGAGAGAACAAGGAATCTATTTTTTCAATAATAATAAGTGTAGGTCTAAATAGGTGAAAAAATTATTCAATGATTTTCAAAATAGGGGGCATTCTCAATAGAACTTTTTTTCTTTAACTTGGAGCATTAGATTCAGTTTTAGAGAAAATAGTGAATTGAGTGTGTGCCAAATTTGGTGAGAGTCTTAGCAGTGATATTATTTTTTCTCCAAAGTAGGTTAATGTGGATTTTGGGAGAATTTTAATATCAGAATTGATATTTTACCATAGAGGGGATTTTCTCATCATTCTTGGAAGATATTTGTAAGTTTGTTATGGCATTGATGGAATTTAATCCAATTTTTAGTTCTAGAGAGAAGAAAGAGGTTTTGCAACAAAAATGGAGGGAGATTCAAGTGGACAAGTGATGATTCTAGATCAAATCCAAGATAGCTTCCTCTTATATATATTTCTTTCTTCTCTCATTGTACAGGGTTGGTTCCAATCTATTGAGCAAAGCTCTAGCTATGATTCCACCATTATTTAGTATTTCTCCATGCTTGAACAACATTGTAGTTTCATTTGAGCAAGTAGATAATATAGTCATCTTTTGTTTATTGTTCTGGGTTATTGCATGCACCTAATAAATTTTTTTTAAATAAATTAATACATATATTCCTATTAAAATATTTCATTCTAAATCTTGTCTCCTTTCTATGGTTTTGTAAGTTTCTATGGTGTATGGAAAAATAACATATCATACATTTGTAACATGATTTGAAGTCATGTCTCATTGTCTATTTTTTCTTTGAGTTAAAGACTTGAGTATATGTTTAATATACATTAACAAAATCGAAGGGATCACAAGAGAATTTGATAAGCATGAGATTCATTTTTTAAATTGATGTCTAATTTACAATGTAAGTGGATAGATCACAATGATATGGTGTATTCTTCTAACTTATGTGATACCCAATAGATAAGGGGTTGTTCAACTAGGAGATTGCATATCCTCATTGTTTCATAGATGGCTTATGCTAAATATCAATATATTAATTAAAGTTGATTTTCCCTTCATGTTGTATAGTTGAAAATGATACCTACACTTGTTCAAATATATATGAGAAATATGATACTAATAGTGTGGGCGGGGGGGGGGCGCGGCGCGCTGGCTCGGAGAATTAGAATCTTAAACTTTTGACTTGAAAATTAATTTGATAATATTATACCTAGTCCATCATTAAAATTATAATGTTGAAACATAAAATAAGTCCATCACATCCATAATAGTTAAACACAAAATAATGATTTGTTTATGCCGAAACACTTTAGGATAAAGGTAAAATTAGGGTGGGGATGAACCCCAATAATCTTCACTCTTGCAATAATGAAGTTAACTAGTTAAACATGAAATGTTTGATCAAAACATATGATCTACCTACTGAAAGGTTTTTCTTGTTAAATACTTAAAAGACTATTAGGTCTTTCCTTTTTAGAGGGATTGACACTTATAATGAAATAAGAACTCTATTAGGATATTTACATAGGCCTATTAGGACCACTTTATAAAGAGATTTGTATTGTCTCAATTAAAAAATAACTGATTCAATACCTGACCCTTAGTATGATTTGCAAGTTGATCTTGGGTCTCCTCTTTCCTTTATCTCTAATTTGATTCTCCTAATCTAATAAATATGTATAGTCCCTCGGTACTCTAATTTCTCTCTCTACTAGATTTGTCTCTTCAACTCCTTCACATGTGTGTACCCTTTCCACATTTTCTCCTTCTTCTTTCACTTTATGTGATTCTAGGGTTAGAATCATCCTTAGATAGATTTCATGTGAAGCTTCTAGATCTTGATCAATGGTTTAAACTTCATCATCTTTTTCCATTTATGTCCCTTTTTCTAATTGGTTCAATTATTTTCCTAGGGATCATAACTATATACTAATGACATGTAATCAAAATCTAATCTAGATCTATAGGTATTAAATCTCATAGAAATGTTAGCCAATATGATTCACATATGAGTTTGTGCTATTACAAGATCACATATAAAAAATGCATTTCTTCACACCTAAGTGCTTTGACACTCAGTCATGTATGTTCTTTCTTAGCTTCTATAAGTTTGTGTGCTTAGCACTACATAACTTCTCAATATGCTCAATTATCATTATATTACTTGGCTCATACTATATTCCTTGGATAACATACTTTTTGGTCTCTATTGAATGCTCCACAATGATTGCTCTACCTAGTCTAAGTTATACTTGCTAGGAATTTACTAGATAACTTGTTCATAGTAATGACCTTCTAATATTTCCCAATAAATAACTTACAAATGACTAAACATTTAGTCACTAATTGACAATATAGGCTCAGAGATCGAAGATCTCCACCTTCGACATTAGTGGAAAAAACTATTGGAAGCATGAATACTAATGATATTCCTATGGGGAGTATTGTAGATATGTTACTACGATGATATGTTACATTCATGACTGAGTTTTTCATTGATGTCAATATAGCAATTTTCTATGGTATCTAATGGAAGAATAGGGGAAAGATCAATTTGATATGGAGGGCTAGTTGAGTATTCTCACAATCCAAGTTTATGGGTACCTAGTATATCCTATTAATGTTGGGTAAAGAAATGTTAAGTTTGGAAGAAGTTATGTAAGTTTTTCTAATGTCTATTCTAAGATGAGGCATGTTCTAGTAAACTTGTCATATCTCTTAGCAGAATTGTTATTCTAAGAATCAAGGTTGAGGATGTTTAGCAGACATGATGATGGCGTGGTTAAGGTCACTCATCATAATATTGCATGTAAGACAAGTTATTCAAGTTGCAAGGTGGAAGATTAATGTTATCACTAAGTCTAACATGTTCTTAATGTGGTCCTATAATAATTAATTGAGAAGGTGTACTAGCTAACTTAGGGAATTTTTTTATGGACTCTATATAAAGGAAGGACATTTTACTTTAGCATGAGAATTGAAGAGAAGTGTTTGTAAGTAGCAGAAAGAGTAGAATGTAAAGTTGATCATAGCAAAGAGGAAGTGAAGGAAACTTCATTGCCAAGGATTATTTTTGTGATCTGACATTTGATATTCAGATCCAAGGTTCATTACATGGTCTAAAAGGTCTGACAATGATTGGTTTGGTTGAAAAAATAGAGGAAGAAGGAACTTAATAGTAGATTATTTGTTTGGACAATAAGCCCTTATTGTAATTGAAATTGCATGTTTGGGTAGTGGGCTCTTCTTGCATATATTCTACTACAATTCCGAATAGTGTTGGAGTCTCCTAACAGTGATACAAAGTCTCCTAATAGGGACTCTATGTACTAAATGTTGTAATAGACTCCTAATAGTGTCCCTCCTCTAGCAAGGAATATTTATATTAGTACATCATCTTGTGGGTATCATTCCCACCAAGCTTTTCCCTTTGATCAAAGGTTTCCCTAGTTAATATATCTTGTGTAACTGTCAATGTTTATTTTGTTATGGTTGTTGTTTACTTTGGTTGAATGGTTAAGATTATTTAAAGATAATAAATGTTTTAATTGTTGGATAACTAATTCACACCCTCCCCCCCTCTCAGTTATCTTGGTGGACTATTGTTTCTAACAGTTGGTATTAGAGCATGACGTCCTTGAAGATAAAGTTTAAAAATTTTGGGAGATCCATGGCAAGCATGTTTAGGAAAGATAGTCCTACATCTAAGAGAGGAAATTTTGACACCTAGATGGTGGAAATTCTTAGTGAGTTATTAGAATTATGTAAAGAATAGAGTATTGAATTTTTAGATCCAGAATCCTTTTGTTGTATATAGAAGAATAGATGCTCAAGTGAAGATGGATCTAAATTAGATGAAAACATAAAGATAAAGGAAGGTACTGATCAACTTACAAAGAGAGAATGAAAAATTATGATTTTTCTAATTTTTTTGGGACATGTAAAGAATTTTCTCATTTTTCAAGTAGATGTCATAAGAGATCAAGAAAAGCTAGAAAGAGTTTAGTTTCTAATAAAGCTAAAGAATTTAAAGAAAGCATGGAAAGATTCTTGAATGACCTTGATAATGAGCCTAGATTGATTAATGAAAAGAAAGTAATATAAGAGACAACTTTGGTGACTATTATGGAAAGTGTAAATGTAAGAGTTGATGAGAAATTCAAGATATAAGAATGAATAGTTTATTAAAATTTAGATGATGATTTATTACTAAACCAAGGAATGATGAAGTATTCTTTGAGAAAAAATGAAGGAGAATTAAGGTAGGAACAAAGCTCAGAACCTTCAACAAAGCCAAGAGTTGAGATAACAATTCCCACATTAGGAAAGAATATGACAAGGAATATCCACCTAAGAAAATCATTAGAAGTAAAGATAAAGTTGTAATGACAAGAAGAAGAGTCAATGAAGAACTATTTTTGATATCTCAATTTGAACCTAAGCATGTAAAAATGATCATTGGAAACAAGCTATGAAAGAGGAATTGGATTAGATAGTAAATAATGAGACATGTGAACTAGTCCCCAAACCAGTAGAGAAAAATGTGATAAGAACTAAATGGGTATCCAAGAATAGGATGAATGAGCAAGGAGAAGTTGTAAAGAACAAGGCAAGATTGGTACGTAAAGGTTACTAATAGCAAGAATGAATAGACTATGATAAAACCTATGATCTTGTGCCTATAATTAAAGTAGTAAGATTATTCTTATCATACACAACATACAAGAAATTCAAAGTATAATAGATGGATGTGAAGTCAAAATTTCTAAATGGAGAAGTTGAAGAAGAGGTATACATTGAACAACCTAAAGATTGTCCTTTAATAGATGGCAAGGAAATAGCATGTAGATTGAAGAAAGCATTGTATGGCTTGAAGCAAGCACCTAGAACCTAGTATGTGAGGTTGGGTAAGCATTTGAAAAAGTTTGGATATAGCAGAGGTATGATAGATAGTAATCTCTATTGGAAACAAATTGATCATGAACTAATAATTTTGGTAATATATGTTGATGATATCATATTTGGAGGAAATGATGAGGAAAGTGAAAGGTTTGCATAAAAAATGAATAAAGAATTTGAAATGAGTATGTTAGGAGAAATTAAGTATTTTCTAGGATTGTAGATTGTTTAGAATAAAGAAGGAATCTTTATTTCTTAGACTAAGTACTCAAAGGAATTGTTGAAAAGGTTTGGTTTGGAAACATGTAAACCTATTGGAACACTTATGGTAAATGGACACAAGTTATTTAAAAAGGATGGGACATCTACTATTGAGTAGAAGAAGGACAAATCTATGATAAGAGATTTGCAATATCTAACACACACAAGACAAGATATAGAAAATGTAGTTGGAATTGTTGCAAGATTTAGAGATGATCCTAGAGAAGCACATTATGCAGCAATGAAAAGGATATTTAGATATTTGAAAGGAGCACTAAATTTTTAATTATGGTATGAAAAGTCTAATGATTTCACTCTAAGTGCTTATAGTGATGTTGATTGGGTAGGTAGTATGGATGATAGAAAGAACACCAATGGTGGAGCCTTCTTTCTTGGAGGAAGATTAGTTACTTGGTCAAGCAAGAAGCAAGATTGTACCTCACAAACTATAGTAGAAGAAGAGCATGTTGCAACAACAAACAATTGTAATCAAGTTGTTTGGATGAAGCAAATGTTGAAAGATATAGGGACAGTATTCAATGAACTTGCTGTCATACATTGTGACAACATGAGCATAATAAATATGTCTAAGGGTCCAGTGTTGCATTCAAAGACCAAGCACAATTCTATCAAGTATCACATGTTGAGAGACAAAGTCACAAACAAGGAAATTAGACTGGAGTATGTGAGCACTAAAGAGTAGATTTCAGATATATTCACTAAGCCTCTTCCCAAAGAGACTTTTTAGTATTTACAAGGTATGCTAGGGGTTATGCCTCGTCCTACATCAGAGTAGAAGATGCAAGAGTGCATCAATCTAGTGTGACAGAGCAAATTTTTTTGTCTAGACTGAATTTATATGCTTCCTATATGGGGGAGTATTTGTGATGGGTAGAGTCATCAAGTACTCTTATTGGATGTTGTTTTTGAACAATGATGGATACTTGAACTAGTGAGAATCAATTGTTGCAAAATTTAATGGATGCTAAAACATTTGACATTAATGTGAATGGGGGAGAAGATTAGCATGAAAAAATGTCAAGGAGAAGATTTAAGTTAGGGAGAAGATTAGCAAAAAAAATAGTTTGGGGGAATGATTGATGAAGAGGATTTGAAAAAGAGATGTTAAAAATCTTTAACTGTTGGTATTCTTGGAGCTAGATTTTTTTCATTTATGTTGCCATCAATGCCAAAGTTGGAGATTTTTGGAAGCATGAATGATGATGATATTCTTATGTGGGGGTATTGTAGATATGTTACCATGATGATATGTTAAATTCATAACTAAGTTTGTCATTGATTGCAACATAGTAATTTTTTGTGGTATCTGATAGAAGAAAGTAGAAAGATCAAGTTACTATAGATGGATAGTTGAGTATTCTCACTATCTAAGGTTATGGGAGATACTTCTGATTATCTAGTATATGCAGTTAATCTCAGGTAAAGAAATATTAAGTCTAGAAGAAGTTATGTAAGTTTTGGTGATTTCTATTCTAGTAAACTTGGTAAACATATTTATGATGACATGGTTAAGCTCTCTCATCATTATATTGCATGTATAAAAAGTTATTCAAGTTGCAAGACAAAAGATTAATGTTATCGCTAAGTATAATATGTTCTTAATGTGGTCCTATAATAATTAATTGAGAAGGTGTAACAACCAACTTAGGGAATTTTTTTATGGACTTGATATAAAGGAGGGAAATTTTTCTTTAACAAGAGTATTGAAGAGAAGTTTTTTTAAGAAAAAAAAGAAGAGGAATGTAAATTTGAGCAGAGTAGAGCAGAACTGAGGGAGACTTCATTGCTGAGGTTTTATTATATGATCCAAAGTTTGATATTTGGATATGAGGATCATGACCTAGTCTACAAGGTTTAACAATGATTAGTTTGGTTAATAGAACATAGGAAGGAGGAACTTAATAGTATATTACTTGTTTGGTTAGTGATCCCTTCTTGTAGTTGAAATTTAATGTTTGGGCAATGGGCTTTTCTTGCATATATTGTACTACAACTCCTAATAGGTTTAGAATATCCAAACAAGGCTTCAAAGTCTCCTAATAGGGACTCTATGTACTAAATTTTTTAATAGAACCGTAATAGGGTCCATCCTCTAATAAGGAATATTTATATTAGTAGATCATCTTGTGGGCATCATTCCAATTGGGGTTTTCACTCTTATCAAGGCTTTCCCTAGTTAACATATTTAGAGTAATTGTCTATGTGCATCTTGTTATGGTTGTTGTTTACTTTAGTTGAATGTATAAGATTATTTAAGGACACTAAATGTTTTAATTTTTGGATAACTGATTCACCCCTCTCCCCTCTCAATTATCTTGGTGGACTATTCTTTCTAACAAAAATACTTTGTCATGAAATCATTTCTTTCAAAATTGTATTGGACTTTAACTCTAACTCCCCATTAGTTGCTTCTTCTCCCTTCTTATGACTTATCCTCCTTGTTTTTTTCACAATGGTAGGTAGGGCTATTGGGGTGAGTTGCAACTTCTTAAAAAAATGATGACTTGTCATAATATTGGTATAGCCTATGTTCCATCTGTCTTTTACCTTCTCCAAAATTTGAAATTGAATCTGTAGCTTGGTAGCTAGGTCAATGAATCCTACAATATGTGCAAAATTTGTCTTTCTTCAAAATTTCCTTGGAAACGTAAATAACCTTCTAAATTATATCTATGTATGGTGATAATTGAAGTTGAATTAGTGCCAATTTAGTCTATATTTCTACATCTTTAGCTATAAGCTCGGCTATAAGTCTGATTATCTAAGTTCATTGAATGAAAATGAACTTGATTTTCCATTCTTGCTCAATTAGTGAACATTAATTTCCATATTTTCATTTAATAGTTCTAATGATCTTTTAGTATCAGCTTTAAGGAAATCTATATCACACAATTTTAAGTATAAAGAATTTATTATTTTCAAAAGTGTTTCCAATTGTCTAATATTTATAGAAAGCCTAGATTTTTTTTTGTACAAGTTTGTGTGAGACTTTCTATACTACTTTCTCCTTTCAAACCATTGTAAAAACTACTCATTTGTTTCTATGTCCTCTGTTTGAACTATATCAACTACATATATTAGTTGATCCAAAACTATATGCTAATAATTTTAATTTGTAACACCAAAAACATCTATGAAAATGTCTTTGGCAGTATGAAATACATGTCTTCTCTTTTTTTATTTCTTTAGTTGTGCTTGTTTGTCATTTTGAGTCAACAATATTTATATTTTTCCATTCTCACATGACTCTATCCTTTCTTCCTCCACCTCCTCTTGTGCAACTATCAACTTCCTCTTTGGTTTCACTTGCTCATCTATGTGCTTTCTCTTCTTTTATGAGCTTACTTGTAGTAGCTCAGTAGTAGGTTGTGTTGTCCTCCTTCAAGTCATGAAAACCTTTCCCTTTGGCTTTATTAGTGTCACCATTTGTTGCATATCTTTCTAGAGGTCTTCCTTTACCTTCAGTGCAATTATTGTAACCTTCCTTCGTGTTTGTGGCCTTCTTCTTCACAACTAAAATCTCATTTCCTTTTCCTTCCTTGGCCTCTAAGAGTTGACCTCATCCTTCTCCTTGTTTCATTTTTCTAGCCTCATAATTTTATATTTTTCTTTGGTTTCCTTCCTTAGGTGTGACAGCTTTAGTAATCAACTCAACAATAACTATTTTATATGCACCAAACCACTCAACATTAGTATCTATGTTGTCTACCAGTAGTGCAATGAAAATTTTTGATATATCATCAAAATTTATCTCATAAGGAATATGCCTTAACCATGGTACCCTCGGTATTACTACTCGATCATAAACAAAATTTCTATCCATAATGAAACATAGACCATCACAATATTTATATACAACTTATTTTTGAATCCTCGTCCTTTTCTTCATTTTAGTTTTGAATTCATCAAAATAGTTGTCCATGACTATTTCAAAATTATGTCCCAATCTCTTTATTAGGTCATTTACTTGATCTACGATAGTCTTGTTTCTGTCCCATGCAATTGTTCCAATAGTAGGGAAATAGTTTTTTATGTAGAAAAATATATAAACTAATAGGGAACCAAACATACATGATGTGTTCTTAGATTTTCTTATTGCTTAGATAGGTTCTATATAATTTATTGTAATTGTAGTTTAGAAAGATCATATGCATGATCTTTCTTCATAATTTTGTATCCCAAAGCAATTGCAATGCAAGACATATTGTTCAATCTTCTCGATTGATAAAACTTGCGTGTAATCACATGAACAATGAATTCAGTTAGTGGATCCTCAATGTTGTCTATTGAAACCACATGACCATTCCACTACATCTTGGTTAGGTTTTCAATTTCATTCTCTATGTAACTCCTTATTCTCTTAGGTTAATCCATTGTAGGATACCCAGTTACTCTTTGAATCATTGCCTTGTTGATTTTGGTTGGCCTACCTTCTAGCCATACTTTCATGTCATGAACTCAAATTAAAATAATTTTTATCCATTCATTCTTTAAATCTTTTAAGAAATTCTAGGGCATGAGTAAACCATTTATTTTTAATGATTTTGAATTTTTGTTTTAGAATTCCATCTACACATTTCTTGTCATAAGCTATCCTAATTTCAAAATCTCCAATTTCTCTAATCTTAAATTGATAACATTATCTAATGTCTTGCATAGTCAAGACTCTAGGTGGAATAGATAACAACATTCCAACATTATCAACAGGGATTTCAATATAAACTATGTTTCTAAAATTTGGTGTAGGTTTGTGATCATTCCTTATGATTTGTGCATTGTTATCCTTTGTCATTTCACTTCCAGATGCCATTGTGAATTAGGTTTATCAACAAAATATTTTTACAAAATATCTTTACTTGGCAATAAGAGTAATACTTACTTCTCTTCACAAATTTGATAATAAATTGTTGTAATTCTTTGTTCTTGTTGGGCATTCATTTTGCATGAGGTCAACGACAGGAATCCATAGTGTAATTCCTCTCTTGAAAAGAAAATCTTTTTAAGGATCCACTCCAAGGTTCAGTGTTTGTCTTGTGACGTACCAAAATCCGCTCAGTAGAAGATTAATGTGAATGTTTATGAGGAGGCCTTTGCTGGTTCCAAAACTCTTTTACCTTGGAATCAAGTAAAATATGTTCGCTGTCTCAAAATATCACACCAAAAGAACAATGTTTTTGTATTTTCTATTTTTTCAATGAATGCAACTCTAACAATGCAGCTAGTATGAGGTCCTATTCTAATAGGGGGGTTAGAAAAGCAAATAACAAAACTGAAATCAAATAACTTGAAATTGAAATTCCTAAACTGACATAAGCTACAGAACACAACACGCTGCAAGTTAAACCTTCGAAGAAATCAGTAGGAAACCAATGAAAACAGGAGCAGCGCTTCCTAGAATCCACTGATGCAATCGTCGGTGAGAATTTGTAACAAATTGAATGATGTTTCACTCCTCATAAAATTGCAAGGCCATAGAAAGTGTACTCATGCGAGATAAAAGGCTATGTAGACACAATCAGGTGATCTCTTCTCAAGCTCGTTACATCAACGGAATTCATATATCTGTAGCAAACACCAGAACTAAAAGATCGCACAACTAGAAACAATGTAATAAACCTTTGGCTCAATCATAGTCTCATGAATAAAATCCACAAAAAAATGACAAATTCAGGCAAGAATAACTACACTCCAAATGCGAGCACCAAAAGCATAACTTTATTGCATAATAACGGTGGCCTTTTTTACATTTTACAATGAGGTATTTATAAGAAATCGTCTCCTCAATTTGTGTTGAAAGTGAGAGATATATTAATGCAATAAAAATGCCTTTAAAACATTAAAACAAACTAAATATATACAAACTGGTAATCTAACTGGTCCTTGGAGGGACTCCATCCATATTTTATTCATTAATTGGATGCATGAGCCCTTTACATGTTAAAAACAATGAAAGCATGAGAGAGAAAATAGGAGGAAGCTATTAGTTGAAGTAGAAGTGCATGGAGACACCAAAAATAGAAGCTAGCCCTTCACTTGATGTGTGTTGGAGTTATCTTGCCATCAAAATGTGTTTCCAATGCATGGAAAGTGCTATTTTTGGAACTGGCAGTTGACTATCGGCGCACTTCTGAATTGCGGAGCCTCATGAAAATGTGGAGCTGCAGACCTACGGACCTAAGAAGCTGTGGACCTATAGACCTATGGACCTACGAAGCTGTGGAGCTGCAGACCTATAGACCTGCGAAGCTGTGGAGATGTGGACCTCGACTGAGTCAAAAACCTCAAAAACTTTCTAAGTGTCAAAATTGAAATTCTGGCATTTTGGTTTTGTTCATCTTCATCCTAAAGATATATTTGGATATTTGCTCTTGAATTTCTCTATAATCTCAGTAATTTTAGCAGGATCGGGAAGATCCAAAGCCTCATACTTATCTTTGACCTTCTATCTGTAGTTATCCACCTCAATCTTAGTTTCTACAAAATCCCCAAGTTTGGTATCCAACTCTAACAATTCTTCTTCTATCCTAAAGGCTTGTCTGATATCTTCATCACTGGATGCTTCCTCTCAATTTTTTCTGAAGTTTTCCACAGCTACCTCAACTAGTAAAAGCTTCTCCCATTCTTCATCTTCAAAAATATCCAAGCATGGATCACTATATAGCTTTTTTGCTTCCAAAATTCGATCTTGAGCTTGGTCCTTGAGCCTATGTATCTCATCATGCAATGTTTCCATCACTTTATTTCCCTCTGCAATCTTTTCTATCCAATCATCTATCATGTCTAGTTCTTTGCCAGTATATACATCAATCAAAATGCGGTACCTTTGTCCTTTTATGGCCTGTAGAATTTGCAAATCCTTGCCCCAAACTCGTACCTCATCCATAACACTGAAGTCCTACCTCAAAATTGCCACGATCTTATCAACGTTGTCTTATGTAGCATGCAATAATTTTAGACTTCCTGTAATTATAGTGATACCCCTATCCTTAAGGTTGTCTCGCTAATCCTGACAAGCTCTCAAAAATGGATTGAGCTGTACACCTTCCCCTTCTCTCAAAATGGTAGTCAAAGTCTCCTTGGGGCATTCAAAGTCAAGAGGACCAATAACTTCAGCTAGATATCCTTTCAAGATCTCAACTTGCCTTCGAAGTGCTCTGATTTCAATCTCATCACGTTCCATGTGGTTAAGAACCTCTTTGACTCCCATAGTCATCATTTGTCGAGAAGTATCCCATATAGGTTTCCCTAATGTGATATTCTTTACCTCATATTCCTGAAGGCTAACAGCTTCTTCATCTGTACCTTTCGAGGGATGAGCCACTTGTGCAAATAAGTCCTGATTCCAAGTAGTGGCAATGAATGCAAATGGTGTTGCATCTTGTAATGGAGAGTCAGGCTTGCTCAAAATCTCTGCAATTCCATAGATATCATCCTCTGAAGCAAGGGATTGATGCTTAGCACTTCTCATTATTTCCTTCCAGAACCATCTCAGAATATGTCTTTCTCCAACCTTAGCTCTAGATGATGAAGGGATGTGTTCAGCTACCTCCTTCACTTTGTCATTTTTTCTTGGAGTTTCTTGTTGTGAGGGTTCTTCTTCTGTAGTCTCAATTTGTGTAGATCCCTTAGTTTGATCCTCAACTTCTTGAGAAGGTTGTTGTATACATTCCATTACCTGTGCCTCTTTTGATGGCTCACTAGTAACCCTTGGTTCTGGTTCTCCTTGTAATGATGATTCCTTCTGAACATGTTCTTCTGAACTCAGAGGTTGAGGTGTCACTGAAACCTTATCTACCATCATAGACTGAGGTGAAGACAAGGGCATTGGATGAGGACCTTGTGTCTCAGATGGCATCTACATCCCATCTTGCTATTGAGATAAACCTGTAGGAGTATCTCTAATCTTATCTCCAACCAATTCTGTACCCACTGGCATGAAATCATAATCTAGAATGGAGAAAATATTATCACCTAGCTCTCCTTGCTCATTCACCCATCATTGTACTTCATCTTCCGACGAAGAGAGCTCTACTATTTCAGCTTGGTTGGATGGTGGGATATTTGTGACATTCTTCTTTCTTTCCAATTCTGTAGCTTTGGCAAGTTGGGTTCTCCCTTGTAGAGGCACTTGTTCTTCCTCCCCATCTAACTCTATTTCATCCTCATCTGATTCCTCAGGAATAGTTTTAGGAATAGAGGGATTAGGCACTAATCTTTTATGAGCTCTCTGCCTCTTGTTCATTCTAACCTTGACCCTCCTTTGCTTCTATGGAACCATAGGAGAAGCGAGCTCTTGATGCATCAGAGGAATGGATGTCTCTAGATTCTCTCCCTCCCCTTGCTAGCTTGACAAAACAAGAGGCAATGGATAATCAACCTAGAAATGAGAAATCCTAGAGTTGTGGGTGTCCTGGGGAGTAGATTCATGTTGCTGCAAAGGGGCCTGATCTTTAACATGCTCTGTTTGGATCCTCTGAGGAGAGGCTTTCTTCCTCTTTTCTTTCTTCTTCTTTGGAGGATGGTAATATACCACTGGACGATCAAGCTAGTACATACTTTCTGGCCTATTAGGAGACTGGAGCACAAAGATAAGAATTGTGAATTTCCTCCCCTTTACCTTTTCTAGGTGAGCATGTATATGGAATATCACTATATCCGAAATTGGATCAAGCAGAAAGGGTTTCTTGATCCAACTCTTTATCATTCGGATGACATGTCTTGCTCAATGATTAATATCATCCCCTTCCTCTCTATCAATTTCTGCATTTAGAATGGGCCTCTCACCAACTTTATCTGTATTAAATAAGGGATCTAATAGCTCTTGCGAATCTTGTATCCTTATCTCATCCAGGATGGTCAAATGGAGAGCCTTCTCTGCTAAATACAAAGTCATTCTACAATAGTCCCTAATACAAACATCATAGTTGTTTGTGGCATTCATCCAATGATCTTTAATAGCATCCTTGTCGTAGAATTCTTTTCCTACCAAATTTTCTACTTTACCAACACTATCAAAGAACGGCCAGGGAGAGTTATATTCCTCAACCAGATAGTTCTCCCATTCTCATTCGAAGGTCAGGATATCTTGCTTTCTCTTTACTTGGTATGTCCCTATTATAAAAGGCCAATCCCAACAAGGCCTTCATTGTTTCTTGATCCTCTCATAGGCTAACTCAATCTGCCAAGAAATTTCCATCAGAACCAACTTATCACTTGGGTACCTTGGGAGCTTCTTTGGATGGATAGATGCACCCACAACCCGAATGTTTGTGAATGTTCAGAACTGGATAAAATATGCATCGAGAGCTATGATTTGTGCCTTGACCTCATCAAACAATCTCTTTCCATTGTCGCCTTCGATGAATCAAATGATGGCGAAGATAAAGGCATCATTCACAATCCGACACTCTTTTCTTTGCGGTGAAAGCTTTTTCTTAACTAGCTGAGGATAAATTATATAAGGCCATGGGTTAGGATCCTACATACTACCCTTTTTGTACAACTCAGGATAGTCGGTGGCCCTTGCTGCAAGTAGATAAATCACATAAGAAGTCATATAGAACTTCTTCTTGTCCTTTACTGTCCGCAACTGATTACACAAGTTCTCACTAAGTGTGGTAGCCCAATTTAGTGGCATCTTTGCGTGTCTGATGGTTTCAATGAAGTTAACCATGAATGGAGCGAGATGACCTGCTGTCGGCAGTCCCATAACTCTACTTAGGAGAATAATTGAATATCCAATGTCATCCCTCATATATCCTTGAGCCATATCTACTTTGCTAATTGTCTTTCCTCGAGATGGCTTCTCAATGAAGTATGAGGAATATATAATGTCCATGGCCTCCTGGTGATGATCCTTATGCCACCTCTCAGCTGCTTCATATGAAAGCCCGATAAACTGATCAGCTTTGGTTAAGCGAAAGATTCTCTCAATATTATCAGGTTGTAGATCCAAGACTACTTCCCCAGTGACACTCTTTACCACCCTTTCCTCGGGAACAAAATGTCGAGGTAAGGTCATGATCAATTCAGCTAACTAAACAGCCTCAAGATATGATGCTGCATTTACCAATCCAAACCGTATTAAGGCAGATCTCAAAGAAGATCTTTCAGTTAGGTTGTTACAAACCCTCAAAAATTCTCCCAAGTCCGTGTGTCCAAGTTCTGTGTCTTTGATCTCAGAGTGTTCATTGTGTAATCGTGACTTCAGGGTTACGCCTTGAAACTTGTATATGACTGGCTTGGCTATTGATTCGAATGTGGATGCCATTTGATTGTATTACCTGCATGTCACAAAAAGAAAAATAATTAATTACTGGATACATAAAACACATTAAAAAAATGATGCTCAAAAACCAATTTTATTTTACTTATGATTTATTATTATTATTATTTTTATTATTTTTTTTTTGACAAAAAAATAATAATAATAATTTTTTAAAATAATAATTTAAAAAAAAAAGTGAGGGCGGTGGCCGCAGCCACACGTGCCGCGCAAAAGGGGCACCGCGGCGGAGCGCCACACGCACGCAGCCAGGAGGGTTGTGCAGCGCCGCATGTGCTTGTGGACTTAAAGGCGTGCGCCCCCATGAGAGCGTTGCAGTAGCGTGGTGCACTCAATGGCTTAAAGGCACATGCACGCGACACGCCCAAAAGGGCGGTGTGGCAGCACGATGTGCGAGTGGCCTTAAAGGCACGCGCAGCGCAGTGCATGCATGCGGCGTGCCCAAAAGGGCATTGCGGCGGCACGATGCGCACATAGCCTTAAAGGCACCCGCAGCGTAGCATGTGCACGCGGCGCACCCAAAAGGGCGACGCAGTGGCGCGATGTGTGCGCGGCCTGTGCAAAAGAGCACCACGGCACGCGATGCGGGTGCAGCCTTAAGGGCGCGTGTGGTGCAAAAACTGGAGAGAGAGAAGGGGGGGAAGAATTTTCCTCACCTTCCTCCCTTAGCCAAACAAGATAGTGGAAAAAATGAAAAGAGTGGTAGGAAGGAGGGGGTTTTATAACCCCTCCCCTTGCTTGTTCTTACAAAGTGTGTGTGCCTCGGTATGCTCGCTCACGCGGGAGATAATCTAACTAATAAACTAATTTTCTTCTCCCTATTCTCGAAATGAGAGTCAGGAGTCAGAAAAAGTTAGGGGGTCCCCATTCTGGACTCAGAATGGGGCGTGTGTTGTGAATACCACAACAAATAGCCCCCAAAGGAGGAAGAAATGTGTTAAACATCCTTCTGACTGTATCGGACATCAACCTAGGTTTGAACATCTCAGGCTTATTTTGAATGACTTCATAGTCAAAATACCAGGACTCAAAACTTTGAAGCTCAGTGTGTGTGTTATGAATTTGTTCCCTTCGATGCATTAGAATGTAGTCCATTGAAATTTTTTGACAACCCAAAAATGATCTTCCACTCCTCCTAGCTCATTCATTTGGAATCTCCACGAAGACTTTTATCAACCAATTGATCGACTAGATGAGAGAATTAGTTCAAGGGCTCTTGGCGGGATGTCACGTTCTTTTGATTTTCAAGCCTTTTGAAGAATTGTTCCATGTCGTTTGAAATGCCACTTTTGATAGAGCAATACTTTGAACATAAACTATTCTGTTTTGAGAACATATCTTGGAGCCTTTTCAGATCTTTGAAATCCTTCATTCTTAACACCATTTTTTTTTTGGTATCCTAACTACGCTTAGACTATGTAGTCAAAACATTGATGTCGTTTCTCGAATTCGATCTCTTATGAACATCCCTTGCATTCCTCTTTTAGAACTTTTTAGAAACTCTCATGCCAATCAATGGTCTTAGCTATCTCCGAGGAGACCCCTCCTATTTGAACCAGTTCGAGCTTGAATCATCCCTCATCATCTTTGACTTCAATCTAACAACACCTAAAACAATCAAAGTTTAAGTTTTGCAAAGTGTTGAGAACTTGTTGGTCTAGAGTTTTGATTTCTTGACTGAAAAACCCTTTATTTCCACAAGAAATGTCCAATGTTTGGTTGGTGCACAACGCACAATCGTCTGAATGTTTTGACGAAGAAATACCCCTTTCTGAAATTGGGACCAAAGAGTGGTTAGTAGAATCCTGAGAAAAATCTCAAGTACACCTTACCCCCTGGGACTCAACTTTGAAAACAAAACACACAACTGAAAGGAAACACACGACTAAAAGCAAACACATGACTTGAAATCAAAAACACTTGCAGAAAGGAAAAATCTATTCTAGATGCAGAAATAAAATCTAACTTTTGTTGTTGTTTTTTTTTTTTTTTTTAGGATTCAAAATAATGTTTTAGAAATTGCCCATTTATAGGAAAAGGTAAAAACTCCCCTTGTAAGGAACTTAGCCTAAATGTGTTTTCTCCGAGAATTTTTGCAATTTGATATGGGCTTGTCCACAAGTGTTGAAACTTAGTATGGCTTCCCAACTTTTCTTTCGCCTTATCCCAAAGTACGACTAGGTCAAAAACCCTAAAAGATTTTATGGTGGCCCTCTTGTCGAACCATCTCTTGACAATGGCTTGATGTTTAGCCATGTGTTCCAATGCAGTTGTTTGTTTCTCTTCCATTTCTAGAAGATTCATCAATCGAATTTGTACTCTGTCAATGTCATCCGCATACCCACTCATGAATTTTAAAATAGGAAACTTAAGATTGAGCGAGAATACCAGTTCTTTCCCGTAAACAAGTAGATAGGGAGAAGTACCCAAGGCCTTTTTTACTCTAACCCAATCTATCAACAAAGCGTATTTTAATTGTGTATGCCAATCCTGAGGGTTCTCCTTTAGTAGTCATTTTATTACACTGATCAAATTTTTGTTCGTAGACTCCGCTACGCCGTTTCCTTGCGGGTAATAATTTGAAGAGAATTTGATGATGACTTTGTTTTCAAATGCCCATTGTGTTAAAAATGCGGATGCAAATGCAGATCCATGATCGCATACAAGAGCAAACGACATTCCAAATTTGGTAACAATGTGCTCTTCCAAAAAGTCTGTCACCACCTTAGCAGTGCAATTTCTAAAAGTCTCAGCCTCCATCCAACGTGTGCAGTAATCAGTAGCTGTAAGGATGAATGCGTGTCCAGTTGATGATGGTGGGTTTAATGGAACAATGAAATCCAGTCCCCACTTTGCAAAAGGGCACACCTCGTATACTAGTTGAAGTGGCATTGCTGGGTGCCTTTCTTTGTTAGCACTAGTTTGGCATGTATGACAGGAACACACATGTTCAAATGTATCCTTGAATATTGAGTGCCAAAAATAACCCGACCTTAAAATCATGTGTGCTGTGGCTTCTTCTGAACCGTGTCCTGTACCATACTTCTCATGAAACTGTTCTAGGACATTCTTAGCTTCTTCACATCCTAAGCATTTCAAATAAATCCCCTCGTAGTTCCTTTTATACAACTTGTTATCAAGTAACTTGTAAGACTTGCATTTCATCTTAAGTCCCCTAAGTTGTGAACAGTTCATCCATTTGGGGCATTGATCTTGTAGGAGATAATAAAAAATATCTTGGTACCATACATCTTTCACCACACCTTGATTGATATCAACTTGTGACACAACCATCTTCTTTTGATCTTCTTCATCAGTTTCATCATCAAATTTGAATTCCTTTTGATTTCCTTCTTGGTTGTTAAGGATCATTTTGGATAATCCTTGACCTCTAACTAATTGCATAGGTTGAATCTCTAGATTGAATTCTTGAAGTATTGCCATCCACTTTCCTCTTCTTTTGCCAAGTTCATTCTGCATCAAAAGCATTTTTACTGCTGGGTCAGGTACAATTGCATACACCTTACTTCTAAGTATATAGTGATGAAACTTCTTCACTACCTTGATTAACGTAAAGGACTGTTTATCAAGATTTGAATATTTTAACTCAGTGTTCTTTAGAGGACAACTCATGAAAGCAATGGGCCTCTCATCTTCCTTCTCTCTTTTTTTGCGTCAAGATCCCTACACAAGAATGTTTGGAAGCAAAGGAATAGATCTTGAAAGGTAATTCATAATCTGGGCTTACCAAAATAGGGGCTATGGAAATGGAAACCTTGATATCTTGGAAGGATTTCTTTATCTCTGGTACCCATTTTTTTTTAGCCCCCTTTTTGAGTAAATCATTGAGGGGGCAGACTATTTCCGCGAAACCACTTATGAATTTGCGTACAAAGTTTATCTTTCCAAAAAAAGATTTCAACTCCTTCCAACTGTGAGGGGGTACTAACTTCAAAATTGATTCAACTCTATCGAGATCAATTGAACTTCCAAGCTCAGAAATGACATGTCCCAAGAGCTTCCCTTTAGGAACACCGAACGAACATTTCTTGGGATTGAGTGATATGTTGTACCTACAACATCTATTGAATACCTGCCTCAGATCAACAATATGAGTACTTTGATCTTTTGAAAAGAAAGTCAAGTCATCCATGTAGATGACTATAAATCTATTTATCAATCCCTTAAAAGCTTCATCCATTTCTCGTTGAAATGTAGCTCCTGCATTAATCAACCCGAAAGGCATCCTTCTGTAGGCAAATGTTCCCCACTTGGTTGTGAAAGAAGTCTTTAGCCTATCTTCTTCGTTGACCATGATCTAGTTATATCCTAAGTAACCGTCCAAGAATGACATTATCTTTGAACCATTAATGATTTTCAACACTTCATCTAGTGAGGGTAGAGTGTAGTTATCCTTCTGAGATGCCAAATTCAAGTTATGAAAGTTGACACAAAGGCAAATTTCTCTAGTCTCTTTCTGTACAGGGACCAAATTTGCTACCCAGGTGGAATGACGGATAGGAAATATGATCTTAGCATCTAGTAATTTCTTAACTTCTTTCATAATCAATGGTTCGATTATCTGATTCACTGGTCATTGTCTCTGCCGGAAAGGTTTAGCATCTAGTTTCAACGGGATGTCATGTGTGATAATATCAGGATCATAAGTCTTTAACTCTTCATAACTCCAAGAAATCACATCTTTATACTCAGTGAGAAACTTGAGCATGTCATCCCTTTCCTTTTGATTGCATGCTTTTCCTATTTGCACCATTTTTGGTTCTTCATATATGCTTAAATTGTATGAGTCACATTCTTCGATTCCTTTCTCTTGAGTTGCCCTTCTATTGAGTGTTGATTCGTCATGGTCAAAGATGCATTCAAGTTCAACCATCCCTTTTAGAATGTTTTTGGTTTTCAAATGAAGGATTCCATTTTCATCCTCAATCTCATCATCTTCAAGCTTGTCTTCAGGTGTATCATCAGTCTCTTGTCCTTGGAAATGGCGACTGCACATAATAAACTCTAGTATATGTTGATCATCTTGAAAGACTTGAAAGTTTGTGATATTGTCGAGAATGGCAGGAATAGCAACTAATTCAATGGAGAATCTTTTCAACTTTGTTCTTTCTACTAGTTCTAAAGTGTTGGCTGAAATTGCAAGGGCATCTGCTACCACATTCCTTCTTCTTGGAATGGATTTGATGTTTAGAGCTTGAAAGTCATCCATTATATCCCATACCCTTTTCCTGTAAGCAATTAATCTTTTGTCATTGCATGAGTATATGGATTTTACTTGTCTTATCACTAGTTGAGAATCTCCTTTGATTA
Organism: Cupressus sempervirens; assembly: GCA_028749045.1. Lineage (NCBI taxonomy): Eukaryota > Viridiplantae > Streptophyta > Pinopsida > Cupressales > Cupressaceae > Cupressus > Cupressus sempervirens. Next base: position 872,435,615 of record CM053792.1, read on the forward strand.
TATGAGCAGTAACTCCCTTTTCCAATGCAAAGAGAAGTCCTCGAATCAAGGCTTCATATTCTGCGCCATTATTAGTACATCTAAACTGCAATTGATATGCGGCATAGAAAGACCTACCTTTTGGGTTGATTAGTTCAATAACTACACCATCTCCTAATTTGCATTTGGAACCATCGAAGTGAAGTGTCCAAACTGTATTTTTCTTGGGTTTTCTGACTTTGTGCTTATTCGTCCTCAACTTTTCTTTTACTTAAGCCTTGAACGACTGTTTCTTGGGAACCCATTGTAACTTTTCTCATGTGGGGCTTGATGAATCTCCTTCATATCCCATGGATAAAGGAAGAGTGTGTTTTTCTTGCTTCTCCTAAATTTCCCCTATTAGCCCATTGATTTGTTCGACTTTAGGTTCAGGATGAATGACTACTGAAGTCCATCCTTTACCTTTGACATATCGTCTTCTTCTTTGAACTTTGATCATCCTGGGAGGAGGAGAAGACAAACCTCCACCATCTGAAGAGGTATCACTGTATGATACATTTAAATCTTCACTTTCCTCTTTAGTTTACTGAATAAAGTTGGATGAATTCATTGAATTTTGACTTTGGATAACTTCTTCGCTGGAGGTCTCCGTACTTTTGTTTCCCATTATTTGTGTCAAAAATTTTGCTACTACTTCTTGGCATGCTGAACATTCAAACTCTGAATGACTGACTTTGTGCAATTGGCAAAATCCTGGAAGGAGGAGGACACTAGGGTTAGCTTCCTCTCCTAAACACTATAGATTAGTCACCATAATTTCTATGAATTGTGTTACGATCTTAATTTTGGGGACCAACACCTTAGGTTCTTCATTTTTCTATTGAGATATCTTGTTTGGAACCAAGTCCAATGCCATCACTTTATACGACCCCAAGTCAAATTGTAAGAATGCTACCTCATTCGGGGCATTATAATCCATGATCATTGTTTTCAGTTTGGGCTCAGCATCTATCTTGATTTGATTGTTCAAACCTTTCCAGGGCAACCATAATTGAGTGAAATATGTGGAGAACCATCCTCTAAGACATTTTGTCCACTCCCTACTTAGGAGTAATCTATATGTTTCCAGGATGTCCACCACATGTACGTCAACAATATCCTGGATCCGAGGATCAACTGTTAGCTGTATCCACACATCTTTTAATACTCCAATGACTTTTACCTCTATTTTATCCAACTGTATTACCACTTGATTAGAGGGTTGAGGATCAACTCCTAGCCTTTGAGCTATTGATAATGGCATCACATTACACGAAGCTCTTGAATCAATAAGAAAATTGTGAAGATTCTTTCCATATATCCTTATGCTCAACAAAAATGGGGGTACCTCAATTTTGTCTTTAAACATAGCGGGCATAGCTTGTGTGGCATTTACTTTTTGCGGCACCATCTTTTGAGGGACATTATTCATATTATGGGAAACCTTTGTATTATCCAATTTCTTCATGAGTGCTTCTCTTTGTTGTGGACAATTTTGCAACATGTCGAACATGGACATATTGGCCTTTGTTTTCTTTACGTCTTCAACTGCGTTATATTTTTTAGTAGACCAAGCAGGGTTCTTCAGTATTGTTGGTATGTTCGCCTGATTTTGATACTATGGTCCTCCTAGGGCTGGCCTTACCGGTGGTAGATTGTTGCTTGCTCTAGGATCAGGTGGAGTTGGTTGCAAACCAGGAGGAATTCCATCGGTCAAGGGATCCCTCTTGTTTCTTAGATTATATGTGTTTCGATTATCATTTCGAAAGGCAAACATCTCATCATGTTGAAGATTGGGTTCTTGACTAAAAGGGAACAGGAATTATTCATTTGCTTGTTGTTCCACTTGTACATTCTATGTAGGATCATAAGATTCTAATAGAATTGCGTTGAATTGAACAAGAGGTGGATTATCATTCATTGGCAGGTTTTTATTCACATCCTGACTACCATTGTAGTACACACCATCATTGCTAGGCATATTTGGGCCATCATCATATTGATTAATATCAGCATACTAAATTTTCTTATTATCAGCATGAATACTTCCATTATTTGGTCGAGTGTTCCATTGTCAATTTTGTCTTTGGAAGCCATTGTTGTGATCAGGAGAATTGAAGTTGTTCCCTCCGTCGTTGTTTCCTACATTGTTGTTACTGTTATTGTTTAAGTTCCTGTTGTAATTCTAACCAAAATTGTTGTTGTAGGGGCCAGCATTGGTTCTTTGGAAGTTCTTACTTTTTCCTTGTGACAATCTAAGATGAGTCAACTCATTGTTCATCTGTGACATGGTCTTCTTCATCTGACCAACTTTTGAAAGGAGATTGTTATCTGTTTCCACAGGAAGCATTGCTTTTTTTTCAAAGAAGGCTATTTTCGGGGGCTCATACCCTGGGTATGTTATCGCTTGAGTTTGTGGAGCGGCTACCTGTTGCAATGGAATTGGGTTCATAGGTGTGAACTAACTAGGTATAGTGAGTGCTCCCATAGGAACCGTTGGCATGGTAGGAACTATTTGCGTAGGAAGCATCATTCCTCCTCCATTAGGATTAGCTTTCTTTGTGAATGTGATTGCTTCTGCAAAGACTTTGTCCAATGTGTCAATATTTGCTGCAAGAAGTCTTCTCAGAAAAATTGCAATAAGAGGATCCATGGCATTGAAATAAACTTGGATGTCAGATTCAACCAAAATTGTGTACGGTGTTTCCAACTTGCGGTAGGCCATATGAAAATGATGATTGAAGCGTGAAACTGTTTTAGCTGGGTCCCTTTTTATTGATACGAATTGTTGATGTATCACTGTTGGATTGATGAATGTTTTGAATTGTTCCAAAAATGATTTTTCGAAAGTGTCCCAATCTCCAATATATCTTGGTGGTAGGTTCACGTACCAATTAAAGGAAATCTCCCCCAGAGAGTAGGCAAATAAACGAAGAACCACATCTTCATTAGCAATTTGCTTCCGGTTGCAAATTTCCTTAAAAATCTTGACATGATCTTCAATGGTTCTTGTTTCTCCATAAATAAACCTTGGACAGAATTTCTCGAGATTCTTCGGGAGGTCATGGAGGGCACCTCTCAAGCTAAGGGGTGAATCAACTACATTTGTGAAAAAGGCCATCGAAGGATTTTGTGGACATAAAGGCGGGTTGAAAGGTGATGGGAGTGTTGGAATATGTGGAGGTCCACCTGGTGGTTGAATGGGTGGTGGAGTAGAAGAAGATGATGAAATGTCGAATGGAAGTGGTTGAATTCAGGGTATTCCTCTGTCACTACGTGGCTTACAAAAATGAGTAAGCTCTAGAAATTCTTGGGCACTTGGTGAAGATCTTAATGCTCACTGGAATGGGGATCTAGGATCAATATCTTACAGCTTGTATCAATATAGGAAAAAATGCACCTTTGCAGAAGTACACTTCCTCACTCCTAAATTTTGCACACCATAGAGTTTTGCGGAGCTGCGGATCTGTGGAGCTATGGAGCTACGGAGCTGTGGATCTGCGGATCTGAGGAGCTATGGACTTGCAGATCTGTGGATTTGCGAAGCTGTGGACCTGAATTTTTGAAAATTTCAGAAGTGATTTCTGAACCTTTTACAGAGGGTAGATTATTGCAAGCGTGAAAAAATTTTGAAACTTGATCAAATCTTTCTTGTTTCCAATAGTATGTTCTTTGTATGAGGCCCTCCTTCTAGTGCCATTTTTTTTGGGTGTTCGTTTTGCATGAGGTCAATGGCAAGAATCCATAGTGTAATTCCTCTCTTGAAAAGAAAATCTTTTTAAGGATCCACTCCAAGGTTCAGTGTTTGTCTTGCGACGTACCAAAATTTTCTCAGTAGAAGATAAATGTGAATGTTCACGAGGAGGCCTTTGCTGGTTCCAAAACTCTTATACCTTGGAATCAAGTAAAATTTGTTCTCTATCTCAAAATATCACACCAAAAGAACAATGTTTTTGTATTTTCTATTTTTTCAATGAATGCAACTCTAATAATGCAGCTAGTATGGGGTCTTATTCTAATAGGGGGGTTAGCAAAGAAAATAATGAAACTGAAAGAAAATAACATGAAATCAAATAACTTGAAATTGAAATTCCTAAATGAACATTAGCTACAGAACACAACATGCTGCGAGTTAAACCTTCAAAGAAATCGATAGGAAACTAATGAAAATAGGAGCAGTGCTTCCTAGAATCCACTGATGCAATCGTCGATGAGAATCTATAACAAATCGAATGATGTTTCACTCCTCATCAAATTGCAAGGCCACAGAAAGTGTGCTCATGCGAGATAAAAGGCTATGTAGACACAATCGGGTGGTCTCTTCTCAAGCTCGTTATGTCAATGAAATTCATATATCTGTAGCAAACACCAAAACTAAAAGATCACACAACCATAAAAGATGCAATAAACCTTTGGCTCAATCAAAGTCTCATGAATAAAATCCACAAAACAATGACACATTTAGACAAGAATAACTACACTCCAAATGCGAGCACCAAAAGCATAACTTTATTGCATAATAATGACGGCCTTTTTTACATTTTAAAATGGGGTATTTATAAGAAATCGTCTCCTCAATTTGTGTTGAGAGTGAGAGATATCTTAATGCAATAAAAATGCCTTTAAAACATTAAAACAAACTAAATATATACAAACTGGTAATCTAACTGGTGCTTGGAGGGACTCCATCCATATTTTATTCATTAATTGAATGCATGAGCCCTTTACATGTTAAAAATATTGAAAGCATGAGAGAGAAAATAGGACGAAGCCATCAGTCAAAGTAGAAGTGCATGGAGACACCAAAAATAGAAGCTGGCCTTTCACTTGATGTGCATCGAAGTTATCTTGCCATCAAAATGTGTTTCCAATTCATGGAAAGTGTTATTTTTGGAACTGGCAGTTGACTGTCAGTGCATTTCTAAATTATGGAGCCTCATGAAAATGTAGAGCTGCAGACCTGCAGAGCTGCGAACCTACGGACCTGCAGACCTGCGAAGCTGCGGACCTGTGGACCTGCGAAGCTGTGGAGCTGCGAACCTCGACTGAGTCAAAAACCTCAAAAACTTTCTAAGTGTCAAAATTGAAATTCTGGCATCTGGTTTTTGTTCATCTTCATCCTAAAGATATATTTGGATATTTGCTCTTGAATTTCTCTATAATCTTAGTAATTTTAGCAGCATTTGGAAGATCCAAAGCCTCATACTTATCTTTGACCTTCTGTCTGTAGTTGTCCACCTCAATCCGAGTTTCTGCAAAATCCTTGAGTTTGGTATCCAACTCTAAAAATGCTTCTTCTGTCCTAAAGGCTTGTCTGATATCTTCATCACTGGATGCTTCCTCTAAAGTTTTTTTGAAGTTTTCCACAACTACCTCAACTGGTAAAAGCTTCTCCTATTCTTCATCTTCAAAAATATCCAGGCATACATCACTATATAGCTTTTCTGCTTCCAAAATTCGATCTTGAGCTTGGTCCTTGAGCCTATGTATCTCATCATGCAATGTTTCCATCACTTTATTTCCCTCTGCAATCTTTTCTATCCAACCATCTATCATGTCTAGTTCTTTGCTAGTATATACATCAATCAAAATGCAGTACCTTTGTCCTTTTATGGCCTGTAGAATTTGCAAATCCTTGCCCCAAACTCGTACCTCATGCATAATGCTGAAGTCTTGCCTCAAAATTGCCATGATCTTATCAATGTTATCTTGTATAGCATGCAATAATTTCAGACTTCCTATAATTATAGTGATACCCCTATCCTCAAGGTTGTCTTGCCAATCTTGACAAGCTCTCAAAAATGGATTGAGTTGTACACCTTCCCCTTCTTTCAGAATGGTAGTCAAAGTCTTCTCGGGGTGTTCAAAGTCAAGAGGACCAATAACTTCAGCTAGATATCCTTTCAAGATCTCAACTTTCCTTCGAAGTGCTCTGATTTCAATCTCATCACGTTCCATGTGGTTAAGAACCTCTTTGACTCCCATAGTCATCATTTTTCGAGAAGTATCCCATGTAGGTTTCACTAATGTGATATCCTTTACCTCATAGTCCTGAAGGATGACAACTTCTTCATCTGTACCTTTTGGGCCATGAGCCACTTGTGCAAATAGGTCTTGATTCTGAGTAGTGGTAATGAATGTAAATGGTGTTGCATCTTGTAATGGAGAGTCAGGCTTGCTAAAAATCTCTGCAATGTCACAGATATCATCCTCTGAAGCGAGCAATTGATGGTTAGCACTTCTCATTATTTCCTTTCGGAACCATCTTGGGATATGTCTTTCTCCAACCTTAGCTCTAGATGATGAAGGGATGTGTTCAGCTACCTCCTTCCCTTTGTCATTTTTTCTTGGAGTTTCTCGTTGTGAGGGTTCTTCTTCTGTAGTCTCAGTTTCTATAGATCCCATAGTTTGATCCTCAACTTCCTGAGAAGGCTTTTGTATACATTCCATTACCTGTGCCTCTTTTGATGGCTCACTAGTAACCCTTGGTTCTGGTTCTCCTTGTAATGATGATTCATTCTAAACATGTTCTTCTGAACTTGGAGGTGGAGGTTTTGCTAAAACCCTATCTACCATCATATACTTAGGTGAAGATGGGGGCGTTGGATGAGGGCCTTGTGTCTTAGATGGCATCTGCATCCCATCTTGCTATTGAGATTCACCTGTAGGAGTATCTCTAATCTTATCTCCATCCAATTCTGTACCCACTGGCATGAAATCAAAATATGGAATGGAGAGAATATTATCACCTAGCTCTCCTTGCTCATTGACCCATCATTGTACTTTGTCTTTCGATGAAGAGAGCTCTACTATTGCAGCTTGGGTGGGTGGTGGCATATTTGTGACATTCTTCTTTCTTTCCAATTCTGTAGCCTTGACAAGTCGGGTTCTCCGTTGTAGAGGCACTTGTTCTTCCTCCCCATTTGACTCTATTTCATCCTCATCTGATTCCTCAGGAAGAGTTTTAGGAATAGAGGGATTAGGCACTAATATTTTATGAACTCTCTGCCTCTTGTTCATTCTAACCTTGACCCTCCTTTGCTTCTGTGGAACCATAGGAGAAGTGAGCTCTTGATGCATCAAAAGAATGGATGTCTCTAAAATCTCTCCTTCCCCTTGCTAGCTTGACAAAATAGGAGGCAATGGAAAATCAACCTGGAAATGAGAAATCCCAGAGTCGTGGGGGTCCTGGGGAGTAGATTCATGTTGCTACAAAGGGGCCTGTTCTTCAACATGCTCTATCTGGATCCTCTGAGGAGAGGCTCTCTTCCTCTTTTCTTTCTTCTTCTTTGATGGATGGTAATATCCCACTAGACGATCAAGCTGGTAGACCGTTTCTCACCTGATAGGAGACTGGAGTGCAAAGATAGGAACTGTGACTTTCCTCCCCTTTAACTTTTCTGGGTGAGCATGTATATGGAATATCACTATATCCAGAATTGGATCAAGCAGAAAGGGTTTCTTGATCCAACTCTTTGTCATTCTGATGACATGTCATGCTTGATGATTAATATCATCCCCTTCCTCTCTATCAATTTCTACATTCAGAATGGGCCTCTCGCCAACTTTATCTATATTAAATAAGGGATCTAATAGCTCCTGCGAATCTTGTATCCTTATCTCATTCAGGATGGTCAAATGGAGAGACTTCTCTGCTAAATACATAGTCATTCTACAATAGTCCCTGATATAGACATCATAGTCATTTGTGGCATTCATCCAATGATCTTCAATAGCATCCTAATGGTAGAATTCTTTTCCTGCCAAATTTTCCACTTTACCAACACTATCAAAGAATGACCAAGGAGAGTTATATTCCTCAAGCGAATAGTTCTCCCATTCCCATTCAAAGGTTGGGATATCTTGCTTTCTCTTTACTTGGTATGCCCCTATTACAAAAGGCCAATCCCAACAAGGCCTTCGTTGTTTCTTGATCCTCTCATAGGCTAACTTAATCTGCCAAGAAATTTCCATCAAAACCAACTTATCACTTGGGTACCTTGGGAGCTTCTTTGGATGGATAGATGCACCACCGACCCAAATGTATGTGAATGTCCAGAATTGGATAAAATATGCACCGAGAGTTGTGATTTGTGCCTTGGCCTCATCAGACAATCTCTTTCCATAGTCACCTTCAATAAATTGAATGATGGCGAAGATAAAGGCATCATTCACAATCGGGTACTCTTTGCTTTGTGATGAGAGCTTTTTTTTAACTAGATGAGGATAAACTATATAAGGCCAAGCATTAGGATCCTGCATACTGCCCTTTTTGTACAACCCAGGATAGTCGGTGGCCCTTGCTGCAAGTAGATAAATCACATAAGAAGTCATATATAACTTCTTCTTGTCCTTTACTGTCTGTAACTAATTACACAAGTTCTCACTAAGTGTGGTAGCCCAATCTAGTGGAATCTTTGCATGTCCGATGGTTTCAATGAAGTTAACCATTAATGGAGCGAGATGACCTACTACTGGTAGTCCCATAACTCTGCTCAGGAGAATGATTGAATATCCAATGTCATACCTCATATATCCTCGAGCCATATCTACTTTGCTGATTGTCTTTCCTCGAGATGGCTTCTCAATGAAGTATGAGGAATAATAAATGTTCATGGCCTCCTGGTGATGATCCTTATGCCACCTCTCAGCTGCTTCATATGAAAGCCTGATAAATTGATCAGCTCTAGGTAAGTGAAAGATTCTCTCGATATTATCAGGTCATAGATCCAAGACTACTTCCCCAGTGACACTCTTTACCACCCTTTCCTCAGGAAGAAAATGTCAGGATAAGTTCATGATCAATTCAGCTGACTGAATAGGCTCAAGAATGCCACAGCAGCGCAACACGAGCGTGGCCTTAAAGGCACGCACAGCACAGCGCATGCATGCGGCGGGCCCAAAAGGGCACCGCGGCGGTGCGGCACATGCGCAGCCTTAAAGGCATGCGCAGCACAGTGCATGCACACGGCACACCCAAAAGAGCGACGTGATGTGCGTGCGGCCTGCCCAAAAGAGTGCAGTAGCGCATGACACATGCGTGGCCTTAAGGGTGCGCATAGCCCAAAAATGTAGAGAGAGAAGGGGGGAAAGAATTTTCCTCAACTTCCTCCCTTAGCCAAACAAGATAGTGGAAAAAATGAAAAGAGTGGTAGGAAGGAGGGGGTTTTATAACCCCTCCCCTTGCTTGCTCTTACAAAGCACGTGTGCCTCGGTATGCGCACTCGCATGATTTTTTTAATATAAAATTTTGGCTTTTAAAATTTTTTTTTGACTCAAATAATCTAACTAATAAACTAATTTTCTTCTCCCGATTCTTGAAATGAGAGTTAGGAGTTGAAAAAAAGATAGGGGGTCCCCATCCCGGACTCGAAATGGGGCATGTGTTGTGAATACCACAATAGTTCTCGTTGTTGAGATTGTTTCTAAATCTTCTCAAGAACTCTTTGATCACTAGGTAAGAAAATAATTGTTCAATTTTGATATATACCTTTGATCTTTTAATTTAGGTATAAAATTAAATTCTTCATAGTTAGATAGTGTATGACACCTGGGCTCAATCTTAAATTTAGTTTGATCAAAGTTATGCATTAGGGAATAACCAACTCACTTGGTGAGTATGTAATCCTTCTTGATCACTCAGTCTATACTACAAGACTTGGTCAATATAGACTATACCACTGATGCTCAATACTTACTAAATTTTCACTTCTAACAGTTCTTAATGTATCTCTAATTATGAAAATATATCTTTTCATTACTTTAATGCTAGGAAATGATGTAAAATATAGCTCTCAAGTATATAGTTCCTACATACTTCTTCCCTTTAGTGAGATGTTGTGTGATCATGACATCCATCAAATTGGGTGGTCATAGTGACTTTACTCTTCTGCTTCTAGCTCTTACTACATCTATCCATGTCTTCTTTTCTAGTTTGTCATCTTCATTTATTGGTACTAGTGTAGTTCTCTTGGGTTTGTAGTTCCTACTAATATGTTCCACTCTAAGCTAATTGAAACATACCATGTCACCATTTATCCATTTCTTGTAATTTCCTTTGAAATGTGTCTTGATGCAATTCTCTAGAATGTGTCCATATTCCCCACAAAACTGACAACTATACCATGTGTTATAATCCTAGAAATGGAGATTTCCTTTCTTTGTTGTATTAGTTAGTTTTTTGTATGTCCAATCTTTCCACAATAATGAAATGTAGGTTTGCCTTTTGATTTTTTATTCCTTTGTTCTCCACTTTTGGATGATTCTACTTCTTTAGTAGTTAAAAATTGCTTTTGTTCAAGTAATGATGTGTCTTTTTCTCTTGGTGACTTCATCATGTCTTAGGCATGTTTGGTTGCTTCATTTGGTTTCTTCATTCTCTCCTTGAGTTCCTTTTCATGCCTTAACTCATTCTTCAATTTCTCATTTTGTAACTTTAGATTTTTTATCTCCAAATCTTTTTTGTTTACTTGCTAATTTGCAATTACAAATTGGTCTATCATATGAAGTTGAGTATTTGTAAGCTTCTAAACTTCAAATGGTGTTTCCTCAATTCTTCTAGCTATCTGCCTTTTATCTTCTTTAGCTATGATCTTATCTTCTATTTCTTTCTTCTTTTGTTCAATATCTTCATATAGTGTGATAAATTTAATTTCTTATTCTGTCTTTAGATCTTTTTCCTCCTCCACTAGAGCACTTTTCTTCTCTAATAATTTTGTCATTGCTTCATCTTTTTTACATTTATTTTCATTATCCAACATTCCTTCTATATCAACTTATGCATATTGAGTGCCATTAAGTTGTGTAGCCATTTCTCTTCTCCTTTTGAGGTATTTTCTCAACTCTTCTTTTGTTGTCTCCAATTGTTGCAAACTGATTTATATTTCAATTATCTTATTCTCAATGCTTTTTCCCATCTTGTATACTTCCATCACCATGATCTTAGACCTCAATCTATTAAGATTCCTAGCAAGAGAATTGTTCTCTAATCAAGATCTTGAACGTTTGACTTCAAAATCAATTTGATTAAATTATACACAATTCATAATTAAAAATGTAATGTTGAAACATAAAATAAGTCCATCACATCCATAACTGTTCAACACATAAAATGATGGTTTAATTTCTAGAAATACTTTAGGATAAAGGTAAAATTGAAATGGGGATCAAACCCACAAATATTGATTTTTGCAACATTGAAGTTAACCAATTAAGGTTACAATATTTGATCATAAGATATGGTCTACTTGGTGAAAGGTATGTCTTGTTGAAAACTTAAAAGAATATTAGGTCTTTCCTTGTTAGAGGGCTTGACACTTACAATGATGTAAGGACTTCGTTAAGATATTTACAGAGGCCTTTTAGGACCACTCTGTTAAAAGTTTTTTTTTTTTTTTAATTACAAAATAATTGACTCAGTACCTAACCCTCGGTATGCTCTACAATTTGATCTTGGATCTCTTCTTTCATTCATTTCTAATCTAATAAATATGTTCAATCCTTTAGTTCTATGATTGCTTTCTCCTCTTGATCTATCTCTTTAACTCCTTCACATGTATGTACATCCCAACAATAAGTTTAAGAAACCCCTCCCAAAAAAATCCCTAAAATGTTGGCAAATCCAACATTTTGTGGGCAAGACAATTTTAATGTTGATGGTGGTTTTTTTGTTCAATATAGGGAAATAAAATATTATATGTTGGCAAATTTTTTCTTTCCCTAGAAAAAATCATTTTAAATGTGGTGAATTAATGTTTTTTCTTGCTGACAAATAAATAAATGATGGCTATATTTTCCCTTGCCAAAAATTAATTAATAATGTCAGAAGTGAATGAGTCGTTTTGTAGAAAAATGAATAATAATGGTCTTGGCTAATCTTTAGTGGTAAATTGAAAAATTGTTTTATTTTATAGAAAATTTGTACATGTATTGGGTAGTGATTGTATTGACTATTGAGTAGTCACTTCAAGTTTCAACTTATGTAGTGTCTTAGGTCTATTATTAATAATGTCACAATGTCATTATGTCAATGTCACTATTACCATGGCAGCTACCATCACTTCCATATTGTTAATACGATAGTTTTATTGACCATTAATTAATTAGATATCACTAACACAAGATGCATTTCAAGGCCACTCACTTGAAAAGACTTAGAGTCACATTAAATTCTTCAGAATGGAGACACATGGAAAGTTTTGCATGGAAACCATTAATTGGAATGTACTCAATGTAGTGAACATCACATCAACATTAAAATCATAAATGTGGTACTAACAGTTAAAATTATTACATTGCATTAAAGCCACTTTGGCAGGCGCTTTCAACTATCCAACATTATTGCAAGTACATTTCGTACAATTGAAAATTAATAGGAATACGAAAAAATAAGATATAAAAGATTGCAATAGTCAAAAAATTTAATGAAACTTCCATTAAATAGCCTCTTCAATTCATCTTTCATTATCATTTCTCAAATTCTTGCATCTAAATTTGTTTTACAGAGTTTCTTGAATCTTAGTCATGGATACGCCAATTTGCCTAGAATGCACTATTATTGCTATGCAAAAGCCCTTTTTGGGCATGATTCTTGATGATGTCCTTGCCATGGTTTGCAAGAAAGATGCCTAAGGTCTTTTTATACACCATGCTTTAGTCATGGTCCTCGGCCATGAATTCTTAAGAAATAATAAGAGGTATTGTGTGTCCACATATATTACCTCCTACTTCCTTGTGTCTCTTCTCAACCTTGGAGGTAGTCAAGTAGTCATTTTGATACTTTTTCATAACATTTTTAAGGAAACATTTTTAGAAGACGATGTCAAAATTCTTGTATTGGTCAAGCAGGTACTAGGGCTAGGCATTGGCATCCCTTTTGCAGACATAGGAAACAAGTGCTAGAAGCAAGGCATATGGAACATTGTACAGAAGTGTCCCTTCCTCCTCAACATGAATGAATAGAAATTAACTCACTATTGGAAGTGAGTGTGGCTCAGAAGGGATTTTCTATGGAAGTGGTTGTTATTGGAAGATGTCAACGAGACTAACTTCACATGGCTGGACAAATTTAGCGACATCATCTTTTCCAATATATTTCTCATGTAGGGACTTGAAGACCTTTCTAATTGAAGGCTTCAAGCCCTTGGCCTCTTAGCCCACAATGCTTCTAGCCTCCATATTCCCTGATTCCCTATTCCTTGTTTCCTTAACCAATGTTTTTAAGATATCTATTTTTTCTTTGGATTGGGCCTTGATCTTCAATGTAAATAATGAAATAGTAAAATTGGGCTGATTTAATCAGCTATTTTGAATATCTATGCTATGAATTAGTATTATGTACATTGTACGCTCTAAAATATTATCAATGAAAACCATAGTTTTTGGCTTCTCAAAATTTTGTTCCTACTAGTCTATAACTTTGTTTTTGGAATCTCAATGCACTTTTGAAATGTTAGTCTGTGACTTTGTTGTAAAAAATTAACTGTTAATAGTTATAAAGTTAGAAACAAAAAAAAGAGTTTCAACAATCCCTTTATGTTTTCATATTTGATTAATTATTCTATAGTAAAATATTATTCAATTGAAAATTATCCAATGAAAATTTGTAAATTTGTAATATGTATATGTATGTCCTTTAAATTCAAAACCCATAAAATTCAACAATAGATGAACATAGGGGCCAGGGCAATTCAAGTTAATAGTTTAACTATTTTAGTTTATTTAAAAATATTAAATAATTGAAAAAATAGTTTGTTAAAGTTAAATTTATGATACACGTAACATCATGAATCATGAATCATGAATTATGAATCCTAAATTCTAATCAATGATCATGCAATTTAAATTGTATAGATAATATTGAAATTGGATTCGAAAATAAAAAGATCAAATTATAAATTATATATAAATGTTCATATAAAGTATTGAATATTAATTAATTTATTCATTTCTTCCTATTTTGAAATGTAAATTTATTTAAATATCTTGATCATCATAATATTTTTAACTTTTTATCATATTTTGAATTAAATGAAAAATATCATAGTTTTTTGAATTTAAATTAATTTATCACTTATCATTATCAAGTTAAAGTAATTTAGCAAATATTGATTATAATCTAAATCAATTTTAATTAAATAAAAATACTATGATTATTAAATCAAGTTGTCACTATCAAGTAAATAATGATCAATGAATGATAATTGATTACAATTTACAAATTATAATTTTATATTTTTGAAAATTCAACAGTTCATTAATTTTACATGTTTAATTTTATTCATCCAAATCATGGTTTTTGGAAATTGTCAAAAACTTCAAATAATTGGTATGTTTGTAAATTGTAACTAGTTAATGTACTTCATGATTTAAGTTTTAATTTGCAATGTGGAACAATACGATAGGAGATAGGAACTAGTAGTCGTGAGGGTTAACTTCATCAACATGTAGTCAATACATGGTGACAAGATATTGTAAGACCATGATTTTTTAAATAAAATAAAATAAAAGGGGCATTGAACTACGTGTAGGCTACAACTAAGGTTTGAAGTTGTGACTTGTCACACAACTTGTTAAAATAGTGCACCTAGTGAGATGTCTCAAAAAATGACATTTTAAACATTCGACCAAAGCTTAATCTAAAAATATCTAATAATTAAATTTTAAATTATTACTTTTTGTTAATAGAATATTGTATAACTATATGAAATATAACATATATGTAACTTAAATGGACCAAATAGTTATCATTAATTACAAATAATTTTTATATATAACTTCTATATATAATAAAATGAAAAATACTTCAACAATAAAAAGTTATTTGTTGTTATAAAAATAACACATTATTATATAAAATACAACCTATAACTAACACAAAGATTTAAGGGACCATTAGTTGAGCACTAAAAGTTTTTGACAATCTCAAAAATTTCATAAGAAAATACAAAATATTTATTAGTATTCACCTTTTATATTTGTGACACATATTATTGATATGATTTACTCTATGCATATACATTGCTACCCCAATAGTTGTAGGCATAAGAGTAATATTTGTAAACTATTACTAAGATATCAATGCTTATTTAGTTGAGCATATTATGTTTTAAGTGACAGATATATATGAAATAGCTATGACATTTTAATTTTTATGTGAGGCAATTTTTAAAAATATTTTTCTATAACATTTATAAGTTTTCATGTGTTCAAGTATTGGTATATTTTTATATCAACGTTTGGATTTTGTTTATATGTACAAATAGTTCAATTAATTACAATATATAGTATAATGGTAAAAATGTGTTTGAAGATTAGACTCTATGCTCATGATAGGGTGATCATAATTAGTTCATGTTGTAGGCTATAAAACTATAAGCATCGCCTTTTTTAAATTATTGATTAAACTATTGAACGTCGACCAATCAATTTTCATAAGTTTTCTTCTACATATCAAATTTTAATATTTGATAAAGTAAAATGCACAATTTTTATGTTTTTAAAACTATTTATCTTTAATCTAATTGGTTAAAACAAATGGATCGATAAGAGTGGATTTCAAGCAAAACTATAGGATTATAACCTTAACAAAGTTAAATAAAATGTTGATAATTTATGTGTGAATTTTTTATTTCATACCTATCTTGTCACCTAACTTTTTTTCATAATGAAATATTTTAAATGATGAAGAATAGTTTATAAATAATTATCACATGCACATTTTCAATATATGTTAATAAATTTATAGATAATTAAACTATATTACATTTTAATTTTGAAACTAATTAATAAATATGAATAAAAATATAGCATTTGTAATTATATTTTTTAATTTTAATTATTTTATTTAAATTAAACTATCGTAGTTATTATTTCATACCAACTTGCATCAATTTTATTTTATAAAATTTAATATATTTTCATTGAATTTTTCATATCATCTTTACAATAAAAAGTTTATGATAGAAAATAAAATCCTTTATTTATATTATATTATAACTATTATAATAATTATTATAAACTATATTATATAGTTAATATTATATATATATAATTAATTTAACATCATGATTTTGACATGCTCAAAGTTAAAAATAAAATAATAATAATTAATAACAATTTATTTAACAATATTTATTTCAATAATTTTCTCTATTTTAGTTAATATGCTATTTAAATTCTTTTCATGCTAATATTTTTTTTAATCAATTTTCTTTACCAATTCTATCAATTTTTTTGTCAAAAACTTAGTTTCTATGGAACCTTGTTTAAATAATTATTATTAGTTATTTCAAAGTTTTAAGTTTTAATGATTCACGATTTGATCTAGATAGTTTAATGAATGATAGATCAATGACCACAGCTCTACTTTGAGCCAAATTTTAAAAGATTGAAGTTAAATTCTCTTTCTAACCAAAATCAAGACATGTGTAGTCAAAGATTTTTTCTTATAAGTTATAGTTATGTCTGACTCGGTGACTCCTAAATCTTCACCATTGACTAAAAGAAAGATTGACGACTCGAGATGAATTTTAGGTCAATTTGGGGAATGCTTTCCCATGTACCTAGATTCATTCAAAATCATGACATATGTCTGGTCATTGCAAAGCTCAATTAAGTTTAAGGACTTGAATAATACTAATAATAATTATGTTTAATCTTTTTGAAAAATTATTACTTAATCTAGACTCGGCGATGCCTCGATTATTAGGTAATAGAAAAATCAATGCCAACAGCCCCAGATGAATTTTGGGTAAATTTAGTGTCTACTATCATTGTTGTCAAGAAACATCTAGAATCATGACATGTGTCAAATTTTTTGGGTCCACTATCACTATTATCAAGAAACATCTGGAATCATGACACTTGTCCTTGACAAGTGGCATGCTTCTAGATGACTCTTGACAATAATGATAGCATTCCACAAATTGACCCAAAAATCATATCAATAATTAAGTTCAATTTTTATTAATTTATTAATTAAAACTGAGAAAATTTGTAAAATTCAAATGTATATTAATGTAATAAATTTTTACTTTTTATTATTATAGTTATGTACATTACTACATTATTGAGTCTTTATGTCATTCACATGTACATTGTACATAGTATTAGTAAAGTACCTAAAACCATTAATTATTTAATGCTTATGTTTTAATTGTTAACTATTTACCTTTTATGTTTTTAGAGTATGAAGTTGAAGGTTCTCCAAGTCGAGAGTCAAATATGATAGGGTTTTCAATTTTTGACTTTTCAAAGATTGAGTGAATTCCATTTTGTGTTCTAAAGATTGAAAGTGTGAAACTTGAGTATCAAAAGACAACACCAATTATCTGAGTATCTACTAGCACGAATATTGTTGAATCTTGAATCTCGATTTTAGGTATTTAATTTTTTAAAATTTGTTCGTTGCAATTCGCAGCAATAGAAATCTTGATTTTGTCTTAGGTTTACACTTTACAAATTTTTTAAATAGGTCTTGAAGAAGAATTTTGTGTAATAACTAGTAGTAGGCATGGGCAAAAAAATATATAAAAACCTCTAGTACAAGTGCAATCATAAAGAAAGACACTATAGAACTTAGGAAAGTGCTACAAACCCCAAGTTTCACTGATGAATGTCATGATAGCTTTTTTTAAATCTTAGATTGGTTTTGACAATTGAGTGTCAACACACTTAAAATATTTACAAAGTTCATGCCAAGCTAGTAACACATGTTGAGTATAACATTTATAGATGTTGAGTTGTAATGAGTATTGAGTGAACAATTGATGTTGAGCAAGACAAAATTATAGTAAGTGTTGAGCATTAGTATTATCAAGTGCCCAATAACAAAGAATGGACCTAGTTGTTTGTGATAGAACAAACAACTATGTAAACCATTTTTGAGCGAACTTATGGATAGATCTCAAAGCTTTGAAGATAAGACCAAATATATTATGTTTCCCTATGTGATCAACATGCAACTGTTGATCTATCGTTATGCATGATGAATGGAAAGAGTTATTTCAAACTCCTCTCTTGAAAAATCAATTTTATGAATCAAATACAAGGTTCAGGATGATTTTGTGACCTACTAGGATCTACTGAGATAACAAAAAATTGTTAACAAGCAGGCCTTTTCTGGTTTGAATGATTTTAAATCAGATGTACAATCTACACACTACTTTGAAGTAAACACACAAAAGAATTATGTTATTGTATTTTTTATGTATTCCAATGAATGCATTCTAAAAATGCAAGTAGTATGAATTCCTAAATAACATGGGGTTAGTAATGAAAATAACAAGAAATTTAAAGCAAATAACATGAAAGTAAAATCCTAATGGACATAACCTACAAAAATAATACTCTGCGAGTTAAGCTTTTGAAGAAATTAGTGGGCAACCAATGAAAATAGGAGCAACACTTCCTTGATTCCATTGATGTAATTTTTGATGGGTAACTTAATAATCATGTGATGGTTCACTCTTCATCAAATAGCAAGGCCACATAAAGTGCACTTGTGAGAGACAAAGAGTTATGTAGGCACAATTTGATGATTTTTTCTTGAGCTAGATACATCAACAGAATTCATAAAACCATAGCAAACACTAGAACTAAAAGAGATCGCAAAACTAGAAACAAAACAATAAAATTTTTGGCTCAATCAAACTTCCATGAACATAAATTCATAAAACAATGACATATTTAGGCAAGAATCACTACACTCCAAATGCGAGCACCAAAAGCATAATATTATTGCAAAATAATAGTGGCCCAAAATACATATTACAATGCTGTATTTATAAGAAACCATCTCCTCAAATTGTGTTGAAAGTGAAAGATATCTTCATGCAATAATATGCTTTTAAATTAATGAAAAAAACTAATTATATACAAACTAACAATCTAACTAGTGCTTAGTAGGACTCCATCCATTTTATATTCATTAATTGAATGCATGAACCTTTAAATGTCATAAAACAAAGAATTTGAGAGAAGATAAGAAGAAGAAAGCATTTAGTCGGAGTAACAGTTTTTGGAAGTGTCAAAAATAGAAGCTCAACCTTCATTGGGCATCAATCAAAATTAAACTACTATCAAAAATGTGTTTCTGATGCATGGAAAGCTAAAATCTTGGAACTGGTAGTTACCTGTTAGCACACCTCTAAAAAAAATGCATAAATGCACATCTCCAAAAATATTCCAATAGTTTGTGAGAAATGTGCACTAGCGCACTAGTGCACATGGTCACCTCAAAGGTCAAAAATGGAAAAAACTTACCAAGTGTCAAAACTAAAATTTCAGCTTTTGGGTTTTGTTTCCTTTCACACCAGAGCTATGTTTGGATGCTTTCTCTTGAACTTCTCAATAATCTCAGTGACCTTGTCTTCATCTGGTAGGTCTAAGGCATTATACTTTTCCTTGAACTTTTTTTTATAGTTATCTACCTCGATTTAGGTTTTAGCAAAATCCATGAGTTTGGTATCTAGCTCTAACAATGCTTCTTCTATTCTGAATACTTGCTTAATGTCATCACTAGTAGAAGCTTCTTCAAAAACCTTCCCAAATTTCTCTACTACTACCTCTACTACCATCAACTTCTCTCATATATTTTCTTTGAATATGTCAGGACATGCATCCCTATAATGTTTCTCTACCTACAAAATCTACTCTTGAGCATGGTCCTTTAGCCGGTCGATCTCTGCATGTAATGTTTACATTACTTTATTACTATATTCTATTTTCTCTATCTAATCATCAATTAAATCTAACTCCTCTGTTATATATACATCTATAAGAAATTTATATCTCTACTCCTTTATGGCCTATAGTACCTATAAATATTTACCCCACATATGTACTTCATCCATGGCACTAAAATCCTACTTCAAAATTGCTACCATTTTATCTACATTTTCTTGCATAACATGTAGTAGCTTCAAGTTTCCTTGGATGATAAGCACATCCTTTCCCTCAAAATTTTCTTGTCATTTCTGACAAGCATTTGACAATGTATCCAAACACACTCCTCCCCTATCTCTCCCTTCAAGTGTCAGAGTCAAAGTATCCTTAGAGTATTCAGGATCCAAGGGACCGACAACTTTAGCTAAATACCCTTTCAAGATTTCATTTTTTCTATGAAGTGTCATTAGTTCTGCCTCCTATTGCTACAAATTTATAAACAACTCCTTCATCCCCATCATGACAATCAGCCTGGCTATATCCAATTTGGGCATCCTAAGTATAACCTCTTTGATCTAATAATCCTAGGGACCCAAATCTTCTATTTTTGAATTAGGAGGAGGAATATCCACTTGTGCAAATAAATCTTGATTTTGGTCACTATTGGTGAATGCCAATGCTCTTGCCTTCCTTGAGGGGGATTCAAGTTTCCTCAGAACTTTAATCAACTCAATCATATCCTCTTCATCAAAATTAAATTATGGCATTTTACTTATGATATTCCTTGTCGCCAATAGTGGCATGTTGTGATGGTTAAGTTGTTGTGTTGTTATCCTTGCCATCAAGGTTCAAATCTCATGGGGATGAGGTCCTCCATTTGTGGCCTCATTGGTTCATAGCTCCAGGTCAAAGTGTTTACCCCTCTTTTAAAAAAATGATCATTTCCTTGTGTAACCACCTTGAGACTCATTCGACTGAAATCCTACCTCTTGAGGATGAAGGAGTTTGTTCTGCCACCCCTTTTTGCTTATCACTCCTTTCTAGAGTTTTCTTCTTCGTTGATGGAACTTCCTCTATAGTTGAAGTCTTAGTGGAGCTCATAGTTCTTACCTTAGTGTCTTGGTGAGCTTGCCGAGGATATTGAACCATTTCCCTTTCTCTAGACACTTCATTGGTTGATATTCACTAAAGTTATTCCTCCTATTCCTTTTGAAATTTTTCTTCTTTAGCACCTAGAGGTAGGGTAGTAGCAGAGCCTTTGTCAATAATTGCAGCCTACAATGGACATGAAGGAGTTATTTTTGGACCTTGTGGTTCTAGTGGCATTTTTGACCAATCCTCTTGTTGGGGTTTAGTTGTCAGGGTATCTCAGATCTTATCTCCCATAAATTATGTCCCACCATGCATAAAATCAAAATCTAACATCTTGAATATGTCAGTGCCCTCTACATCCTACTTATCAATCTATTGCTACATTTCATCCTTGAATGTATTTGTCTATAGAGGTTCTTCAAGAATTAATGGTGGTGTAACAATGGAACTTATTCTTCTTTCTTGTTCTGTGGCTCTAGCTATTGAGTTCTTTTCATTAAAGGAACATCCTCCTCATCATCCTCCCCTTCTTCTTCATATCCTTCAGAAGTAGGTTCTAGGAAAAATGGGAAAGGCACTACCCTCTTGATCACCCTTTGCCTTTTATTAATAGGAGTATTAATCTTATTTCCTTTCTTGGGCATGGTAGGGGATACTTGTTTTGCTTGAGTAGGAGGAGAGATCTCTTGAACTTAAACCTATGTCTCTATTTCATTAGGTGCAGCAAATAGTTGTAGTTGCATATCAATATGAAATTGTGGTACCCTAGTATCCTCAACCCCTTGTATATTTTCTTCCTCTTTCTATGGGGGTGTTAGGATTTCACCCTCTTCTAGTTTGGCTCTCTAAGGAGAACTCCTCTTTCTTTTTTCCTTTCCTTTTCTCTCTTGAGGGTGATAGTATCCAACTGGTCTATCTAGTTGGTATACTATTTTGGGTCTCATGGGTGACTGAGCTACAAAGGTAGGGATGGTGACCTTCTTCCCTCTATCTTTGACTTGGTGGGCCTATGCATGAAAAACCACCATCTTAGGTATTGGATCAATTTTAAATCATTTCCTGATCCAATCTTGCACAATTTTGATAACATGCCTTTCCCAATGATTAATATCATCATTGTCTTCCCTATCAACCTTTGCATTCATAATGGATTGTTCCCCAATTTTATCCTCATTGAAAAAAGGGTCGAGTGGCTCCCTTAAGTCTTTTTGTAATATCTACAAAAGAATCATTATCTTAAAAGCCTTTTTCTGCCAAATACAAAGTCATCCTATGATAATCCCTATTAGGGACATCATAGTCATTTGTCACATTCATCCAATGGTCTTCAATGGCTTCTTTATCCTAGAATTCGTTGCCTATTAGATATTCAAATCTCTCGATATTATCAAAGCATGACCTCAGAGAATTGTACTCTTCTAGAGGATATTGATCCCATTCACACTCAAAAGAAGGAATATCCTATTTCTGCTTTACTTGGAATAGTCCTATGATCAAAGGCCATGCCCAACATAGTCTATGTTGTTTCCTAACTCTGTCATATGCAGACTCAACTTATCGAGCAATCTTCAAAAGAACAAGTCTATCACAAGGATATCTTGGGAGCTTATTTAGATTGATGGTGGCACTAGCTACCCTTAGATATGTGAATTTTTTGAATTAAATATAATAGGCACCAAGCATCATTATCTATGCCACTACCTCCTTTGATAACCTCTTCACATAATCTCCTTCTATGAATCTAATTATGGAAAATATGAAGGTATTATTGACAATTTTGTATTCCTTCCTTTTCCTTGAGAGTCTCTTCTTTACCAATTGTGGATAAACAATATATGGCCAAGCATTGGGATCCTACATGCTACATCTTTTGTATAGCCCTAGGTAGTCTGTTTCCCTTGCGACTAATAAATACACCAGGTAGGATGTTATATAGAAATTCCTTTTGTCCCTAACTACCTCCAACTATTCACAAAAGTTTTCACTTAAAGTAGTGGTCCAATCAAGTGCTATCTTTTCCATCTTGATGGTTTTGATAAAGTGCACCATAAAGATATTTAGGTAACCTGTTGCTGATAGACCCATTACTCTAATCAGAAGTATGATAGAGTAACCAATATCTTCCTTCATATATCCCCTTATCATATTAACTTTACTGGTTATCTTCCCTAGAAGAGTCTTCTCTATAAGATAAGAGAATTGGATGATCTCAAAAGTCTCTTTTAAGTGTTCTCTATACCACCTTTCTGGTACCTAATAGGTTAACTTGATAAATTGATCTACTCTTGGGAGATTGAATACTCTATCAATGTTATTGGGTCATAGATCGAGAACAATCTCTCCTGTAACACTCTTCACCACCCTTTCCTCTAGAACAAAGTGTTGTGCAAGTGTCATTCTGAGCTCTAAAGACTATACTAACATTGGGTGAGATGTTGCATTCACTAAATCCAAACAAATCAAAGTAGAAACCCTTATAGATCTCTTGATGGGTTTGTTACATATCTTTAAGAATTCTCCCAAATCTGTGCACCCCAATTCTGTATCCTTGATTTCAAAGTAATCATCATGAAACCTTGATTTAGCTAGAGGAATGCCTTGGAACTTAAACACTATAGGTTTTGAAGCCATTTTCTTGTCTGATGAAGATGCCATTATATCTACACAAAAAGGATACCCATTATCTTAGAATTTAATGAAAATGAATCAATTAAACCCTACAGACTATTATGCACAAAACCCAAAATGTTAAATTATTCGAAAACATGAAAAAACTAGC
The DNA here is from genome assembly GCA_028749045.1 of Cupressus sempervirens. Lineage (NCBI taxonomy): Eukaryota > Viridiplantae > Streptophyta > Pinopsida > Cupressales > Cupressaceae > Cupressus > Cupressus sempervirens. The sequence continues at coordinate 872,459,169 of CM053792.1, forward strand.
CAAAAGTTATAAAATGCAAAACAACTAAAATTGGTACACCTATTGAACCTAATAGGTGCACCACATGTGCATATTTTCATAAAAAAGTTCTAATTAGGTGTGCTAGTGCACACCTTAATATTTCAAGACCCCTCTTCTTTTGAGATAAAAAAGTTTTTCAATGTATTTGGGGGACCAGTGTGCATCAATGCACCCATGGAGGTGTGCTAATGTGCACCATTCTTATTGTGATTTGTGCCTTACTTTTGAATTTACATATGGGTGTGCACTAGCACACCAACTTAGGTGCACTAGTGCACACCTAGTCGTTGATCGGTATGCTATTAAGGTTTCTTTTCATTACTTGTTTAAAGGTTTTTGATTTCTTGTAAAAGGAGAGGTACACAATATTACACTATGTTAGGTGTGCTATTGTGCACCTTGTACTTGACTTTTGAGAGTTAGATCAGGAGGAGCCAGTCGAGCACAACTTGGAGGTGTATTTGTTTTGCACAAAAAAAGTGTCTTTTGCAAACCTTGAGTTTGTCGAGAGTAGTGGTGTCAAAGTCTAAGGATGCAAAAATGAAAAGTTAAGTGAAGAAGGAAGTGAGGGGGAATATATATAGGCATATGGTCTCCTTGGTTCTGTGTAGGTGTGTAGCTATGTAGGTGCATTGTTGTGCATCTATGCAGAAAAAATTACCATTTTTCTTTCTTTTAAATGGGTTTTGGTGCACTAGTACACTTAATGAGGTGCACTAGTGTGTCTCACTTTTTGAAAAAAAGGCCTCCTCCATCAAAATCTTTCCTTCTCATCAACTGGGTATTTTGAGTTGGGAGATGAACATGAACTAGGGGCTAGGGAATATTTCAAAATGGCTTTGATCCTAGACTAGGGCCCTAAAAAATCCCCAATAAATAAAGAAAGGGGGTGCCCATTCCTATTAGGAAATGAGGCATGTGTTGTGGAACCACAACAAATAACCCTTAAAAAAGGAAGAAATGACAAAGGCATTTCTCCATCAACAAACATTCTTTCAACGTATGTCAAACACCAACTGAATCTTGAGCATTCCAAGAAAATTTTGAATGACCTCATAGTCAAAACTTCAAGATCCAAAACCTTCAAGCTTAGTGTGTGTTCAATGTATTCATTTTCTTTGACACCTCAGGATGTGATCAATCAAAATCTTCAGACAAATTGGAAATAATCTTCCACCCTTCTTGGCACACCTATCAAGAATCTCTGTGAAGGTTGGTTATTGATCCTTTGCTTGACAAAATGAGAGAATAAGTTTGACGGCTCTTGGCAGGCTGTCACTTTTCTTTTAAATTTCTTGGTAATCCCTTGGATAATTGTCCCATGTACTTCATAATGTTACCATTTGATTCTTGGATGAAGCAATATTTTCATTTGTATCAATTTATCAGATTACCCCTTTTAGATCTTTTAGAATCCTTCAGTCTTAACACCATTCTTTTCTTCTTCTTTTCCTTATTTTCTTTCTTGTTTTCTTTTTTTTTTCCTTTCTTTTGTATCCTTTCTTTTTTATAGTTTCCCTTGAAATGTGTTCTTATGCAATTTTGGGGTGTATGTCCATATTCCTGACAATAATGATAGCTATACCTAGTGTTGTAATCCCAATGATAGTGACTTTCATTTCCTTTTGATTTTGCTAGTTGATTTGATGTCCACATAGGCGTTGATCTGCATTCAAATGCTCTATGTCCATACTTCTTGCAATTATGACAATGTCCTTCAAATCTTTGAGTCCTTGTGACATTGGATCTGCAATCTTGTGTTATATGTCCTTGGTTGTTGCACTTGTGACAGTAACCCTTGCTCTTGGGTGTATTTAGCTGATTGAATCTCCTACTCCTGCAAATATTAGCAGTATGTCCCTTTTTATTATAGTAATGACAAGTGGGTTTAGAATCCTTACCTTTTTCACTTCTTTGCTCAACAATATTTGATGATTCTCCAACTTTAGTGCTATTGTATCCAAGTCCTGATGTATCATGGGTGGATTTGGGGATTTCAGCAACTATTCAAAATACTTGATGGCTTCACTTGATTTGTTGAGATTCTCTGCTGCCTCTTTTTCTCTATTTATTTCATTCTTCAGTTGTTTATTCTGTATCTTCAAAGTAGAGATCTCAATATCATTCATATTGAGTTCATGATGAAGGTTCATCATTTGGGCAAGTGTATCCATCTACATGTTTGAGATCCTCATTAATTCAATACATTTTTCTTCAAGTCTGTTTGCAAGATTTCTTTTGTCATTTTCCATCATGACTTTGTCCTCAACTTCTCTTTTCTTTTGTTTAGTGATTTCACATAACATTATAGCCTGTGATTCATGTTCCATCTTGAGAGATCTTATCTCTTCTAATTGAACTTTGTTTTTCTCCATCAGTTCTGCTATTGCTGCATTAAACTCTTTGCTGTCTCCATTGGCACACAATTTTGTGGTATCAATCTCCTTATAGTTTATATCCTCTACTTTGTAGGGCTAGTTGCACATCAATCACTTGATTGTCAATAATTTTCCCAAGTTTGAAGACTTCCATCTTTAGATCTTTTTCTCCAAGTTGTTAGAATTCTTCTTGTGAGAACCTCACTCTAATACCAATTGTTGGAATATTCAAATAGGAAGAATGCTTTTGAGAGGGGGAGGGTGAATTAGAAGTATTATATTTTGACCATTAAGATTTTTTAACTAAAAGTAGATTGCATGCATATGAACATATCAAACAATTATGAGAAACACATAAGCATCACCACATAACATTTGAGATTTTGGTAACCCAAAAAACCTCCAAAAATAAGAAGGTAAAACTAGGGTGGGGATGATATCCACAAAATCACTACAGTAATAATATTTAACCACTTTTGACGGTCTGCCCTGTTAAAGGCCTACCCTATTAAAGACTTTACACTATATCAATAGTGACTTGGTTAAAGGATATACATACACTTTACATGAAGTGTCACCCTATTAAAGGATTTAATCACCTATTTAAAGGATCTACAAAATAGCTCTTAATCTAACCTATCACGATGGGGTTTTCATTCTAAAACAATTGCTAGAAAGTATTAGATACAATAAAGTTGATAGCTTACAATCCTTCATTTGCTGAATACAGGCACTTGATCTGCTTTCTCTAATCTTGATCCTCTAAGATCTAATACTCTTTACTTCAAAATAGTGTTCCTTCCACACCCTTGTACATCCACTTTTTTTTCTAATGAGAGTTCTTATTCCTTATAAAGTCATTTGAAAACTTAGGGTTAGGTATGGATCTATGATCCATATTGAATCTTTTCTTCCTGCTCATTCCTTGCACTTTTCTTATTGGTTGCATGCCTTCTCCATTTTTCTTATTGCCTGCATGTAGATTGCATAAGAAATATAAATTATTCAATCTTATCATTTAATCCTTTGAGATTTGTCATATGTCGGCCATGAAAATGGTTTACATATGAATCAACAAAGTTACAAACTCATATGTACATTCTGTGTTACTCAGCACTTGCTGACTTTAGATGCTCGACACCAATATCAAACTAGCTTACTTGGCTCCTGTTGCATTTTTGTATTGCTCGACATCATCTATGACTCAGCACTTAAATATGGCACCTAAAGTCATTTGGCACTTGAACTTCACTCAACACCTGATCTTTACTCGACACTTGAAGACTACTCGGCACCTAAAGATCACTCAGCACCTAAAGTCTTTCCTGACTTGACTCATGTTGTGGCTCAGCATACATGGTGTACTCGGCTCCAATATAGAAAGTGGTTAAGTGTATTGGCACTCAAGTGTCAAAAACCATTATGAGGTTAACAATCTCCCCCTTTGACATAAGTGACAAAAAAAATACTTAACTAATCTTATGAGTACATTAACTAATCTGCTTGGTATATATAGAGGTTTAAAAAAAAAAACTTTAATCAAAATTTATGTAACTTACAATATATATACCTTAAAATTATTGTAACTCATAATTATTGTAACTCCCCCTGAGTTGGTTGTTTGTGCCATTATCTGTATATCATGTTCCCCTTGGTTTCCTTGGTTTTATTCCCCCCATTCTCTCATTCATCTTATAATATCTCCCCCTATGTTAATAAGATATATATCTCCCCCTTTTTGACACTTATGACAAAAATAGTAAATAAAATCATAATACTATACAATTTATATTTCCAAAATTTGGACAATGAGAGCTCTAATAGTTTTTACTTTCGTAAAAAATTTGATTGGGAAGACCTTCTAAAAATGATGGCAAGTCATAAATTTGTCAGTTCAATGCCTTGAGAAAATCTTGAGAGGTCAATGCATAGGCTTGGTCTCACTAGGCTTATCCCAAACTAAAATATGAGGCAACAAAAAAAATTCCACACCATGCTGTAGGAAACAAACATCCATTGTTTGAAATTCAAAAAACGAGTACCCATTTTGAAAAATTAAAAGCAACATTCAAAATCCTCCCACAAATTTTTTATTTTTGAATTTTTACAAATGTGTACTAGATTTTTGAAAAACGAGTACCCATTTTTTCCTTTTAAAAAATAGATAACTAATTCTAAAAAATCCAAATTTTTTATGTTTTCAAAATTTTAAAAATTAAAAGTAGCATTTGAAATCTTCCCAATAGTTAAAAATTTGAACTTAGATTCAAATTTTTTTTTTCAAAAATGGGTGCCCATTTTTTCAAATAAAAAATGGGCACCCAAATTTTCAAAAATTGGGTATCCATTTTTTAAATTTAGGATTGGGTACTCAAGCCTAATAAGGGTGACTATTTTTTAAAAATGGATACCCATTTCTAAAGAGCTCTCATTCTACAAAATTGTGACCGAACTTTGTGCATTCACCCAGACATCTAGTAGCACTTCGAGCACTTCTAATGATGCATATAGAGCTATTGGGCTGCCACTACCAAGTGATGTTCATGGTCTTTCAGGACATCAGACATAGGATTTGGCACTATATTTTTTGGAGGATATGTTGCACATTATCAGTTATATTTATGATACATAGGGGATTCCAGTTCACTCAGCGATGGATTTTGTTAGATAGCATCAGAGCCCCAGCATAGTTCCACAGACATAGCCCACCACACCAATGACAGATGATACACCTATGCATAGCTCATAGCATTTGGCACCAGGCTCATGACACTCTATCGATGACTCAAGCATATGAGTTGGAGATGTTCAAATCATAGCTGAACGTCTTGATGATTTTGGAGAGCAGTTGCAAGGCTTGTTTGAGATTGATACTAGTTTGACCCTGGGTATTTCATCGTACATGGACCTTTTGTTTAGATGATATGGAAGCATTGATTCTACACCATTACCTAGCTAGTTGCAGAATCCACTCCACTCAAATTTACTAGTAGTTGGACATGGTGTTGAGGTGGTGCAGGAGCACCTAGGCTAACCTCTACTAGTTAGTCAATTTTGGCTTGTACTTGACTCTAGCCAAGTCAAGAAGTTAGTGTAATTTGGTTGATGACCTTAGAAGGTCTTGTTTTATGTTGGTTAGGTGAATTAGTCACTAGGACTAAGGTCACTAATTAACCTTTGTTTGTTGTTATTTCAATTTCCTAGTGTTAGGAGCTTAGCTTAAGTTGGAGTCTTAAATGTGTTCTAAATACATAATGGTTGTTGTAAAGATTATATAAGGTCATAAATGGCTTTGGATCCATGAAAAATAAGTGGTTATGAGTTCTATAATATAGGATTGAGGCACATGACAAAGTTGCCAAGTGTTGAGAAGAAGTTGTCTTCAATTTTGCAATTATTGCAAAAGAGTGCATGCCATTCAGGTATCTTTGGATTCCCTAAGTTATAGGATGGTTATACTGCATCCAATAGGCCCTAAAATGAAGTAAATGGCATCTAATGAGACCTAATACTCAAACACAAAGTATGATGGAAGTATTGTAATAGTTTAGAGAAAGTTTAGAGAGCTCTGCAAGCATTTTTAGCAGATTTTTACTGGTGTTTGTGTTGACAGTTATATTTAATGGACTAAAAGACTAAATATAATTCTTTATTAGTGTTATATATATTTTTTATTAACTTTTTCATTTGGATATCAGGTCATTTTGAGTTCATCTAAGTACTGGTTTTGGGCATTTCAGTTCAGGCAGTCTATTTTCAGCTTATTTTGAGTAGTTTAGAGAGTCATGACTCCTCCATGAAATCTAACCATGGATAATCATTCATGATAGATGAAAATGGAAGAGGAGTCATTTTTGTATATATTTTTAGGAGTTAGGATTTTTTAAAGCATGAATAACTATATATTATGCTAGGCCCTAGGCAAGTTTGTGCAACCCGGTTAGAGGTTTAGAGGTGAAAAGAGTGAAGAAACATTGTATGGTTATATGTATCCGTACTGCTCTGGGAATTTTTCATGAAGATAAACATCATATATATCCATTCTATGCATATAGGAGTCATACCAGTCATTTAGCATTTACTTTGAGCAAGTTTGCTATCAAAACCACAGTTCAGTCCTAGAAATCAAGCCTATTAGGCATCTTGTCCTTGTTTATAGGAACCCCCTGTATGATCACTTTCAGACCCAGAACCCTTAATGAAAGTTTTAAAAATTCCAAAAGGGTATCCAAATAAACTTTTATTTTTTTGAGTTGTTTGGAAAAAATTTACTAAAAAGGGGAAAAACGGACTGGTGAGGACTACAAGGAAATAAACCTATTTTAAGGTCTCTACATGATGAATTGCTGAAGCTGATTGGAAGATGATTCAAGATCCTTCAAAAATAGTTCAAATGGGAAATATTATGATTTTTTACATGATGGAGAAGACCCCTACAATGTTGGAGCATATTTATAGAGATTTGGCACTTAGAGCCTTCTAAGGGAGTGTGGAGAAGTGAATCAAAACTAGGGTGTTGATCATTCAAGGTGAAGTTTTTAGAGATTGACTCTTATAGAAGAGTTTGAATAGGTCTTATTTAGTGATCTAAGACTATTGGAAGATCCTATAGAGAAATAGGATACTAGGAGGCAAGTGAAGCCTCTTGGAGGGTGTGAAAACAAGCCTTGGAGTTTTATCTTACACCATATTGGTATCAGAGCTTGGTTGATCAAGCTTGTGGTCAATGCATCAATCTTCTAAATCAGTAGGAGAGAATACACCAGCCCAAGACATGGTGACTAATGCTGAACTAGCAAAGAAGGTTGAGGAACAAGAAGAGGATAACAATTTGTTAAGACAAAGAATAGCTCAAATGGAGCAGCTCTTGGGTGAAGTCTAAGAAAAAGCTGATAGGGTCAAAGAAAAGATTGACATTAAAGAAGAAGCTGAAGCAAAGGAGAAGGAAGTAGAGTTGGAGGAAGAAGCACCAGCTCCTGATCTTGTTCTTCCTGAAGAGCCATTCTTGAAAGCATTGAAGGCATTGAGTGGCAAGGCTTTAGAAGGTGTTCCACTTTTTAGTGGACAAATAGATCCAGATTTAGTTGTGGATTGGATAGACAGCATTGAGAACCATTTTGAATGTGATGGTATCTCTGAAGCACAAAAGGTAATGGTGGCCAAGTCTAGACTATGAGGTTCAGCTCTTACTTGGTGGAAGTTTGTGCAAACCAAGAGGGAAAAGGATGGTAAAGGTCCTATTGTGACATGGAAGGGTATGGTATCCAAAGTCAAGCAAACATATCTTCTTGATGACTATGAAGTCCAAATGCATAGAAGGAGACAAAATCTTAGGCAAAAAGATTTGGATGTCCAAGCATATACCGATGAGTTTTAAAAACTGTGTTTGAGGTCCAAGGTAGTTGAGGATGAGAGCATCAAGCTAGCAAGGTATTTGAATGGTCTCAAATGGTCTATTCAAGAAGAGATGAGCCTAGTGAACTTCAAATCCATTAGGCAATGCTATCAAATGGCCTTGAAGATAGAGGAGAAAAGCAAGAGAAAGCAAGATAGCTCCAAAGGTAAAGGAAAAGGAAAAGATACAAAAGGTCAAAGAGGTGGCTATGGTGGAAGAAGTTCTGATTCTAGAGCTCAAGGTGAGGTAAAATTTAGTGAGCGGCAAGAAGGAAGCTCAAGTAGAGGTGGTAGAGGAAGGAATTATAACTCTAACTTGAGAGGAAGAAGTGGTGGTTCTTCACAAAGTGGAAGAGGCAATTATTTTGCCAATATGAAGTGCTACCATTGCAATCAAATGGGGCACCCTACCTATAGATGCCCTGAGAAAGGTGGCTCATCACAAGGAGGTGATAAGAGAGCTAACCTTGTTCATGAAGACGCTAATGCAGCAGCTAAACATTCTGAGATTCCATTGAATTCAGAGGAAGGGGAGAACCTCATTGTGAGGAGAACTCTAATCAAGGAATCGGTGAAGGAGGAGCCAAGCCAAAGAAGATCTTTGTTTAGAATCAAATGCAAGATAATGGAAAAAGTATGTAGGGTCATTATTGATTCAGACTCTACTGATAATATAGTGTCAGAAGAAGTAGTCAGCAAGCTCAAATTGAAAAGGATATCCCATACCAATCCTTACAAGGTCACTTGGCTCAATAAGGGTCAACATGTGTTAGTAAATGAACAAGCATGGGTGGAGTTCTCCATTGGAAGGTACAAAGACAAAGTTTTATGTGATGTGTTGCCTATGGATGCATGTCATTTGCTCCTAGGTAGACCTTGGCAATTTGACTTTCAAGCCATACATGATGGAGGAAAGAATTCCTATTCTTTCAAGAAGGATAATACTACCTTCAAAATTCAGTCATTGTTGGAGGATGCTGAAGTAAAGACAACAGGTGCAAATGTTCTTATGGTAGGTGAAAAAGAGTTCCTACAAACCATGGAAGAAGGTGAAGGCATAGGATATGCATTGATGTTTAAACCAAGATAAGGAGATGAAGACAAGGTGACTAAGAAGACTGGATTACCAAAGGAGATTCAAGGTATGTTGCAGACTTACCAAGGCATTGTAAGTGATGGTCAACCTTCAGCCTTACCCCCTCAAAGAGCCATAAGTCATTGGATAGACCTTATCCTAGGAGCTACCCTACCTAACAAAGCAGCCTATAAGATGACCCCTCAACAAAATGAGGAAATAGCAAGGCAAATACAAGAGCTCTTAGACCAAGGCCTAATTAGAAAGAGTATTAGTCCATGTACTGTACCCACCGTACTTGCACCTAAGAAGGGAGGAAATTGGAGGCTATGTACTGATTCAAGGGCTATCAATAGGATAACCATAAGGTATAGACTCCCTATCCCTAGGATTGAAGACTCAATGGATTGTTTAAGTGAAGCAAAGTACTATAGCAAGATAGACTTGAAGAGTGGCTATCACCAAATAAGAATCCATGAATGAGATGAGTGGAAGACAACCTTCAAGACTAATGAAGGACTGTATGAATGGCTTGTCATGCCATTTGGATTGTCAAATGCCCCCTCTACATTCATGAGGCTCATGAATGAAGTACTTAAGGACTACATAGGCAAGTTTGTAGTTGTATATCTAGATGATATACTAATTTTTAGCAAGACAAAGAGTGAGCATTTGAAACATCTTGATATTGTCTTCAAGAAGCTGCATGAAGAGAAGTCAATGATCAATTTGGAGAAGTGTGAGTTCATCAAATCAGAATTGGTATATCTTGGGTTTGTTTTATCTCATGTCAATCTGAAAATGGATAAGAGCAAGGTAGAGGCTATCATGAATTGGCCTACTCCAAGGTCAGAAACTGAGGTAAGGATTTTTCATGGTCTTGCACAATACTATAGGAAGTTTATAAGACAATTTAGTGCAATTTGTGCTCCTATGTTGGATACTATCAGAGGAGGAATGAAAACCAAGTTTGTGTAGAATGAAGATGCTAACAAGAGCTTTGAGTTGTTGAAGGAAAGAATAGATACCAAACCTATTTTGGTGCTGCCAAGCTTTGAGAAGCTATTCACCATTGAATGTGATGCTAGCAATGTAGCAATTGGGTCTATTCTAAGCCAAGAGGGTAGACCGGTGGCTTTCCATTCTGAGAAGTTAAGTGAGGCTAAGAGGAAGTACTCCTCATATGACTTAGAGATGTATGCATTGGTCCAAGCTCTAAGAAAATGGAGGCACTACTTGCTTCCCAAGGAGTTCATTGTGTATTCAGAAAATCAAACACTTAGCTTCCTGAATTCACAAGAGAAGTTGAGTCACAAGCACATGAAGTGGGTTGAGTACCTACAAGCCTACACCTTCCATATCAAGCACAAGAAGGGTGTACTAAACAAGGTGGCTGATGCATTGTCAAGAAGAACCCTCACACTACAAGAAATCCAGTAGAAAAGCATGGGGATAGATCATTTCAAGGATCTATATGTAGATGATGAGGACTTTGCTGACATCTATAAGGTATGTGCTGAATAGAAGAATCATTTTCATAGAAAATATGCTGATTATACTTTGTAAAGTGATCTCTTGTTCAAAGGGAATCAATTGTGTGTTCCTAGAGGTTCTCTTAGAGAGAATTTAATTCAAGAAAAGCATAATGGTGCTTTGAGTGGTCACTTTGGGATCACTAAGACTCAAGACCTTGTTTCACGATTTTACTTTTGGCCTAGAATGAATCTTGTTTTATTTTATGTGGAGAGTTGTCTAGTATGTCAACAAGCCAAGGGCACTTCAAAAAATGCTGGTCTTTACCAACCACTACCTATACCTACTAGGCCATGGGAATGCTTAAGCATGGATTTTGTAGTTGGGTTACCCAAGACAAGACAAGGAATGGATAGTGTGTATGTGGTTGTGGATAGATTCAGCAAGATGGCTCACTTTGTGCCATGCAAGACTACACATGATGCAAGTAAAATAGCATCTCTATTCTTCAAAGAGATAGTGAGAATACATGGACTACCAATCAGCATTGTTTCAGACAGAGACACAAAATTTATGAGTCATTTTTGGAAGACTCTTTGGCAAAGATTGGGAACTAACTTATCCTTTGGGTCAGCCTACCATCCCCAAACCGATGGTCAAACTGAGGTTGTTAATAGAAGTCTTGGAAACCTTCTAAGATGCCTAACTAAGGAGTATGGACAACAATGGGATCAGTTGATTGGGCAAGCTGAATATGCCTATAATGACACCATAAATAGATCAACCGACAAGAGTCCATTTGAAATTGTATATGGCCTACATCCTAGAGGTGTCTATGAGTTGAGAGATTTAAAAGATGGAGTCAAGGCAAGTTCATATGCTGATGACTTTGCATCTGCTATGCAAGAAGTTCATGAAACAGTGAGGAAAACATTGACAGAGAACACTATAAAACATAAAGCCAAAGTGGATGAAAGTAGAAGGACAGTTGATTTTAATGTTGGTGACTTGGTTATGGTGCATCTCAAAAAGTCAAGACTACAAAAAGGAGTCCCCCACAAGCTACAAATGAGAAGGATAGGACCTTGTCCTATATTGGCTAAATATGGTGACAATGCATTCAAGGTTGAACTGCCAGAAGACAGTGGATTGTCACCCATTTTTAATATTTCTGACTTAGTCCATTATAAAGGACCACAAAAAGACATGGATCCGACTCTCCATGAAGTGATCAGAGATGTGGAGGATCTCCAATTACCTACTGCTACAGTCATAGGACCAGACATCATACTAGATACAAGAGTCTATAAAAAGACAAGGACTAAAGAGTACAAGGAGCATCTCATTAAAAGGGATGGACAAAATGACGTTGATGCTGTTTGGATAAAAGAATCAAAGTTCAAAAAGATGGGATTTGATCCTACCATCATCAATCCAAGGATGGATTGAACTTCTTATTTTGGGGAGGATGGTGCAGGAGCACCTAGGCTAACCTCTACTAGTTAGTCAATTTTGGCTTGTACTTGACTCTAGCCAAGTCAAGAAGTTAGTGTAATTTGGTTGAGGACCTTAGAAGGTCTTTTTTTATGTTGGTTAGGTGAATTAGTCACTAGGACTAAGGTCACTAATTAACCTTTGTTTGTTGTTATTTTAATTTCCTAGTGTTAGGAGCTTAGCTTAAGTTGGAGTCTTAAATGTGTTCTAAATACATAATGGTTGTTGTAAAGATTCCATAAGGTATAAATGGCTTTGGATCCATGAAAAATAGGTGGTTATGAGTCCTAGAATATAGGATTGAGGCACATGAAAAATTTGCCAAGTGTTGAGAAGAAGTTGTCTTCAATTTTGCAATTATTGCAAAAGAGTGCATGCCATTCAGGTATCTTTGGATTCCCTAAGTTATAGGATGGTTATGCTGCATAAAATAGGACCTAAAATGAAGTAAATGGCATCTAATGAGACCTAATACTTGAACACAAACTATGATGGAAGTATTGTAATAGTTTAGAGAAAGTTTAGAGAGCTCTGCAAGCATTTTTAGCAGATTTTTACTGGTGTTTGTGTTGACAGTCATATTTAATGGACTGAATGACTAAATATAATTATTTATTAGTGTTCTATAGGTTTTTTATGAACTTTTTAATTTGGATATCAGGTCATTTTGAGTTCATCTAAGTACTGGTTTTGGGCGTTTTAGTTCAGGCAGTCTATTTTCAGCTTATTTTGAGTAGTATAGAGAGTCATGACTCCTCCATGAAATCTAACCATGGATAATCATTCATGATAGATGGAAATGGAATAGGAGTCATTTTTGTATATATTTTTAGGATTTAGGAGTTGTGAAAGCATGAAGAACTATATATTATGCTAGGCCCTAGGCAAGTTTGTGCAACCCGGTTAGAGGTTTAGAGGTGAAAAGAGTGAAGAAACATTGTATGGTTGTACATATCTGTACTGCTCCAGGAATTTTTCATGAAGATAAATATCATATCTATCCATTATATGCATATAGGAGTCATACCAGTCATTTAGGATTTACTTTGAGCAAGTTTTCTATCAAAACCACAGTTCAGTCCTAGAAATCAGGCCTATTAGGCATCTTGTCCTTGTTTATAGGAATCCCCTGTAGGATCACTTTCAGACACAGAACCCTTAATTAAAGTTTTAAAACTTCCAAAAGGGTATCCAAATAAAGCTTTATTTTTTTGAGTTGTTTGGAAAAAATTTACTAAAAAGGGGAAAAACGGACTGGTGAAGACTACAAGGAAATAAACCTATTTTAAGGTCTCTACATGATGAATTGCTGAAGTTGATTGGAAGATGATTCAAGATCCTTCAAAAATAGTTCAAATGGGAAATATTATGATTTTTTACATGATGGAGAAGACCCCTACAATGTTGGAGCATGTTTATAGAGATTTGGCACTTAGAGCCTTCTAAGGGAGTGTGGAGAAGTGAATCAAAACTAGGGTGTTGATCATTCAAGGTGAAGTTTTCAGAGATTGACTCTTATAGAAGAGTTTGAATAGGTATTAGTTAATGATCTAAGCCTATTGGAAGATCCTATAGAGAAATAGGATACTAGGAGGCAAGTGAAGTCTCTTGGAGGGTGTGAAAACAAGCCTTGGAGTTTTATCTTACACCATGAGGGTGGTTCAGTAGGTGTCAAAGTTTTAGGTCCAGGTACATCAGTAGATGATATGATGGAGTCCATTGATCATCCTCCACCTTTGGAGACCCAGGCAGATATATAATTTAGTTTTAATTTTAAATATATATGAAATTTAAAAATATGAATTTATTAAAAAAATCATTTCAGATATATATCTAGATATTTAATTTAATCTAAATTATAACTATAATAAATCATCCAGGCATAGGTCGCTGAGCACATGGTTACCTATAGTGCTAGTTCAGGGCATCATGTACATGAGAGAGATGATTCTATTGAGGCACCCAGTAGTGCTCAAGTACTTGAGTTTTAAATAGTTTGTTTAAAGTTATTTAAATGTTTTAAACTATATATATATATATATATATATATATATATATATATATATATATATATATATATATGTATGTATATATATGCAAGTTCGTATTTAATTTGAATGTACATGTACATGTATATATATGTTTAGATATAAATCTAATGTATGTATATGTATATATATTTGCAAGGCTCAGTTGATGTGCTTTAATGAGATGATGTACAGGAGACTCGATCAGAGGGGACTCATTCTGTTCGTATGCATCTTGAGGGGTCCCTTTAGTAGTAGATCTTGACATATATATTTTTGATGCATTTATTTATTGGAGACATTTTACATACACATATGTGTATTTTAGTACCTTGATGGCATACATGTATACATATGTTTTACTATTTATTTGATTATTGATTACTTCAGTAGTTAGATGGTCACATGTGTATATGACTTTTTATATTTTTCTACGTACATGTATTTATTGAAGATTTATAGTTTGCATATATATGCATTTTAGTTGTAGAGATATATTAGATCTGTAGATGTTTATTCTTGAGACCTGTATATGTGTATATGTGTATTTTTTTGTATTATAGCTATATAACATGATCTTCAAATGCACGTACAATTTTAAAAACACATTTAATTCACTTGTGAAATTCAATAGTTTGAAAAAAAGTTGATAAATGAATTTAAATTATTAAACTCATCCATGGTGCAATTAATTTATTATTAAATTATATAGTTTTTTAATAAACTAATGATAATTAAGAACTTATGATAGTACAATTAAAAACACATTTAATTCAAGATGAAATTCAATAGTTTGAAAAGAAGTTGATATTTAAGAATTTAACATGTATTAAATTATTTTTTATTCATATCTAGATAGATAATGATTATGTAAGTTTGAACAACTTAGCCTATTTATATCAAGTTGTTAAATTATTAAATTCATCCATGGTACAATTAATTTACTATTAAATTATATAATTTTTTAATAGACTAATGATAATTAAGAACTTATGATCGTACAATTAAAACCACATTTAATTCAAGATGAAATTCAATAGTTTCAAAAGAAATTGATATTTAAGAATTGTAACATATTAAATTATTTTTGATACATATCTATAAATAATGATTGTGTAAGTTTGAACTAACTTATCCTATTTTTATCAAGTCATTAAATTATTAAATTCATATATGGTACAATTAATTTATTATTAAATCATATAGTTTTTTTAATAAACTAGTGATAATTAAGAATTTATGATTTTACAATTAAAAACACATTTAATTCAATAGTTTGAAAAGAAGTTGATATTTAAGAATTGTAATATATTAAATTATTTTTCATAGATATCTATAGATAATTTGATTTCGTAAGTTTGAACTAACTTAGCCTAGTTATATCAAGTGGTTAAATTATTAAATTCATCCATGGTACAATTAATATTATTAATTTATATAGTTTTTTAATAAATTAATGATAACTAAGACTATGATTGTACAAATTAAAAACACATAAATAATTCAAGATGAAATTCAATAGTTTGAAAAGAATTTGATATTCAAATTATTATAAAATGAATCTCAAATGTTGAGATTCTATAGGGAAAGATTCTGACCCTTCTCTGACTTCTGTTATTTGAACCTTTGTAGGGAGTGATCTTAAGCCTTCTTCAGCATTCATTGTTTGAGATTCCATAGCGAGTGTTCTTGATCTCTCTCCCATATGTAGTTCTTCTACTTCTGTTCAGCCTTATTCAACATTTCCTTCACCTTGTTTAATTTGATGATAACATGCCATAGTTCTCTAAAGATTTCTTTGTTTTGCTTCATCAGATCTCTTTCTTGCATATTTTCTTTGCCTTCCTTTCTTGTCTCCCATTATAAGATTTAAAATAAAATAAAATTTACCATTTGCCTCAAGATAAATTTCATGCAATAATCATATAAAAAAAATTCTATATAGATTTGCTTGTCACTATCACTACTTTTAAACTGCTTGTCAGAAGCTGACATCAAGTTTTTTTGTTTTTTTAATGTTCGCATGAACATAATAAAATATAAATGTTCACACGAATGTATCTGCTTAGATTTTTGGTGGTCAGAAATATATAACTAGTATGTTCGATGCAAACATATATTTGCATCGAACATATAAAATATGTTCACACTGAACATTATGTTTGATGCAAACACCCAAAACTAAGAAAATTTTCCCTCCTTTTTATTATTATTATTTTTGCTCTTTTGACACCAATAATTGTAGAACAATGATCTCCTACTATAAAATCAAAAGTGTAAAATGTGCTACTAGGACCAAGCTTTCCAATGACTATAATTGTAATACATATTTTAATCATTAAGACTTTCAAATATGAGTTTAGCTCATCATAGGTTCATTATGAGTTGAACATCAACTAACTTTGACACTTTGGAAAAATTAGTAAATTAGGTCAATTTTTTTTTTAAAAATATGTAGGAAATAGCTTTCTATTCAAAAAAAAAAAAAAAAAAAATTATGATAAATTGAGTTCAAATTATTTGTGTCAAAATAAATGTATGTCTAAATTATGATTGGTGTCATTTCAAAACTTCATAAACTATAGAATATTCAACCAAAATGAATCAAACCAAATGCATCCTCTAGATATTGATGTTACAAATCTAACACCGAAAAAATTACTTCATTATCATTTCTAAAAAACAACTATGTGTGTCAAACAGATTGTCACTCTTTAAAAAATTTGAATTTTATTATTTACCACTTTTCAAAGGAGATGAAATAATTGACATAAATAAACTCTTTTATATTAAAAAATATGTTTAAAAAGTAGGAGCAAAGTACTAAAAAACACTAGTTTATGTCATCTTGAAATTATTTATAGTTTTAGAGATATAGTCACTCAAACATGAGGTTTGTTGCAAAAAAATTGTTTTCAGTGTCAAACTTGGCCAAAAAGTGGAAACCGTTATTGTGGGATCACTTGCCTCTAAAGATGGTCAACTAGGTGGATGAGGACATCGACTATGAATATAATGACTAATAGAATTAGATGTGATACTAGCAGCCATAGATGCAATGTGTGCAATAGTGTCAATTTCTCTCCTCTGAGAAGCAATGACAACTCTATTTGCAATAGGCACGTGTTGGAATCATAAGAGGCAGTCTCTGTCCAACAAACTGTCTGACATCTTGAGGTGACAAACGATGTGCACTGTGATACTAGTCACAATCTACAATCTGACCATGCCCTTATCTACAATAATTACAAATATCCAAGTAGTTGATGTTGAGCCCCACGTAGAACTCAACCTACAATTGATGTGCAAAATAAAGAGGTATTTGGTCATTATTAGGATAATGACTATGTGTAGCTAAAAATTGAGGATAGATCATGCTAGCAACAATAGAATCTATGCATCATGTGACTTGGTAGCCTCTCACCCTACCCTATGCTCCCTCATATCCTAGAAAGAGCTCTCTTTTGGTGATGTCTTTGGGGGCCACCCTCTTGACATCATCAAAAGATGCATCTCTTGAAACCTCAGCCCTAAGCTCCCTAGATATGGAAGCTAATATGTTAGGAGTAAATGAATGGTGAGCTCTAAATCTAGTTGTCAGATCCTATAAACTCCTACATATCATAGCACATATGTCTCTATAAAGACCATCATCAGAGGATGATACAGATTGATGTAGTCTAGCAACCTCCTACTCTAAAAATGAAAATAAAGCATCGATATTAGTGTGTGGAGGTGGTGCAATAAGACATCCAGTAGGAGCTGTAGGTGCAACCTGACCTAGAACAAGAGCCACACTAGGAGCTGTAGTAGGACTAGGAACAGGAACCACACTAGGAGCCAGAACATGAGTTGCATGATGAGCCCTACCTTGAGGTACACTACAAGCCCCACCACAAGCTATAGCATGAGCCCCACCATGAGAAACACAACAAGCTACACAAGGACCTAGAACAAGAAATACATTAGGTGCTACAACAGGAACCACATCAACATGTGATGTAGTAGGAACTGCATCAGGTATCGTACCAAGAGTCACAACAAGCTGATGATGTGAAGCCCTATCTATTGAAATGTATCAAGAGCTAAACTTCTCACTATATACACAATTATTTTTTTAAATTAAAAATTATAAATGTAATTGAACATACATCACACATGTGTAGATATTTTGTAACATGTACATATACATATGATCTAATAAAATTTTAAAAGTATATATGACTAAATGCATATACATACATACATGAGAACTTTAGAGTTAGAGACATATATACATACATACATGTGATAATTAAAGTAAATTCATTTTGGTGAGACAACACATGTGGTGTCACAAAGGTTCCAGTCACATGTGAATCCTTCTAAATTTAGTATTTAAATGTGTAATTTAGTCTCTAAATTGTAATTAATTATAAATTTAGTCTTATTTTATCCCCTACATCAAATATTTTGAACTTAATTAAATTCTAAAATATATATAATAGTTTTCCTATTTTGTAACTTTTGATTACTAATTGTATAAGAAATATAAAGGGTTCATCTTATTAGATATTTAAGTAATATGTTTTTATAATTTTCTAAGAAGTGCAATTCAAAACATTGAAAGTTATACATGAGACCTTGATTTAAGTTTTCTAGATTAAAATACATTAATATATTATGGTCCATTGTGTTATTTCTATAAGGAATTAATCATACAGTTTATGAGTCAATCTCATTGACCCATTTTTCAAGAGTAGTGATTCACATGAATCCATTTCTCATGAGAATGTCTTCAAAGTTTATCAATATTATGACATGTTTTGAAAAGATTTTATATATTTCATTTAACAATAATTTATTCAAAATAAACTTTCAAACATGAAAATGTGTTAAATTAAATATATATATTTACTTATTAATAATTAAAAATTAGCTAACTCTACTAGGTACACTTAAAATACATTATTATATATTATGACATTGCACGTTATTTCTATAAGGAAAATATAGAAAATCTAGCTAATTTAACACATTTTTAATTAATAATAAGTAAATATAATAAGTAAACAATATAAGTAAACTTAGATTTCCTATATTTCATTTAACAATAATTTATTCAAAATAAACTTTCAATCATATAATAAGAAAGTTCAGTAATATATTTACTTATTATTAATTAAAAATGTGTTAAATTAATTAGCTATATTTTCTATATTTTCCTTAAATAGAAATAACACAATGTTGAATAGTATATAATAATGTATTTTAATGTGTGTTGTTTTCAAATAAGTGCAAATAGTATCATTTGACTAAAAAGATGTTGTAAACTATAATTTAGATTTATGATAAATTATTATTTTTTATCATACTAATTTTTTAACCACATGTATCCCCAAATTTTCATATAGATGTACAAGTTTAGGTTATCTTGTGGGAAAAAAAGGTCAACTTTTGAAACCTTTTTTAATCCCTTATTTTCAAGCTTTTATCCAAACTAGTTTTTAAATCATTTACAAGAATCTCAATTGATCTTTTATCACGAGATATGTTGTCCAAGGTCTAATATGATGGTTAAATATTTTTTTATTAATGTTTCTACTAAGGTTCAAACTACCTCTAGGCTTTTATGATTTTGGTCCTTATGATTCAAATTGAGCTTTTGTTAGGATTCAAATTAGGGTATGGTTATCATGAATGTTAGGGTTGAGTTAACTTAGGTTATGGTTATAGTTTACATTATATTAATATATTTAGTGTTAAAATAGGCATATATTAGTTTAATTAATGTTATGATTTAAGAAAAATTAAGGTTAGAGTTAAGGTTAGCAAGTAGGATAAGGTGCAAATAAGAGGGAAAGTCTTTGATAAATATAGCTAGGGTTGAAGATAACTTTAAAGTTGAGAGTTTGGTTATGGTTAGAGTTAATTTATTGTTAGGATTTTATTATACTTTGGGGGGTATTATTAGAGTTCAATTAGGGTAATAAATTATTTATATTACTCTTAAAGGATAATTTGTTGAGGTTTAGGTTTCAAGTTGGGTTACATAGATCATTTAAAACAAGCGTCATACTTCATGTACATGTGTGTTTATGTATGCATGTATCTCTTGAATGTAATAAATTATAATTTAGGATTAGGGTCAACTTGTTTTAATTTTATGTAAGTTAGGCCTTAATTAGGTTTTGAAATAGGGTTTTAGTGTAAGGGTTTTAATTAGGCTCAATTTTAGGGTAAGATTTAGGACAGGTTATGACATTGTTAGGGTTTATACAAGTATAATTTAGCATTATTTAGGGGTTAATATTAAGGTCCATGTGTGGTTAAGAATTTAGGATAAGAGTTTAGCATATGAAGTTTATGATTTGGTTCAAGATTATGATTTAGGGAAAATTATCATTTATAATATAAGGGTTTATAAATTAAATTTTAAGATCACGGTTAGGGTTAGAGTTTGGATAATGGTTAGGGTTAGGGTTTTGATAATGGTTGGGATAAAGGTTTGGATAATTATTTTAGTTAAGGTTTAGGGTTAGATTTAGGATTATGGTTACAAGTATGATTTAGGATTGAGACCATGATTAGGGTTAGGATCATGGTCAGAGGTTAGGAGTACAAATTATAGTCTATCAATTAGGGTTAGCGAATAAGAAAGTTAGCATTTAGGATTTAGGGTTATAGTTATGATTAGGGTTAGGGCAAGAGTTTACATTTCTATTAGTATAATTTATAGGGTTAAAGGATATGGGTTGACATTGCTATTAGTTTTATTTTTAGGGTTATGGTTTGTATCAGGGTTTAAATTTATGGATAGGAATATGATTAGGGCTTATAATTTAAGATAATGGTATCTAGTATAAGGGTTTACCATAATTTATGATTAGGGTTAGAATTATGGTTTAGTACACTTAAAATTAGTTTATAGCTTTTAGAATTAGATTTTAGCATTTAAGTTTAACATTTTAGGATCTTAGTGTACAAAGATTAGGGTTTAGTATTTAGGGTCATGGTTTAACATTTATGATTTATGATTATGATTAGGGTTAGACTCTGGTTATGGTTTACATCATTGTTAGAAGTATGGTTAGAGGGTTAGGGTATGGGTTTACATCATATTGTTTATGAGTATGGTTAGAGGGTTAGGATTTGTATTAGGGATAAGATTTTGGATTATGGTTTTAAAACATAGTTTTAATATTTATAATTAAAGTTTGGATCATGTATTATGATTTACTATTTAATGTTGGTGTTTATCATTTAGGTTTATGTTTCAAATTGAGATTTAGAAGTTATGGTTGAGCATCTAAGATTAGGGGTTATACTTTATGATTAGGGTTTTGTAGTTAGGATTATGACCTAGTTTAGTATTTAGGACTATTGTTTAGCATTAAGGTTTAAGAGTTAAAATTTAATCTATAATATATAATCTTTACATGTTAGATTATATGATGTACATTCTCTATGTTTTTATATTTATCAAGTTATGTTCTTATAATTAACTAAATTATTAATTAAATGTCATAACATGTATTCTTCTAAAGGTCATACACATTCTAAGTTCTATGTTCTTATGTATGTATGTATGTTATATTCTTACTTATGCAAATTATTCTACATTCTTATATATGTACTTAATTTAGGATCTTCCCTGAAGACATGTCATTGAATTATATAGTTAATTATATACTTAGATTAAGGCATTACAAATAATAACATATACATAAACATGAATATTGGAGACATTCACATGTCTATATTTAACATGAACATATTTACATGTACAATTATGAAATAAAATATACATTAATCTACATTCTTGTGTATAATTTAGGATCTCCCCTTAAGACATGTCATTAAATATAGTTAATTACACTTAGTTATAAGACATTTATTAAGATCAATAGTTAACATATGTAAATATAAAAATGTGAATTTATTGAAAACATGTATGTGTACCTACTTTTAACCATGAGCAAATATACATGTACATCTATGTTCAAAATAAAAAATACATTTTAATCTACATTCTTACATGTATAATTTAGGATCTGAACCCTTAAGACATGTAATTTAATTACACTTTTAAGATTAAGACATTAAGATGAATTTGACACATACATATAAACATGAATATTGAAAAGATACATGTCTATATTTAACATTAACATATATACATATATCTATGAAATAAAATATGTATATTTTAATCTGCATTCTTATGTATAATTTAGGATCTCCCCAAGTAAGTTGTATGCCATTAAATTAGTTAATTACATAGTTTAGATTAAGGTGCATAAAGATGAATAACATACACATAAACATGAATAATGCATTAGGATGAATAACATATACATAAAGTCGATTTTGTTTTTGCAAATTGTTTTGCATTTATCTTCGTCCCACTAAAGTGGAACCCATTATTGTGTGTTCACCATATAACATCTTCTATCCTCAAGTTACAATATGTTACATACATCTTCTTCCCCTTTTTTTCATAAATGTCAAAGGTGTATTTTCCATGGTTATTTCAAAATGTGACAAGAAATCAGAATGTACCTTTAGAATCAATTACAATGTCTTGTCCCACTTTTCTTGCAACACCTTGCTTGCATGTAATACAATCAATGCTTCTATTGATAATTCCATCATATGATCAACATTGGAGAATTTGTTATCATGGATGAGAGTTTTAGCATGTGCAATACATTTCTACAATACATCCATGTTTGGGGGAATCATGCCTTGTATATTTACAAGTGTAGCTCTTATCCTAGCTTATTCCCTTATTAATTCTTCCTGCATATTAGTTACAAATTTGATCTTTGTATAGTGAGTAGAATTTTAGCTTGAGTCAAGTGACAACTAATGTACACTTGCCCTCAAATCTTCACCAGTCTTGGAAAGTTTACCTTTAGTTTCTTGTGTGAAAATGGATGTGTCATAGAGTTTATTGAATAGAGAAGTAACAATGTTGGTAGAGGTTTCCAATAAGCCTAGAGTAGTAGACAAGTCTACTTGATGTATTGAAATCTTTAGAGAAACTATCTCCAATACTTTATTTTCAAACTTCTTCTCTACTCTCTATAAAAATTTCTCTTGTCTATTCAAATCTTTGTTGAATTTCTGGACTACTTTTGCTAGTTGTGCCAAAATAGGTTGAGAAGTATCAACCTTATGATAAGTGCATTTGCAAGAATGTTCTTTTCATCTTTCAAAGCACTTGAAATTCTCTATTACTTTCTTCTTTAAGCTTCTATTGCTAGAGGATGCCATCGCTCAATTGGGTTTCTAAAACTGTAACAAAATTCAGCACTAATTCACATAGATTGCTCAAATGCACATAAATCACTCTTCACAAATAGCTCTTGAAAATTCATGATAAAAAGTTCATTCAATTTTTTCCTTTTTATCAAATTTCTCCTTTCTATCACCATAAATGCATGATACTTTTGCTTGGTTGATGAAAAAATGTCTTCCACTTAGCTTTAAATAATTGCTCCATAGGAACATTCATGACTTGGTGTCTACATAATACATTAGTTACTCCTGACCCTACTTGGCAAGGTCTTGGAAACCTATCTCACTCGATTGTGTCTTGAATATCTTTAGATGCTCAATGATCCCTTTGCATCTTGAATGCTAACTTGGATCTTTCTTTTCTATTGACTGGAACTAATGTAAGATGTTTTCTTTAGAATCTTATTTCTAGATATCATTGTGGGAGATCAAGTAGAAATACTTGAGCTACCCAATTCTTGAGTGACATTTTCTTCATTGCTAGGACTTGCATTTTTAGAAGATTTCAGAATCCATTGTTGTCTCATTTCTTTTCTAATGTTATCAATGTTGGTTTTCTTTTCATCTTCAATTCTTCTAGTATTCATACAGTTTTTGGCAAGATGACCAAATTTTGTACAAATAAAACATCTTCTAGTGGTGTCTCCTTTTCTCATGTGATTTTTTATACAATTTATTCCAATGTGTCCAAATTCTTCGCAGTAGTGACATCTGCACCAAGTGTTGTAGTCCCAACCAAATATAGTTTTTACAATATGTTTTGCTAGATTCAATATCTTGGTTTTGCACTAAAAAAATTTGTGCCCATACTTCTTGCATTTGTGACATTTTCCCTCAAAATTAGGTTTCTCTTTGCATTCATTAGCTCTATGACCTTGTTGATTACAATTGCAGCATTTTCCATTGAATTTAGCTTTGTCATTGCTCCAACATTTGTTTGATGTATGAGCTATCTTATTGTAGTGACTACAAGTAGGTCTTTGATTCTTTTGAGCTCCTTGCTTGGATAATTAACCTTCTTCTGTATATCCAATTCCTTCTTTGCCTTCTTGTCTATATTAACTTTTCTCATTTAATTGATTCATGTTTCCTTGATATTTCATCATCTTCTCATTGGTTGGATTTTTAGTATTTAGATCATTCTGCAATTTTTCATTCTCTAATATTAGATTCATGATTTCTTCATTTGTATTAGTAAGATGATCAATGAAGTCCTCATGTTAAAGCGATAGATGTTGAATTTCATTATTCTTTCCTTCTAACTCTTTTTTTTTCTTATTTTTCTCTTCCATGACTTCACACAATATTACTAACTAATATTCTTGTTCTCTTTTCAGCTTTTTGATTTCTTCTTGAAGTGTACCATTATTTTCTAATAGTTCTTTGATTACCTCATTAGCTTCATCTCAATTACTTTCTGAATGGGTCTCTTCAATTATTTCTTCAATATAGAGTTGTCATTCATCTGTACTACAAGATCTTTTCTTCTTTTCAAGGACTAAGAGAGTTGCTCCTTTTCTTTCTTAAGTTTCCTAATAGCCAATTCCAAATCTAGATTTTCATTATCAATAACCTTATCAAGTATAAATACCTTCATAGCTTATGATCTTTGCTCAAGTTGTTAAACATTTTCTGAGAACCACAAGGCTCTAATACCAATTGTTGGAAATATATGATAGGGTAAGTTATTGAGAGGGAAGGGGTGAATCAATAACCAATAAAACTTAATCTTTATTTGCCAAGTAATCATTCATGTGTATTATGATCTAATTGCATTCATGAAAAACTTAAAGCATTAAAACATTTATAGCACTTTGACACACAATATAGTGACTTAGAAATCTTGTATAATTTGTATATCCATGTAGATATCCCTGTACAGTCTGGTTTCTTTTTTCTGTGTGTTGTTCTAAGCTCTTTGAAGAAGTTGTCATTCAAATCTAGATATGTGGTCTACTCTCCCAAATATTTTGAACTCTTCTATAGACTCAAGTAATGTATCATCCCCAAACAGAGCCACTGTTGGTCTGGTTTTTCATAGTACAGAGAAAATTTTGAAAAATTAGTGAAAACTCATTTGTGGACATTATATTATGAATTTTAGGGTTTTCTCGTTGTATTTCTTAGTTTTCTTAGATTTCCCTAGTTCATGTCCTAGTCGTTGTGTTGTTAGAATTGTATTAGTTTCTCAAGGTTTGTCATTAGAGAAATCTATTGAAAAACCCTAAATGTGAAAACCCTAATACCTCATCACATTTTTACCTTAGTTTTGGAAACCCTCAAAAAAAATATTTAAATTTTTTTTCTCTTAAGGCATATTACTTTTACACTAAGGAGAGGCTTGCACAAGCATGACTTCATAAAAATCTTGTTTAAAACCTTACGTGGCTTTGCTTTGCTTGCAAATTTCTCGATCATTTTATTAAGAAATACCTCTGATGATACAAAGTTTTTATGATCATTGATCTTGTTCAGATCAACGGGTATCACATTCCTGCATTTTCAAGATGCAAGGTTTTTCAATAATGTGGGCATGTGCTTTGGTGAGATGTAGCCCTTGCCCTTTTCAAAGTTTCAGTGAGCTGTAAAGTTTTTAATGAGTCATAAGTTGTCAGAAACTTTTGCAGAATTGTCAGTACTTTTCATGCACATTCTGGATTTCCTACAATGTCATTGGTTGAGTTACTAATAGAGATATGCCTTTATCACCAAGAAGCATCAATCATTGATTTCATTAAGGGCTAGCACTTTCCCACAAGAAGGAGATGCTCATGAATTAAATAATATGGGGAAGTGTCAATAGGACAAGTGGCACAGTCTAACAACATGGGCCTGCCATTACCAAGGGTGATGTTGAGATGTCTTTCGTGGCAAGTGTCAGATGAGTTGGAATGGATGGAAGTATTTTAATAGTCACTTTACTTGAAATGTTATTTAAGACACTTGATTCTATGATCATTTATCTTTCAAAGATTAAAGGCTAGTGCATGCCCATATTTTCAAGCTGCATGAGAGATAAACAATGTGGGCAAGCAATTTTTTGACACGTAACAAGATGGGGTCAAGAATCTCTAGTCTATGTTGCAGTGTGCCATGCTATAAAATGATCACTGATATGTACTGCTAGATGTGCTACTAAGGAATTATATCTACCAGATGGGAGTGAAGCTTTATTAGCCATAGATCTTTTAAAGATTGAGGGTTAGCACAAGCCCACAATTTGAAGATCCTTGTTCAATAAGGAAAACAAGAATGTGCCTTTGCACTATGTGTCATAGTGGGCTCAAATTATTGAAGAATGTTGAGTCACACCATGTGGTCTGTCACTTGTGCTTAGTTGGGAGTACTAATGCTATAGGCATGGAAACCTCAGAAATTAATGTGGTAGTTAGATGGATTGGAGCATGAGGGTTGAGAAGAGTCATCCCATTGGTTTACGTGGATGCTTTGATCATAAAGTGCAAAATTTTTCACACCATGGATCTTGTCTTGATCAATGATGAGCCTAGGCCCACATTTTGAACATGAAAGAAGTTTAAGAAATGTGGCCATCCACCATGTGGGCATGTGTCCATGATGATGTCATTATCCCTATCTCAAGAAGCTGATAGGATCTGAGCTATGTCACCCTTGATCTTTACAAAATTGATGATTGGTGCAAGCTCACAATTTGAAGATGCTCGTTCAATTACCAAAGCAGGAATGTGCTAGCTTGACACATGCAAGGAATGAGGTCAAGCACCTACTCACTTAGAAGAAGACGTGGGACTTGCTGGCATGGAATTTTTTAGGAGGCACAAACTCATATAAAGGCTCCCTATTGGTTAGTATACCTGATTGGACTTTGTTTAATTGTAAACTAGTCTGATCATTGATCTTATCTTGATCAATGAGTGGCACTTCCCTACAATTCTGAGGTGTAAGAAATTTAAAGAATTCGGGTAAGTGGTATTGCGACACTTGGCCTTGTTTTTAAAACCATAAAGCTCATTTCCTTTTAAATCAAAGCCATTTGATCTGGTGAAAATATATGGATAAGATTCAAATCCAGTTGCAATTTGGAGGTAATGGTTACTGAGAGTAAATATGGTGTAGAGTTCATTAGTGTGATATCAATGCATGAAAAGTACTTACAATCTCACCGTTAATGAATCACCAAAGCACAGAAAGAACATCAGAGTGTACAAAATTTTTTAGGGTGAGGGCACAAAATTTTTACCTAGTGATCTAGTAAGCTGTAGAGAAAACCACATAGTGTAGAAGTACAAATTGTAGCAAGTAAGAACTGTGAGACTCTTTGAAAATCAAGTATTTTCTATTATAAAATTTCTAGGGTTTATTCAAAATGCCTCCCTAAAAAGTGTTCATTATACAAACGAATTATCTAAAACATTCTATGCATGATGATTTTCTTGAACAATTCCCTTTATTAGTACATGAAATAACTAAGGGGAGGGAACTCATTCCAAAACATCCTAGGGTAGCTGTAACAAAAGGTTTTTATGACAAAGAAAATTGGGTAAGAGATGCCCAAGTTTCCATGGGGGGTTTGGAGTTGTCGAAGAAATGGTTTTTAGAGTGCAAACTACATACCCCTCTGAGAAATGTCTTGGAGTTTGATATTGGGAAATTAACAGTCCCCACAGTTTTCTTTGATAGTGACTTATTGATGGATTTAGCCAAAAAATATGATCCAATTACAGGGTGGGTAAAGAACCATGCTAGAGTAAATCTTTTTAGGGCTTTCCCTGAATTAATTAGTGAAGTTTTCAATCTCAACCCTAACCATGCTATGCATGAAACTATTGATATGGGTGACCGTCAAGCAAGGTATGATGCACAAAGGATTTACTTAAGGACAAGGCCACTGCAAGAACATGCTGCTAAAATTGGTACTTTGTCTGTAATTACTGCCAGCACCCCAGAGCCATTATAAAAAAGAAATTTTAACATTAGGGCTCAGGAATTGTATTTTTCTCTTGGAAATTTTTTTAGTATAGATGAAGCTGATCAAATCCTAGGCTCAATTTTCCTTGTTATGGCTCAAACTCTTCAATTTGAGATGAGCACCATTCTAGATTTTTCTACTTTTCTTTCCAAGGGAATTCACAATGGTTTGGTGGGGATATCATGAGGAAAAGTGGAAAAACCATTCTATTGGTATTCATTACTTATGTATATAAGCTTGTATAAGGGATTTACCTTTTCCTCTAAGAGTATGGAGCTGGAAACAAACAAGGATGGAGAGAGGAATTTGGTGTAGTTATGGAGTGTGGATATGACTTCAGAGACCACATTTACCAATTATGTGAGGTTTGACAAATACTTTTCATCAAAGCTTAGACTACTTTTGAAAGGGGACAATCGTAGAATTTCATGAGCACTATTACAATTGGTTAGACCTAAGGACCATGCACAAGGACTATTGTTTAGTCATAATTGGGGGATATAATCCCTTATAATGTTTCAACTGTAATAAAAGTATATGGTTTTTTGGGGAAGCCACATGTGTTTCCATTTCATGTGCCCTTGAAGATAGGAATAGCTGAGCTATTATGGCAAATAGGCACTATAGATGAGAGGAATTTTCTTAAGAAGGGTACCTTTTTTGTCAATTGTTACTATGGTACACAATTTTGTCTTTGTGATAAAAGGGTGGAAGCACCTGAATTTGTTTCTTGATAGATATAACATGGAAAAATCTCATCCCAGATTCATTGATCTTGACGGATACTATGACCTCTTAAAAGAGAGGGTGAAAGTTTCCCACATGGTGCAAAAAGTTTACTATCTAGAGGATCTGATAAAAAAATGTTTTTACTTTGCAAGAACAAGAATTGAGAAGAGAAAACTAGATAGTATTCAGCAGGACTTTATAATTTATTAATTCTTTTGACCCCCAATATGACCCATTGGAAGATAAAAAATATTGGGGAGCCAAGATGCAAGCATTAATGAATAATTTCACTGTGATTATCCAAACTATGAATGAGAATAAGGCCATGTATGTTGAGACATATCTGGACAAGGCTGCAAAGGTGAAAAGGTGGATCAACAATAGAAATGTAGTGGCTCTTAGCCAATAAACCCTATAGAAACAAGCAATAGGTTCCTCTTTAGCAAAGACCAAACCTAGGAAAGCCATCTGTACCCAATTCTCCAAAAAGAAAAAGATTAGAGCAAGGGTCTTCTTCCTAAGTGGAGCAATATTCCCCAAGCCAATCACCAATCAGAATTGATGATGAAACATCTCTAAGGGAGCAGCTTATACAAATTGGTAGAGAGGGAGATCTAATTATTACTTCCACAGATTTGGAGATTAGAGAGCCTCAAGAACCACCTATACCTTCATTAGACCTCACAATGGGTGATTATCAAGGTAAAGAGATTGATCCCATAGTTGTCTAGGCTTGAGAGAAATTTATTAATGATGAGAATTTTGTAAAATCTAGGAATTTTTCTCAATTTAGATGGAGATTAAACATGGTAAATTTTGAGAAAACTTGTGAGAAGATAAAGGCAGAACAACTAGACAAACTTGATTATGATATTAAGGAAGAGGTAAAGTCTAAATTTTTGAATGACTTTTTTCAATTTAAACCTGAAGCTAGGTTGTAGATAGTTAAACAATCAAGAGTCCTCCTTCTGCCAAAATGGGATATAGTAAATGCCATTATTTTTTATTCATTAAGAAAACAGAGGGATGTTTAATTAAGGACTAAAGAAGAGATATTTCAGGCTCATAGAGGAGTCAAGTTTAGTGATGACCACCAAGACCTTCTTATTTGGTCTATGGAAAAAAGAAACAATACCAGAAGGCATGAGATTTCTACTGCAGAGCATACTGGTGCATTAACAATATTAAGGGCTGGTGAGGTAGGTAGTAGATAAATAATGGGAATGGCATCAGAAATGATGAAATTTGGTAGTGTGGTGTTTGGCCAAGAAGAAGATATATTTTCCCAACTCAATGCTAGGTTTGAAGAAGTTCTGAAAGCATATTTGGAGAGGGGTATGTAAATACAATCATTAGAAAATAAACAAACTCAAATGGAAAGGATTCTTGAGAAATGAAAATTAGGAGAATCTAGTAAACCTAGGATTGCATACCCCCCATGGCCACCTGTTGAGCCTTTTAAATCAACACCAATTATTGAGGTACCATATACCCCAAAAATGCCTCAGTTCTATACAGCAGAGGATTTTGAAGAGGATAAAATTAATAATATGCATTGCATGTAGAACTTAGTAATCAATATGAAGAAAAATTGAGGCAAGGTATCATGTATTTAGTAGATAGAATTGAATGGCCATCATTTTTTGACTTAATAACAAGAATTGGAGCTATCAAGGATGAGTTAAAAGGAAATGAAGTTATATTCAGACCCATTGTACAAAAATGGGCAGAGAGAAATGAAGATATCACTAATATGTGTATATCTATTATTTAGCTAACATGTCACCAGATAGAAAGGATTTTTTGTTTGTTAAATAAATTGCAAGGTTTTGATGATAAATAGGATTCATTCCTAAGAAGATTAACTATTTGTTTTTCCAAGTATTTTACTGAGAAATTTGATTTATTCCCTTGTGCTTTAAAGACAATTGAGAAATTGAAGGAAAGGGAAGAATGGAAGAAGGAACTGGATGAAATATTTTGTGAAAGAATGAATAAAGTTATAAATGAACTAGGCCATATATTATGGGTAATGAGAAATGAAGAGCTAGTAAAAGTGCAGTTGTTATACAACATCATTTGAAAAGATCTTATGGATATGGAGGCAATTGAAAATTCCTTGATAACTGTACAAAGAGAGGTCTTGAGTTTTGATTGGCCAAATGACACTACTTACAATGAGTGGAAAGAAAAAATTATGTCTATAGAACAGATGGTAAGAGATGATGAGCTAGAAGATGATGAGGAATAAGAAGTTACAAAAATAGAAGCCACCTCTGCCATTGATGATAAAGACAAAGAGAATCCTTAGGTAGTAGGAGATGACTCATCATTGTCACATTTGATGGCCACCTACCCCAAGGAACCAGAATGATAAAAGAATCTGATCATAGTATTTTTGTCTTTCCAAAAGGAATAATAGAAAGGGACCCACAAAAGGATTTTCAATTTACCATTCTTTCTATTATTCACAGTTTTGTCTTCTTATGATAGGTGTATGTAAGAATCTTTTGAAGGACACCTATCAATCACATTTTCCCTTTGCTTGTTGCAACTCATGCCTATATAAATGAGTTTTCAAGACAATGTCATGGTTCAATTTCTAATGTTTTAGGTGATATACTTAGTTTGTTTTTGGTCCAATATTTGGAGCAATTTTTATGATGCATTTTCTCTGTTAGTTTTTGAGAATACAGAGTGATCTCGATGTTTCCTCCTAAGGCCATTCTAAGTTTTACTACAAGTATATACAATTTTCAAAGAAAATAAATACAACTTATGAGTTGTCCCTATATAAGTTCTTTCTATATTTTGTCTCCTTTTTTATTACTTAGTCATCTTGATGTTTTGTGGATAAAGGCTTGTGCAATTGAATGCAATCCACTTAGGTTGTATATCTTTTCGTCACAAGAATTAGTTCAATGAATTAAGTAAAAGCTTTGATGAAATTGATAGGATTTCTGTAGTAATGGGAAGGATGTTTTGAATGATAAAGTCCAGTAAGAATTATTGGTGATATTTTTTGTAAGGCAATAAATCAGATCCATGGAATTGCAATAGACTCTAAACCCTAATGGATGGCACTAGTCATATTAATTCAATTGGAAGAGAAATAGATCATAGATGTGTATCAAATGCAAAATTATAATCAATTTTACTTTTATTTCCTAAAGATCTTCAAAATTGATCAATACTTGTTTAGATGAAATATTCTAGCCTTAGTTAGCCACTATTGTAAAGAATACTTGCAAATCTATAGAAGATTTTATCACCAAATCTATTATATGAGATGTATTCTATTTAAAATATCACCATTAGCTGTGTGGATATGGATTGAGGATGAGAACTAGAATGAAACTAAGATAGTGTCCATAGAGAAACACTTAGATTGAGTCATCCTTTAGGTATACCCACCTTGGTCTTGTAGAGCCTAAAGAGAAGGAAACAATTCTTGGTTTTTTTAATGTTGGATCCAAATGATTTGCATATGTAACTAAAAATAGGAACTGGCTAATCCTTAGGTAACATAAGTATTTTCATTTTTCTATTGAGGCTCTCTATTGCTCAGTAGTTTTAAAACTCCAACAGGCATGGCACTGTCTCTTCCTCTTCCTCTTCCTCTTGCAACCATCTTGCTACTCTGATGCCAAATGATGTAACCCAATCTCATCAAAGAATAATTTAGAAATTGACACAAGACAATTTTTTTAGAATACCATAACACTTCATTAAAACTTCTACAAGTCTACTCTACCACTACAATGGAAACCAAGACCTACTTGTTACAATTCAAAAAATTACCATATTTGGTAGATTTTAGGGACAAATAGAATTTTCCATTTTTGGTAATTTTCAAAACTCATCCTACGAATCATGATTTTTCCCAAGAAAATCCCCCAACTAAGGAAAGACAAATTGCCAACTAATCAATGAAATCAAAAACATGATTTTGGATTTATTACACAAACAAATTTATAAAAAATTGGAAAAATCATAGAAAGCCAATTTTAGAGGTGAAGATGAGATTTTAGGCTGTTAAAAAAATGTCAAAATGGCCACCTATTGAGCTGAGCTATATTGACAATGCAAATAACTCTTTCTAGTGCAACTATCTATAAAATTCTAGCCAAAACCCACATTTGAGTCAAAAGTTATGACCCCCAGAAGTAAATCTCAACCAAAACTCACATCTGAGTCAACAACCTTGACCCTTGGATGCCCCTGATGCAATAAATCTCAAAACTAACCAACATAACTAATTTGAAACCCCAGAAAATATATTTTGTCTGTTTTTCCCTTATAGTAGAAGAAGCATAGAATGTGATGCATCTTTTTTATTTTAGAAATCTTGTACCATTTGAAAGTTATAGTTATTTTTAAAGTAGTGTGTCAATGAAAACTTTATATGTAACTCCATTAGAAAATAAGTAATAATTACTTACTGAACTCATAATTTGACAAACATTATATTTATGAAAAGCTAAGAGAATTCTTAAGAAACCCATTTCATTTCATCAAATTTTGGTGGAATAAAAGTCATCAACTACATGTTTGAAGTAAAATACATACAAGAACAAGCCAAAAACATATTTTTAGGATGTTTTGAATTTTGAACATGTAGGGTTGGTATCAAAAGATATAATAGGCCTTATAAAGGTATTGATCTATTTCATTATATATCATGAATGGTGGGAAAAAAGTTAGAATTGAATTTGAAATGCTTTGAGGTATTTTAGAACTACATATATTTTAGATTGCCACTTTTTGGCACACCATGATCCTGCACATACCCCTCTATTAAAATAATACTTTTTGATAATTGATACAATGTAACAATCTCTTTGAATAAAATCCTAAGAACATGCACAACATCTGATGTCTTCTTACATTTTATAAAATGTGTCTTCTTAGAAAACCTATCAACAACAACAAATATGGAATTATGTCCTCTTGTTGTCTTAGGTAATTCAAGAAAAAAATTAATACTGATGTCATTCCAATGTTTTTCAATTTAACAAAAGTAGGTGTATACAATCCAATATTCTGATTTACTCCTTTTGCAACTTGAAAAATTTTACAACTCCTTACAAATTTGTGAACATCCTTATACATCTCTTTCCAATAATACTTATCCTTAAGAAAACTCATTATCTTATCAATTCTAAAATGTCCAACCAATCCCCCACAATTGTTTTCCTTAATCAAATTAACTCTCTTAGAACTTATTGGTATAGACAATTGAATTCCTTTGAAGAACATACCTTACTCAATGAAATACTCATTAAGCTTATTAAGTTGATTTGATAGATTTGATGCTTTGCACTCTCTCCACTCCTCACAAAAATCAAGGTCAGTATCATACAAATCCTTCATCCAGTCAAAACCAAGAACTTCATCCTCCATTTCAGTCAACAAAGAATGTTGTCTTCTCATTGCATCAAAAACTTAGTAAGTCCACTTTTATACTTGATCACAAATGTGAAACTCTACAAGTACTCAATCCAATTCATATATCTTTGATTCAACTTATGTTGACTTACCAAATACTATAAATATTTATGATTAGTATACAACAATAACTACTTATGTTGACTTCCCACATTCTCAAGTTTAGGCCATTCCAAATTTTCATTAACCTTTTTAGGATCCATTCTCAAATCATCAACTAAAATTAAAAATCCCAAATACACAATCTCCTCTTACATAAAGGAACACTTTTTCAAATTAGTCAACAAGTTTTCCTCTTTCAATCTTTGCAATACTTGTTCAACATGCTCAAGATGTACTTTATTAGTATTACTAAATATTTAAATATCGTCTAAGTAAAAAATAACAAACTTTCATTCATCAATCTAATGAAAGTACTAGGTGCATTAGTCAACCAAAAATGCATAACCTATCATTCATACAAACCATTTTTTGTCTTGAAATTAGTCTTCCATTCATTACCTTCACTTATTCTAATCTGATGATAACCACTCTTCAAATGAATCTAGGTAAAATACTTTTCTCCACTCAAACAATCCATTATATCATCCATCCTCAACACAGGAAACCTATAATTCACTATAATCTTGTTAATAGCTCTAGAATTAGTACACATTCTCCATTCTTCTTAGGTTCTAATACAGTAGGTACAACACACGATATAAAAATTCATCTAATCAAACCTTTCTATAAAAACTCTTGCACTTATTTGTTAAGTTCTTCATTTTCTATAGGTGTCAATCTATATGGTGCTTTGTTCAATAGACTAGCTCCAGGAATCAAATCCATACAATTACTTATACTTCTTATTGGTGGTAAACCATCAAATATATCTTCAGTAAGAATCTCCTTATACTCATTCAACAACCTTTCAATTTATGTTGTTAACTGAATAACACTATTATCTTTTTCTATCACTTAGCCTCCATTATCTTGTGTCATTCAGTCATCACTATTTTTTGTCACTTGATCGCTACTACCACAACTCAGTGCCTTGGGGATTACAAAAAAAAAAACTTGGTTCTTCTTCAACCCCCTTTACAATTGTTTCCCATTGACTACACAAACTCAAACAATAGTACAATTAACCTCATTTGGAATTTGAATTAAAGGCAAGAGTACTTGCTAGTGCAGGAGCACTTAGATAGAGCTATTTTGCCACTTAGGTTTCCTAGTCAAGTTATGGATTCTAGTGGTCTTAGCCAAGCCATTAGTGAAATAAAAAGGTTTCCTATCAGGTTTTGGATTCTAGTGGTCTTAGCCAAGTGACTAGTGAAATAAGAGGGCCAGTTATTCTTATTATGTGTCTTAAACTTTGGGAGGCCGTGTTAGTTCATCAACACCTTCAATTTCTCCTAGTTGTATAAAAGTTCCTTATAGTGTAACAATGTTGCAAATGCTGCCAATGGTGCACATTTTTGCACTTAGAGGGTTATATTGGGCAATGATAGACCTTAGAATGGTTTTTTTTTGTTCTAGAGATTTTATTTACTCATTTAGTAGTGTTTCATGAAGGTCTAGTCAAGTTTGGGCTTGATTTACAAAATGTTGTCAAGTTGCATGACAACTTTGCAAAGTTGCAAAAGTTGTCATGACAACTTTTAGTGCAACTTGGTTGCATCTTTGAAATAACAATGGATAACTATTTTAAATAGTCATTTGATGATAAGATATATAAGTCCTCCCTGAAATTTTGAGAGGGGTTGATTAACATTTGAAAGTTTGATGAATAAGCAAGCATAATTACTGAGCAATTTTATCACAGTTAATGCACTTTCCTTTGCATTTGTGTATTAATGGATTGATCTCTGCACTATACCCTATGCATGATTTAGTATATGTTATTACGTTATTTTTTTTATAAGTAGATAGGATTTTTAGTTACATTTTATTGGATTTTGTAGATAGTTTTTTTTTAGGCCTATTGTTGGTCTGAAGTAGGCAGTTTTTACAAATGGAGTCATAACTCGCATTCCCATAGTAGCATCTATATGGTTCCTTGGGATTTTTGAGATGCCTCCCTATAAACTAGGTGTGAAAAGCTTTAGGCCCTAGAAAGAAAGACTTCTATTTTTAACAATGATGCCCTAGGCAAGCTAGCAGAGCATGGTTAAGGGTCACAATGATGGTAGCAGCATTTGGATGGATTAAATGCATTCCTTGCTTCAATAAAAGCATGTGGAGAGGAGGTTATGAGTGTGGAGAAGCCTCATACCAAAGGAGAGGTAATGGTGATAGGTTTTACTATTTGATTGATCAAACCCTTCTGAATATTGATAATATTTTGTAAAACCCTTATTTTGAGGCTTGATTTTAGAATACCATTATATGGATAGGTTGGGGAAGTGAGACCATGTAAATTTGGAGGGTCTTCCAAAAGGTTGTCAAAATTTGAAGTTTGTTTGCAACTTTTTAAAGCAATTTTATGAGTTATAAGATGAAAATGGTGTTTTAAGGCCTAATTCCTTGTAGCTCTATTAGGCCTAATTTGGAGAAAATTCTTGAAAATGATAGGGATTTCTTTGCATTTTAAGTTGATGAGAATTGGAATGGATCCAATACCCTCAAAAAAAACTTCTCTATTGTTGGTTAACTTTGATCTTGTTTGAGAACTTGGTGTGGATGATCTGAGAAGACATTCTTGGAGTGTGCTTGGGTTGAATTGACTTAATTATTGGTGTGGACAAGTTGTAGAGGTGGGGGATTAGGAATAGGATCCTTCTAAGCTAGGGTTAGTGGATAACCCTAATAGCCTAGAGAAGTGGCCTAGAGAAGACCCTAAGAGAAGGTAGGGTTAGATAGAAATATTTTTCCTTTACATTACATTCTTTCTTCCATTCAACCAAAGAGTATATTGATTCAATCATTTATCATACATAACATACCTATCAAATTATCAAGGTCTACCCAACAAAATATGACAACATCCATAGGCATAACATCACATAGAACTTCATCAAAGTGATTTCCAATCTTGGACTTCATCATGCATAGTTTATATACCAACAACTTATGTTCATCATTGATCCATGAAACATGACAAGGTTTAGGGTGTCTCGACCTTGGTAATTACAACTTTGTAACCAACTCCTCTAATGCTAAATTTTATGAACTTCCACTTTCAATAATCACTTTGCAATATTTTCTAGCCATCTTACATCTGGTCTTGAAAAGACTTATCCTTAGGATAGGTTCCTCATCAATTCCCTTATTACAAAAAGTTCTCCTTACCATCATATTTTCTCCAACCTTGGGTCCACTTGGTGAACCTTCAAGATCTTCTTGAATCACAACATTTTAATTACCTTGTTCATTACCACCATAAGATCTACACTCAAAGGATTGATTCCCTTCTTTGCCACATCTAAAATAGTTACCACTAAAACTATCTCTAAAATAAGAATTGCCTCTTCCTTAGTAAGAACTAGTACCTCCTCGATAAGAATTAACACCTTTCCAATCAATCTTGCCTTTGTCATCATTTTTCCACTCAATTTTTCCCTTATCTTGCAAAGAATTGTTAGAACTACCACCTTCTCCATAAGATATACCTCTTCTTGTCACAAATCTACCACCTCTACCTCTTTATCTTTGTTTATTTTTCTTTGTAAAAATATCCTCATCTTTCAAGGCATATTGATATGCTTCTTCTACACTTTCCAATTCCACAAAACTTATCTTATCTTGAATTCCAGATCTCAACCTCATCATCTACATGTACAAGCCTGATGATTAACCTATAAAACTCCTTATTATACTCTTTCATAGTCATATCCTTTTGTCTCTAATTTTTCATGTTTCTCAAGAAGTTAACTTGGTTATTAGTAAGAAGGAACTCCTTCACCTTGTTCACCATCAGCTAGTCTTGATAATCTCCTTTCCTCTTCTCCATCTATCAATTTGCAAATTCTCCTAGGATCAAAGTGAGGCATGACCTCTCAACTTAATGACTACAATATTCATATTTTTATTATTAGGAGTGCCTTCAAACTCAAACAAATTCTCCATATTAGAGATCCAATCTAACCCAACATTGGTGTACAATTATCGATCATAAGGAATAACTTCCACAATAGGCTTTGAATGTGCCCTAGATAATACTCTCAACAATCTTTCCTCATCTTGATCTTCCTCAAGTTTTTAGTTAGGGTTTGGTTTCATTTCTTCATCATCACTCACATTATCAAGATGCACTGCTCTCCTCTATGTTGCCTCCACATCATCTAATCTAGCAGAAATTTGTCTCAACATGTCCATAATAGCATTGCCATCATTTCCTCTGCCACAAACTATCTTTACAACTAGGTTCTTGTAAGATCATAACCCTCTATAAGTTATAGGTCAAATCTAAAAATCTTCCACCCTACAACCAAATCCAACTTAGGGTTATACACAATCCAATCTCCACAAGGATGAACCTCAAGCTCTAATACAACCTGAAACAAGGAGTAAAATTGAAGAGCTAGGGCTAGAGGCACATCTAACTATCCAATCACCTTTCTAAGTAACACAACAAAAGAAAACAGTATAGAAAATAACACCAAGGAGAGAAGGAACTTTGAAATGATTTATTAATTAATCAAATTATTTGTATACATGCCTAGTTGTAAGGCCTTTTAGGTTACAAATGACAAAATGCAACTTCAAAATCAATGATGCAACTTCAAATTCACTATATTTTAGGAAAATCTGCTCTCAACTCTCTAAGTAAAGCTTAACCTAAACCTAAAAACCCTTATTTATACTTGCCAAAATGACTTATAGAATATTTTAGGTCATTACATAATAGAATCACTGACCTTAGAATAATCTAAATAGATCCCAAGACAAGATCCAAACATCAAATTAATGATCCAAATTCATTACATAAGTCAGCTCAAACTAAGAACCAATCATAGAAAAACTCAATCAAAGAAGGACCGAGTGTTAGTAAATATTAGGATAACTTGACACATGAAGGAACTCTTAGCCAAAACTAGATATCTTGACCAATACTAGATAGCTACAATAAATCAACCAACACTAGGTATAATAACTCAGCCGATATTGAACAACACAACAAAAACAACAACTTGGAAACTATTGCCTCTCATCTTTAATAGGAAGAATGAACAATGATGAGTAGTATAGCAAGACAAACTAGGATGGTCCTACATCACTAATATGAGATCCTAAATTTTAAAAATAGGTGCCCATTTCTAAAGGAGTAAAATTTCAATCCATGGACTTCCATAGTTTTGAGACCCAACTTCTTGCATCTACCCTATACATTTTTTAATCTTTAGCTTGAGTCCCTTAAAAAAGTTTCCTTGAAGAACTTGATCTTTGATACCAATTATTAGATATATGGATCAATTATATCCATTATTCTACAGGCCTTTTAAACCATTTAATACCAATTATAATTTTATAAACTTTCATATCAACAACTTTGTAACCATATTCAACTTCTCAAATATAGCTTATCACAAGTTTACTTCAAACAATCATCCCATTTTTCTTACTTCGATTAAGCATTAGAGAAATAAATTATCCTAGACCAAGTTGAATCATTAACCAAATTACATAAAAATTAAAATTTCCAACACATAACATTCACATATTTGACATACATTTAATATGGAAACCATGTAAAGGGAAAAGCCACTTGGGAACTAACAACCCAAAAAAATTCACTCTTCTAAAGTAATCTCTATTAGCAGCCAACCATGTTAAAGGTTACATGAACACTTTTACTATGACCTAGTTAGAGTATTTTTACCAAATATCATCTATATTTTATCACTCCTTTTCATTACTAAAGACTGACATACTCTAAATGATTTACAAACATCACTAACCAATATTACTAAATAGGATTTAAAAGAATTATTATGTCTAATTGGTTGAGATATTTTATCAACTACAAGGGTAATATAGTAATAGTGAAATCATCTACTAGGTTTAGCACTACCTTTCTTTTTCAAATTTGTGGTTCACTTAGTTTCTTCTTTCTAATCTCTTACTGGTTGATTCACACACTCACTTTATCACTTAACACTTCCTCTTACTTGATCTTTTTACTTCTCTTCTAGTTGGTTCAACTTTCTTTTCTTCAACAAAAAATATCCCACAATCAACCCTCTATTAACACATGATTAGAAACTAAAAATAGTCTCATTCATCTCATTAAATAGTAAAATTTTCTATTATGGAATTTTCTTGATTCACTACTTAATCATGATCATAGATCTTAGATTGGATGAATTTAGGCACTTAAAAAATAGTTATGCCTTAAAATGTGTGCTTGTCTTCATCTTGTTAAATCTCCTTTGTCAGATCTTCATTAAGTTTCTATAGTCATAGATCTCATAAATAACTTTTAAATTATTCTTTTATCTTCTTGAACATTCTTAATTTTCATGAATTAGTATGAACAAGGACATTTTTTTCTTTCAAGATTTTAGTTAGTGACCATCTCTTTTCACACCAATTTTTTAGTGTTTCCACAATCAATAATTACATCACAACACTTATGTTCACACTTGCACTTGGTGAAAAATAAGCTCCTCCTTTGATCTATTTTATTCTCACCACTTAGCATGACTATTTTAATAACTAGGACTTCTCCTCTTCCAAAATCTTCATAATGTGACAATTTTTCATCTTCATCCACATGTTCCACTCTAGTCTGGATTTGAATGAACTCCTATCTAGCATTCCTTGGCATTGATGACATTGAAATGCCCCCTTTCGCTTCTTTTTTGCAGTATTAACATGTTCCACAAAACTTTCCTCTTCTAGATCCTTTCTCTATTCCTCTTCCTCTTCCTCTATGATCTCTATTATTCTGGTCTTGAAAAAAATTAACATAACTTATGCTTTGGTTCAGACTGCTACTATTAGCCTCATTCTTCTTCTTATGATCTTTATTTTAACCTCCATAAGAAAATTTTCTTGATCTTCCACCATGACCTCTTGCACTTTACTTCTCAAAATTCTTAATCAACTTTTCCTCTACTCTTAGGGAAAATCGGTATGCTTCTTAAGCATTGTTCATTCAACCTAGAATCAAATCCTCTTGAATTCTTATCCCTATCCCATTAGGCTAACTAGCAACTTTCTCCTTTTCAATTTCCACATGGCCTATTCTAATGAGGACTCAATAGAACTATTCTATATATTCCTGGATGGATCTTCCCACTTGCTTCAATGCTTTCATTCTCTTTAACATATCAAGATCATAATCAATGAGAATAAATTATCACTTCAATTTATCTATCATCCATGTACGGAAACTCAAGTGCAGAAAAAACTTCCTACACTAATCTCTTAAGAAAGTATTGTGAAAATTGTTTTGAAATACTTACAATTATAGATTCAATATTATGTAAATAATAATATTGCAATCAACCATGAATACACAAAATAGATAGAGAAAGAAAATATATAAACACAAAGATATGCTGGTGGCAAAATATCTTTTGGTAAAACAACCCCACCCCTCCAAAACCTACACAATGTATTATGTTCAACACAAAGGTTACAACACACTTGTAGTGCAAGTTCTTTCAAAACATAAAAGACTAAATCAATAGCAACCAACAATACACTTTTCTCCTCTCTTATCTACAACCCTAAACATGCTTATATAATACATTTTCCATTTTTTAGGGAATTTTCTAAAGAATAACCATATTAGTGTTTTACCATTCTCCAAAAAACTAGCACTAGATGGATATTCGAGTGTATAGTACTTGATGATCAATTTCCACATGTCTTGTCATCTTAACCCATCATCATATCTTTTAAAGATAACTCTTATGCATAATAGGAATTTGTCATAACTATTTTAGTCATGATCTCCTTACACACAATTCAAGATGCTGACCTATGCAAGTGGAGTGATACATCAACATGCAACTAGACATGTACACTCACACTTAATTACATTATTTGAAAAAAGCACATTTAGAAAAAAAAAATAAGAATATGAATTATCCAATATTGAGACACCTTATTCCTATCAATCCAATCCTATCTTGTAATTTTATCCTTCCCTCTTCTATTTTTCTTAGATTGAATCACCTACCACCACATCTTTGCATGAACCTTTTGTTTGTATTTCTTAAAATTGAAACTATTAGGATCCTTAATAACTTTATACTCAAAATATTCTTCTAGTTCATTGATCCAATCAATCAATTCCTCTAGATTAAGATTTATTGAGAATGTGACAACGTAAAACTTAGTTCATTTTTTAATATTAGAAATGACCCTAAAATCCCTCTCTTCCTCTAGATTCAAAACTTCCTTTTCTTCTTCTTGATAAACCTCTCCTTCTCTTTTATCCTTACTCTCATCTCTTATGGACATAATTTATCCCTCTATGCATTGGTTATTATAAATATTTCATTTATCTCTGGAGGGCCCTAAAACTCTCAGGTGTCACACTACTAGATCTTCTACCACATTCCCTTCATGGAGGAATTTACATTATTACCATTGGAATTCTATTATGATGTTTCTTACAGTCAATGATTTATCTACATTCTCAAATCAAACCATGACCCTAGTACAAACTACCTCGTAGTCAGTGATCTATCTACACACTTTAGAAAATGTACTTTGATACCACTTGATGAAGGATCACTCTAATACCATTGATGAAGTATCACTCTATTACAAATTGATGAAGGGTGATCCTCTTAGTGCTATAATAGAAAGAAACAACAACAAATGGCAAAAAAAATATGTCTTTATATTATCTCTACAAGTGTGACATTAAGTAATGAATAATGCCACATGAAAACTCACTCGGGATCCTTCCTTACAATGCTTAGAAAGACAAAGCTATGAATCACCCTCCAAAAATTTTCTACACAAAATATGTGCCTTCATTATATATGCATCTTCCACCATCAAAGAAGGTTCTATACACTTATCCATAATCTTGAGGCCTACCAAACAAAAAATATACTATTTTATTATACTTTATTACATAGAATCAACTAAAGACAGTTTAAATATTACATTTTTGGATAACCCAATTTTTGGAGACCATATCTTATAAACTATTGATGGTTCAATTCTACAAAATATAATAGTGAAAGAATCAACTAGATGAGGTTTGATATCATTTTGGATCCATTTAGGCCTTCATCACTGAACCTAAAATTTTTATACCAAAAATCTATTATAACTTCACTAATACATGTGATATGACTTGAAACTCATCTAGGAGAGATATATCTTGAATGAACCCCAACCTATTAAATTATAACATTACAAGTTCATAATATCAACTTACTCAAAATAGAAAGCTTCCAAAAACATCATCTCTACACAAAAATAACCCTTATTGAAAATATAGAAATGGAAATATTTTTGGGTGATTGAATATTTCACTGACATTCAGATGCTCTTGCATCATAGTGGTTTCTAGGTAATTTCTACTCTATGATCCTAAGTTTTGTTAAGAAAATGTAAATTATATTTTTTACAACTTCTAAGGCCTCGTTTGGGCTCATATGAACTCCCTTTCATGTACAATTTTTTTAAAAATTGCATAATGTTTTTTGTATTTTCCAAATTTGGTATTAGTGTTTCATGGCTGTGATTACAAAATTTTCTTTTAGAATCATCTTAGCTTTACAATTATAATGCATAAGCCTTAGTTTAGTTATTTTCATAGTGATCATAGTCTATTAGAGTATGATTTTGGGGTATAATTATCTATGGATCTCATTTTGTGATGTGATAAATGTATTATTGATGTAATTTCTATTGGAAATCTAATAGGGAAAGTGAGGTGTTGGGGGGGGGGGGGGGGGGGGTTGGGGTGAATTAGGGTCTATAAAAAATTCTCACACTTATAACATTAAACATAGTCCCTCATTTGAACATTGAACTCATTTCAATGTAAATATTCACATCAACATAATATTAGATCTACCTGCTAATTGCATGATAAAAAACTCATAAAGTCATAACACATTAACAAAAAGATTTGGTAATGCATAAACCTCTGAGGATGAAGGTAAAATTGTATTGGGGATGACATCAAAAAAATCTTCACTACTACATTAGTAAAGTGTTTCTATTAAGGCTATAATTTTTTGATCACTTTTGATGATCTACCCTATGAGGGGTCTTCCCTATCAAAGGATAAAATAACTACTAGATTCTGCTTTTATTAAAGGATTTTACATCAAAATTAAGTGAGGACTCTTTTAGGAGATTCACACAAGCTTGTTAAAGATACTTTGTTAAGAGATTTAAACACTAAAATACCTATTAAAATGTCCAATACTTGACTCAAATATTCTCTATGCAATATAATATCACCTTCCTATGATTTATCTTCTCTGTCTCTGCTTGAAATTTCTCACTATATTGCTCAGTCTCTTCACTACAATTAACCTCAAAAACTTTTATTTTCATCCATACAAACTCACATGTGCTCATACTCACAAAATAGGTCATAAACCCTCCTTAAGTAGATATTTGGGTTAACCTTCTAGATCAAAATCTTTGATCTAGATTCATTTTAGTTTTCACTTAGTTCTTGCATTTTTTTATTAGTGGATTGCCTCACATAGGGATTAATGATATTCCTTTGAACACATGATCACCTCACTAATTAGCTTCTTTTTCATGA
Source organism: Cupressus sempervirens (assembly GCA_028749045.1). Lineage (NCBI taxonomy): Eukaryota > Viridiplantae > Streptophyta > Pinopsida > Cupressales > Cupressaceae > Cupressus > Cupressus sempervirens. The sequence goes on from CM053792.1 coordinate 872,504,116, forward strand.
AAATACATTCTATCTTGACAAAATCTATTTACATGGGATTCAGTGTCATTCCTATCAAATATGCTAAAATTGTGTTGCTTAGCACATACGTAATATCGATGCTTGACATAAACTATTTCACAATGTTGTCCTTTAGCTTTAACTTTTCTTAGCAGAAATGGATTACTCAATAATGATTAGCTTTCTTAGTAGTAACTATTGCTCAACATAACTTGAAATGTTTACAATTCTTCAATACTTGGCTTAACCTATACAGGATGACTTAGTCATACTAATAACTAAATAACCCTATCTTGTGAATAGCTATGTGCTTAAAACTAATTGACAACATGTCTTTGGATCTAAAATCTGCCCTTTGACACTAGTGGAAAAAAACTTTGTCATAATCAAAACTATGGATTACAAGAGTAAATCACACATACTCCCCCTTAGAATATAATTGATACGTGAACTCGAACAGTATGAAATTTCTAATTATGCACTCAATATATTCATGCAAAACTTTAAAAATTCAAAATCTGTAAACTCCCCTTAATCATCCTTATTCATTATGATCATGAACCATGATCATTATATTTCTCCCTTATTTTTGTCACTTATGTTTATCAAGATGGGGAAGTCACACCAAACTTATTCAAAAATAGTTTGTGAATTTGTGAAATATGACCTAATGTATTATCTCGGTTAGTCCTTATGGATTCAATGGCTTGAATTTCATATTCCAATTTTTGCAAGATCTACCCACCTATCAACAAATGTTAAATTTGGATCTACTTGGACTAACTCTTTTGCACTCTTCAAATGTACCTACATAACCTAAAGGTGATGTTTCATCATTTCTTGTATACATATTAATTTTTCTCACATTTTTTTGTATCCAACAACCAACTTTGTAATCCTTTCCTATTGAAAATTGACCTTGGATAAGTGCACACCATTGGAACTAGCATCCGTGGTTACTAAATTATCACTATATTGAAATTTGTCTCCCAACTGATCCATCCTCTCTAATATCCTTTGTAAAAGTTGACCTATTACACAATTTTGTAAACATCATATTTACATTATTTGAAATGTATTCCAAATTAGTCACAAGTTTAGAAAACTCAGACTATCTTATAGTAATTTCTATTGCAACCTTGTCCATAACTCTTTTCTCAAACTTCTTGTCTAACCATTGCATCCATTATTCATTAGCATATATATATAGGTTATTTATTTTCTATACAATTTTAATTAACTATGCAATAATGGCATCATTATCATCTAAATTTCCAATAACAAAAGAATCAAGAAATATGACCAGTATGTCATGTAGCACCTATTTTTGTGTTTGTTTTTGCTAGTTCTCTCATTTCATCTATTCTTTCCTTGTCTTCCTTGCCAAAAAATCTTGTAAGGCTTTCATTTGCTTGTATGTTAAGTTATTAGTGTTCCAATTTGGAATCACAATGACTTCATCTAATGTCACTAGCTTCCTAGATGACTTCACCTTCTTTTTCTAAATTTCATTCCTTTTATAATCCTAAGTACTAAATCTCGGTAATGATAATTGCAGACTTTTAGTTTGGAGTTGTAGACTCTGTCTTTAAATGACCTTGACACCCTTTGGCTCTTCTTTTGGGTTTTGGTCCCCAATTATTTTGAGTTATATAGGAGAACTTGGTTGAACTATCTCCTTTGTACCCTCAATCTAAGATCTTGAGAAATTTTCCCTATTATTTCTTGTAGTGTATTTCTCTACTTGTACATTTTAGCTCCCCTCCACAATTTTCTAATCTCTTCGTTCACTTTTGGCACACTCTACTACTTGGAAATAGAATTTTTTTTCCCTCTCCTAAAACTTATACATTAGTATCAACAATAATTCTAGATGTATCAATTAGAATAAATGTTACATGTTGGGGTTGTTGTTGATCACCAATCTTAGGATATTCCTTGATCTACACAATTGTTATATTGTTATCCATTAATGCATCTTTGGTTGACTCAAAAGGTTGCTCCTTCTGTTTTGGCTCAATCTCAACCTCTATCACATCTATAAATGGATTTTGTATAGCTTTCCTCTATTGTGATGGTTTTAGTTTCCTTCTCTCTCTTTTTGTGTCACTTGATGTATTGTCTTTACTAGCTTTTTGACATCATCATAGAGATCTTCTTTATTATCTAGCTCTATTTCTTCTACATATTTTTCTTCCTCATCTTCCTTCTCTCCATTAGTAGGCATAAGACCCAAAAAATTCATTGATATCAACCTGATCTCCTACAAAACTTGTTAACTTCTATTTCTCAAAATCATATATGCTCCTATTTCGCACAAACTTCTTTTCATAATCATTAAATGCTATTGACATATTCGATTTTACTAAATTGGGCATCACTTGGGCTAATGCAACCTCTCTCATAAGTCTATCTATGGTTAGTGCCTAGTTCCATTTAGCATCAATTTTATTATATAATTCATTAGGTATGTATTCACCTATTTTAATTGTTGCATACTTAATATTCACCATCATATCGACAATATTTTCTTCTTTTTTGTTATTAGTCTTAATTAAGGTATCATATTTTACATACTTGAATCTTTCCAGCCCTACTGAACTTCTTACTTTTTTACATACCTTATCAATATCTTGAGGCACTTTTCTTGAAATAATTTGAAATTTTCTTATATCATTAGGCTCGGTCCATTTGGCCTCATCCTCATCATAAGATTTTACTACCAATTTTCTTCTTAGTTTCTTATTTAGTTGGCTCTTCTTGGCCCTTGCATTTGTTTTCCTCTCTTTAGGACTTTTTCCTTTGATGGGCCTTGTAATTTTCACAAATCCTTTCTTCAATGACTTACAAGTTGCAAGACTTTCTACCTTGGATATTTTCCTAGGGATCCTTTGAGATGTGGTTGTCATCTTGGCATCCACATTCTTCAAGATTTTCTTAACCTTTCGTTGAACCACAAAAGTCTCTTTTCTTTTCATTTCCTTGTTCTTGGAAAGAACAATTTCTTTTCCTTTACCTTCTTCTTCTCCTTCTTTGTCATCACCTCATCTCCTTCCTCACTGCCAAGGCCTTCACCTTTTCCTTTTGTAATCTACAGTGGTGCTTCTCCAATCTTAGCTTCTAAATCTTGTATAATTGTTTTCCTTTTCCTATCCATTTTAGGAAGTTTTTTTGCATCATCATTTTAATAATTTTTTTCCCATATGTGGAAAAGGATTTTGGCATTCTTGTCAATATCTCCAGCTAAAAATATAGTGATGATAGCTGAAAATTCATATATATTTACCTCATAGTGTAGAGGTTTTAGCCATGTCACTTTAGCTATGACACCCTCAACATATGTATAATTAGTATCAATAAGAAAACATATGTGATCATAATATTCATCTATGAACAAATTAGGAATCCTAAACTTGTTCTTCATCTTTTATTTGAAATCTTAAAAATAACCATCCATTATGGTTTCAAAATTTTCTCCCATCTAATCAATAAACTCATGTATTTTCATGGTAACTAGCCTCTTTTTATCCAAAACTACATTATTAATAGTGGGAAATGAATTTTGTACATAAAAGAATACACATATAATGAGAGAATTAGAATTATCTGAAGTATTCTTTTGTCTTCATTATTACTACTCGGTTCTTGACCAGTTGGATAAGTTATAGCTTAGCCAGATCATAACTATGATCTTTCTTTACAATTTTCTAGCCCATATCAATAGCTACACATGATAAGTTGTTCAATAAACTTGACTAATAACTCAAATAGAAAAATTAATCATTAGATCATTAATGGTGTTGATCAACATGCCTCTACCATTCCATTTTCCTTTGTGTTTCTCTTAATTACATCCCTTCCTTGAATATGAATAGTCTTTACTCTATCTAGAGTAGGGTATCTAGTCACATGATGAATGATTGAATTTGTAATCTTGACTGGTCCATTTTCCATCCATAATTTCATGTTGTTTATGTGGCTCAATAAAATATTTATCCAATCAACATTAAAAGCCTTTTGATACACTAGGGAAATAGTTAACCCTTTGTCTAACATGACCTTGTTCTCAAACTTTAATCTAGCATTGTCACACAACTTATCATAAGAACTTCTTAGCTCAAAATTTCCAATCTCTCCAATATTGTGCATATAGAATGATCTAACTGTTGGAAATATTCAAGATGTGACAAGTTACTGAGAGGGGAGGGGTGAATCAGTAACTCTTAAAATTTCAAACAATAAAACTACATACTGATATATTCACCATTCATCCAAGTAACCTACTGTAAGCATGAAACAAAATCATTTGCAACACTTGAACACATAGATTTGGTGACCCAGAAACCTTCCAAATAGAAAGTAAAACTGGGGTGGGGATGAAACCCACAAAGCTTCGTTACTGCAGTATGAAGTTGGTCGGTTAAGGCTTACAATGACCACTTCTGGTGATCTGCCCTGTTAGGAGCACAAAGGATTGCTAGATCCACCTTGTTAGAGGATTTACAAACATACAATAAAGTATGCACTCTGTTAGGAGATTTACAAAAGACTGTTAAGTCTACCTTGTTAAAGGATTTTAAAAAAAAACTGATTCACCTGTTAGAATGAAACAGTGGATCTGATTACAACTGATTGCTGATAAGATCCGCTATGCTCTGATTCACCTTGATGTGATAGATAAAACTTTTTTGCTCCAAAACTTGACCTTGCTGAATTCCTTCACAACTCAGTACACATACTTTCGCACGCATGTATTTCTTTCACACTTTCGCATATTCATTACCATTACTATTTCCATTACAAATACATTTGAATGATACAATACATTGCATATATATACCATCCAAATAAACAATACATGCAAGGTCGGCCAAAACAACAAGTGCAAATCTCTATACAAAGTCGGCCCAAGGTAAAAACTCGAGTTCGCTGAACTGACTCAGTGTCCTTCTGATACTCGGTGTCCACTGCATTACTCGGCATCGTCATGCACTCGGTAGAAGTGAAGGCACGGTCCATACTAAACACTTCAAGTAGTTCTGAACTCGGTAACCACTGGAGACTCGGTAGAAGAGATGTCACTCGGTGAACACTTCTATCTGAACTGTAGCTCGGTGATCAAAGGAAACACTTGATAGAACCTTGTGACTCGGTGATAGTTAGTTTCCTTGATAACCGTCTAAGCTCGGTAAAATTAATTTCCTTGATAACCATCTGAGCTCGGTAAAATTAATTTCCTTGATAACCTCAGGAGCTCGGTTATCATGAAGTTCTCGATCAATACTAAGTACATCTTCACTCGATCAAAACTGATTCCTTTCTTTACCTCGAACACTCGGTAAACACTGGCTACTTTGTTCACCTCGATCACTCGGTAAACACTGACTTCTTTATTCACCTTGATCACTCGGTAAACACTAACTTCTTTGTTCACCTTGATCACTCGGTAAACTTTGATAACTAGGTAAAGCTTGGCTTACAAAGGAATGTCCGGTGAGAGCTCGGTAAGCATTCAGAATCCAATAAGTGTTGTAACTAATGACAAAAATGTATCATAATGCCAACACTAACATCATGTACCATGATTCCCTTGGTAGAATTGTAGACAATGCCCCTAAAGAATGTCATGTCATTGCAATATTTGGGTATACTCTAAGCTTTTGTGGATGGCAAGCCTTGTTACAAACAATCTATGCATTGATATCCTTTAATGCTTATTTCTTCTCACTAGCAGATGTGGATGGTTCCATGTTCATGATCTAGTGTGTATAATCAAATAATTTCACAACTCAGTTAAAATACAACTTCCCACAATTTACTTTCTAATTCGATGACATGCACTTGAAGTTTTAGCAACTTTGCACAAATTCATTCTACAATCACATGAATTCTTTGGTTTGCAAATTCTCAATCACTTGGTGTTCAAAATGACTTCAAAAATTAACTATATACCTTTGAAATTTAATTTAATAAATAATAAATACAAATAGTAGGTGATATCCAATTGTCTCATCTTTCTCAATGAAACTTTCAACCAAACTCCTCGTATGTATCCTCACTCAACACTAACTTTCATGACTTCAATACTAATGCTTGGCATCAACTAACCAACCACTTGTTGTACATTCACACTACTCAATTCTTATTACAAGCATGTCTTTGTGCATCTCAACATATATTGATATGGACTTTAATACATCTTATTTAGGAATTGGTGTATCATACATCATTTGCAACACATATCCAAAAATACCTTCTTTCCTTAGTTTTTGGTAGGAAATTCCCCTAATCCATTGGATTGGGTACCACAACTTCTCCATGTGAACTAATACCTCTATCAGAATTCTTCATCCATGTTTGATTCATTTCATCCATTACCACTTCATCATTGATTGTTTCCTTTCCTTTGTTGATGTCAACATTTGGTGCTAGTGTTTGGTTAATACAATCCTTTCTTAGGTGACTAGCATTTCAACAATTGAAACATATTGGTCCAAAATTTCTCCAATTTCTATATCTTCCTCTTACATGTATCCTAGCACAGTTTTCTGCAATGTGGCAATATTTTACACAATTTTGACAATTTACCCAAGTATTTTAATCAGAAATTATGGTATTTCCTTCTTTAGGTGCTTTTCCTTGACCTTTAGGTGTCCAATTATTCTTTTCTTTAGATTTTTGATTTTGTACCTTATGACCATACATTTGGCATGTGTAATAGTAACCATAAAATCTAGAATTAGTTGGTGTCTTATTGCCCTTTGATCTACACTCGTGTACTTAATGACCTTCTTTGTTGCAAGTGAAGTAATAACAATTGAATTTAGGTTCAGGGTTTGACTTACCAATATTCATCTTGTAAATAATTGTTGTATGACCTAGTTTTCTATAATGATAGCATGTATGCATCTTGCTCTTTGGTTTTCCATTTGTAGTTCTTTGTTCTCCTCTCTTTGATGATTATCCTTTCTTGACAGCTAATAGGAACTCAACATAACCTAGTCTAGAGGTGCCACGAGCTCTCCTTGGAACATTCAACTATTCATTAATAAATCTCATGACCTCTTTAGGTTTTTTTAACCTCTCAAAAAATCTTTTAAAGCTTTATATTCTTTCACCAATTTTTCATTCTCAAATTTTAGATTTGCAACCTGAAATTCTTTTATTGTAATCTCATGGTTTGCACTTATTAACTGATTGATCAAGTCAAACTGATTATGGGTCAGCTTGTGTACCTCATTTATTCTTTCATCAAGTCTTTCAGCTATCTATCTTTTCTCTTTCAAGCCTCTTTCTAAAAAAATTCTCTAAGAAGCTAAAGAGTTTCATTTTATAGGTCAATGATGACCTGATTGGTCAAGGTCGACCTTGACTCTGACCTAGGGTAGAGTCAACCTTGACCTTGACCCTAGATTCAAAGCTCAAGTTCCATAGGTTTTAGGATATTGGGATTTGGAAAGTTTCAATTTCCTATTTCTGGGTTGGCTATTTTAGATTTTGGAATGGTAAAATCTTAAATTACATTTAATCTAGGTCCATTTCTAAGGTTGAGGTTAATTGTGATTTAATGCTCCATTGTCAGCTTCTCTAGAAGTTTGTGCCCTATATCACTATATAAGGAAGCCTTGTCCTCTCATTTTCTCTAAAACACATTATAAGATAAGAGGACAATATATGAGATAATCCATTATTTCAAAAATCAAGCTAGTGCAAGCAAGAAGGAGAAAGAAAGAATTCAAGCATTCAAGATCCAATTCATCAAGGAGATCCATTGTTAGCCATTGAAGGATTCAATCTCTATGGAGAACTCTTGTTGAATATTTCTCCATTCACATTGATTCAAGCCTTTTCCTATTGTAGGATCCATTAAAGATTGGTATTGAAGATCTAATGCCATTGATTTGAGACATCCTACATTCATTTGGAGCAGCCATACTTGTGGATTCGAGGATTTGAATCATCCACAATGATTTCAACATAAGCAAGGTGTATAACTCCATTTACTTTGTTTATACATATTGCAATTTCAATTACATTTTAAAGTTCATTCCTAACTAGGGTCTGACCAAGGAAATACACATATCCAAAAAAAAAACATTTTTCTTGTACGTACAGGTATAGGAAAGAAAATTGAAGTTTAGACTTAAATACCCTTCTCAGAAAAATTTTGTGATCCATGAAAATAATTTATGTTGGAGTACTGCAAGTCAAGATCATAAATAAAGGGGTGAGATTGTGTTCCACTATCTAGGTCAAAGTCAGCCTGACCTTAGAAAGAAAAAAGTTTTTAGGGTTTTCTTTATCTCGACATTTCTAGTTTGGAGCAGGCTGTAGAATTCCCTCAAACTATGAATAGACATTAGAAAACATTTTCTATATTTTCCCTACTTTGAGGTTAGTATTTTTCTTCTATTCATTCGATATTTCAAGTAACTACTTTCTATAGTATATTATAGGATTTCCTTCTTTCTTCATATTCCCCATCATTTGATTAATTTGTGCATTGATCACTTCTTTGTCATTAATCAATTTGTATCTTTCTTTTTGATAATTTGGGTTAAGAATATGTCCTATATTCCCCATCCTACAACATAGATCATACCAAACACACATATATTTACTCTATTCATTTTTGTGAACCTGCCATGCTTACCTTCTTTTCTTTTTCAAAATTAGATTCCCTTTTTCATTTTGTAGTGTTAGATTTCCTTTTATATTATCTTATTGGTGTTAGATTTGTCTTCTATGTTAAATCTTGCATGCTAATTAGATTTCTTGCATCTATATTTCAAAATTTTGAAAAATTGCAAAATCTCTTTCAAAATACAAAAATATTCATATTTAATGTTTTCTTAGTTTAGTTCATTCGCATTGCATTGGTATCTAAGCTTTACTACTTCTAGTTCTACTTATAATATTCTAGTTAGATGAATTCATAGACTTATGGGTGCCTATGGGTGCCTTTGATCCTAAGTTTTCCACTCCTTTCCTTAGGATCTTGGATGATAATTTGATTATTTGTGATTTGAATCCTATTATGGAGGAAAAATATTCTCTCTCATCTCATGATGAGGATGATGCTATAAGGGTTCCTCTTGAACAAATACTAAGGATTTCAAAAAAACTTGATAAAATGGGTAATTGGGTCATTCAAGAAAACCACAATCAAGATTCTATTCAAGCTATAGAGGCTCTTAAGGAAGTTCTTCATCTTAGTGATCAAGGTGTTAACCTCTTGTGTGGAATTACTCACCTTGTGCTTTAAATGTTAAAGCTTTACCTTGAGAAGCTCAAAATTTAGGGTTGATTCCTCCTATCACTAGTGTAGAAGGTTCTTTTGTTCTTTTACCTACTATTCCTACCTATACTCCTTTGGTGATTTTGATGGTTCCCTCTATTCCAATGAGTGTTCTTCCTGTGTCCCTTCCTACATTACAAATTTCTTGTCATAATTTTCCTTTTACTTATTATAATCCTCTACCAATTGTAGTTCCAAGTGTTCCTCTATTTGTGTCTTCTATTCATACAGCTTCATACACTTTACCTAGTATTTCTGCTATCACTATTCCTCCTATTTCTTCTAATGATTCAACAATTATTAGTTTGGCTCAAATTGTGTCATCTTTACAATAAAAACTTGCATCCTTGACTCAAAGCAAGTTTAGTATTCCTACATGTGACATGGGAAGTCCTTTTTCCTGAGATGTCATTCGTACTCTTGTTCCTTAGCAAGCCAATATGCCTTGTCTTGAGAATTACAATGATAAGGGACACCCTGTTAATATGTTAAAAAAATTCAAATCCTTTATAGTGATTATGGTCATCACCATAGGATTTTATCCAATTTATTTTTGTTTTCTAGAACCTTTCACCAAAAGGCCTTACAATAATTTTGTTCCTTGCCTCCTTATGTTAGAGGTAATAGTCCACCAAGATAACTTTTTTTTTTTTCGGGGGGGGAAGGTGGTGTGGTGGGGGGTGATAGTTACTGAATTAAAAAATTTGTCAACATTAATTGATATTAACTATTTCATCAAAGTAAATAGCAACCATAAAAAGATGCACATACACAATTACACTAGATTTTGTAACTAAGGAAACACTTGACCTGAGGGGAAAACCTCGTTGGGAATGATGCTGAAAAAGATATTTTGACATATATTCCTTATAAGAGGATGGACCCTATTAGTAGTCTATAAAAATATTTTGTATATAATAATCCTTGTTAGGATACTTTGAATCCCTGTTAGGAGTTGTAGAAGGTAGAAGGACTCACTACCCAAACAACTTCTAGGGCAAGACCACTAAACTTCACCATCCAATTAATCTCTCAACTATTCCTTTCAGAATAATTGTTTGTACTATGTCTTAACCTTTTTCTTCTATCTTGTAAGCCAGACCAATCAATTTCAAACCTTGTAGACTAGGTCATGAACCTTAGATCTAAATATTAAACATAAGATCTTAGAATAAAACCTTGGCAATGAAGTTTTCTTCAACTTCAATCTGATCTACTTATCCTAGCTTATCAACTTTTTTATATTCTATTCTAATCTTCATACTTCATATAATCATTCATACATCCATACATAACAAAGGGAATTTTCCTTCCTTTATACCAAATTCATAAAATAATTCCTTGAGTCGGCTATTACAACTTCTCAATTAATTCTTATAGGACCTCATTAAGAAGACCTTATACTTAGTGATAACATTAAACTGTCACCTTATAACTTGAATAACTTTCCATGCAAGTAATATAATGATGAGAGAGATTATCCATGTCATCTCCAACATGTCTTCTATGTTCCTTTAACTTTTCTTCTTAGAATAACAACTCTTCTAAGAGATGTAATAAGTTTACCAGAACATGCCTCTATAAATTTTATCTCAGAACAATCTTCACCAAAAATTGTATAACTTCTTCTAGACTTAATATCCTATGCTTCCAAGATTAGCTACATATACTAGATGTTAGAAAAAATATTCCACCAAGATAAGTGGGAAGGGGGAGGGGGGGAGGGGGGTTGAATCAGTTATCCAAAAATTAAAACACTTATCTTCTTTAAAAAAACTTAACCATTCAACCAAAGTAAACAACAACCATCCAAAAATGTACATAAACAATTACACTAGATATGTTGACTAGGGAAACCTTTGATCATAGGGAAAACCCTAGTGGGAATGATGCCCACAAGATGATGTACTGATATAAATATTTCTTATTAGAGGATGGACCCTATTAGGAGTCTACTAAAAAATTTAGTACAATGAGTCCATGTTAGGAGATTTTGAATCCTTATTAGGAGATTCCAACCCTATTAGGAGTTGTGGTATGAAGTATGCAAGAAGAGCTCACTACCCAACCATGCAATTTCAACTACAAGAAGAGCTCACTACTTTAACAAGTAATTTACTATTATTTTCTTCTTTCCTTAATCTTTCCTCCCTCCTATCAATCATACCAATCACTATTAGACCTTATAAACTAGGTCATGAACCTCAAATTTGAATACCAAACCTCGTATCACTTAGCAAAACCTCAGCAATGAAGTTTCCTTCACTTCCACACTACTTTGCTCAACTTCACATTATGTACTCTTTGATATTTTCTAAACATTCACAATTCACATATGTCCATACCATGATAAAAGAAAATATCCTTCCTTTATACCAAGTCCATGAAAAAATTCCTTGAGTCAACTATTAGTCCTTCTCAATTAATTATTATAGGACCACATTAAGAACATGTTACACTTAGTGTTAACACAAATCTTTCAGTCTTTGGCCTTTCAACTTGAATAACTTTTTGTATACACAATATTATGACAAGTGATCTTATCCATGTCATCCTAAACATGTCTTCTCCATGTCATCATCCTCAATCCTCGAGATATCAACTTTGATAAGAGATATAATAATTTTACCAGAACATGCCTCTATAAACTCTATCTCTGAGCAAATATCACCAAAACTTTCATAACTTCTTCTAGACTTATCATTTCTACTTCCAATGTTAACTACATATTCTATATACTCAAAAGTATCTCCCATAACCTTCGGTGGTTATCATGCTCAGCCAACCATCCGTATCAACTCGATCTTTCCACTAATCTTCTGTCAGATACCATAGAATATATCAAACATGCTATGTTGATATCAATGACAAAATCAATCATGAATGCAACATATCATCATTAAACCAATTTTCTAACAATCTCTTCAATCTTCCAATAATCTCCCTCTTTGGCATTGATGGCAACATATATGAAAAACATCTAGTTCCAAGAATACCAACAAAAGGTTGTCCATCTTCAAATCCTTTTCATCAATTATACTCCCCCATTGATATACCTCAATGTGCTCTATACCAAACTATTATTCTACATACTTTTCTTATGTCGAACATCTTCCTCAAAATACTACCAAACTTTAATTCTTAGCATAATATTTTCCTATAATACTTTTCCCATTTAGCATAATGTTTTTCATGCCAAACTTCTCTCCTATTAACATCCATGTCAAAGGTTTCTACAACCAATATTTCTACATCAAACTCTATAATTAATTGGCACTTTTTCAGCTTGAGTTTCAAAAGACACTATACCCAACAATATTAATCAAGAGTCCTAGATGACTTTGTCCATCACATATACTCCCCCATACAAGAAGCATCAACATCCAGTCCAGTCAAACAATAGTGCTCTGTTACTCTAGATTGATGCATTCTTGGATCTTATACTCTGAAGTAGGAGGGGTCATAACCTAAGGATACCTCACAAATACTTAAAAGTCACTTTAGGAAGAGACTTAGCAAATATATCTGCAATCTGATCTTTTGTGCTTACATACTATAATTTGATTTTTTTATGCAACTTTTTCTCTCAACATATGATACTTAATATAAATATGCTTAGTCTTTGAATGCAACACTGGATTCTTAGACATATTTACTGTGCTTGTGTTGTCACAATGTATAACAATAGGTTCACTAATTTCTATCCTTATATCCTTTAGCATTTGTTTCATCCAAATAACTTGATTGTAATTATTTTCTACTATAATGTACTCTACTTCTATTGTACTTTTAGATGTACAATCCTACTTTTTTCTTAACCAAGAAACCAATCTTCCTCCAAGAAAGAAGGTTCCTCCACTAGTACTCTTTCTATCATCCATAATGCTTGCCCAATCTACATCAGTATAAGCACTTAGAGTAAAGTCATTAACTTTTTCATACCATAATCCAAATTCTGAAGTTCCTTTCAAATATCTAAATATCCTTTTTACCATTGCATAATGTGCTTCTCTAAGATCATCCTAGAATCTTGCAACAATTCCAACTACATTTCTTATATCTAGCCTTGTGTGAGCCAGATATTGCAATCCTTTGATCATAGATTTGTACTTCTTTTGCTCAATAGTAGACGTCTCATCTTTTGTAGATAACACGTGTCTAGTTACCATAGGTGTTCCAATAGGTTTACATGTTTCCAAATCAAACCTTTTCATTAAATCATTTAAGCACTTAGTCTGAGAGATAAAGATTCCTTCTTTATTCTGTACTATCTATAATCCTAGGAAATATTTCATTTCTCCTATCATTACTCATTTCAAATTCTTTCTTCATTTCTTCTACAAACTTCTTACTTTCTTCATCATTACCTCAAAATATAATATCATCAACAAATATTACCAAAATCATCAAACCATCATTATTTTCTTTCCAATATAGATTGCTATCTACCATAACTTTTCTATATCCAAGCTTTGTCAAATGCTTGTCTAACATTGCATACCAAGTTCTTCAATCCATACAATTCTTTCTCTAGTATATGTACTATGCCCTTGTCATTTGTCAAAGGATATACTTTAGGTTGCTCAATTTATACCTCTTCTTCAACTTTTCTATTCAAAAATGCTGATTTGACATCCATTTGATATACTTTGAATTTCTTTTGTGCGGCATAGGCTAAAAATAGTCTTACCACTTCTACTCTAGCTACTAAAGCATAAGTCTCCTCATAATTTATTCCTTCTTGCTATGAGTAACCTTTGCATACCAATATTTCTTTTTTTCTTACAAGTTCTCCTTGTTCATTCATCTTGTTCCTGAATACCCATTTGGTTCCTATCACATTCTTGTCTACTAGTCTAGGAAAAAATTTCCATGTTCCATTGTTCCATTATTTTCTATTTGATCCAATTCCCCTTTCATGGCTTATTTCTAGTAATTACCTTTGCATGCTTCATCTTCATTTTTTGGTTCAACTTAAGATATTAAGAATAGTTCTTCATTTACTTCACTTCTTGTGATTACATATTTGTCTTTTCTTTCGATGATCTATTCGGATGGGTGATTCTTTGTCATATTCTTTCGTAGAGTAAGAATTTCTATCTCAACTCTTGGTTCTACTAAAGGTTCTGAGCTTTGTTCCTACCTTAGCTCTCCTTCATTCTAAAAATCATTATTAGTCTCAAGAAATATCTCATCATTCCTTGGCTTAGTAACACCATCATCATATGAATTTTAATCAACTATTCTCTCTTGTATTTTGAACTTCTCATTAATTCACACATTTGCATTTTCCATAATAGTCTTAGTTCTCTGATTATAACATCTACAAGCATTTCTTTTCAATGAATAACCAAGAAACATACCTTCATCACTTCTAGCATCAAACATACAAATATCATCATCTGTCTTTATGTAACACTTACTTCCAAATATTTTGAAATACTTAACTGTAGGTGAGTGACCAAACCACACTTCATAAGGTGTCTTGTTTGTGTCCTTCCTAAGTTGTACTCTATTCATGGTGTAGTCTATTGTATTCATAGCTTCTCTCCAAAATTCCTTGGATACATCATTCTCTGCTACCATAACTCTTGCAACTTCCATAACATTCTTTTTCCTTCTCTCTAGAATGCCATTTTGTTTAGGGGTTCTAAGAGATGATAGCTATCTTTTAATTCCATTTTCTTCACAAAACATGTTAAACTCATTTGAAGTAAATTCTCCTCCTCTATCTCATCTTAAACATTTAATCTTCATACCAAATTTATTCTCAACTCTATTCTTGAATATCTTGAACTTGTTAAATGTCTCAAATTTCTCTTTAATAAATGCAACCCACATCATTCTAGAAAAATCATCAGCTACAATCATAAAATACCTTTCACCATAAAATACTCTAGTCTTTGTAGGGCCACTGAGATCTATGTCTAGAATCTCCAACTTTCTTGTAGTGGTAAACTTCTTGCTAGGAAAAGAAGTTCTTTTATGTTTTTCCAAAACACACTCGCAAATTTTGTTAGTAGGTTTTACAATCTTCAGCAAATATCTAATAGTAGACTTTCTACTTGTCCTCACAATACTATCAAAGTTCATATGATAGAATCTCTGATACCACAACCAACTACCATCTAACTTTGCAAATAAACATGTATTTCAAAAGGATTCAACTAAAATACATTACCTCTAGATCTAGTTCCTATTCCAATTACCTTTCCGTCTTTATCTCTGATCATGCATGTCTTTTCTGAGAATTGTGACTGATAACCTTTGTCTACTAGTTGTCCAACACTTAAAAGATTTTTCTTTAAAACACCAAAATTTATGCATCCTTAGTATTAGTTTTAACATCAAGAGTTATAGATCCAATACCTTTTACTTGACATGTTCCATTGTTTCCAACTCTGACAATTCCTCCATCCTGACTTTTGAAGTCAACAAACTTGTCCACATCACCATTCATAAGATGTGAACAACCACTATTAATTATCCAATTATATTTCTTCTCAACCTATGATACCAAAGCTATCTTCTTTGGAATTTCTTCTTTAATTTTGATAAATCCAATTTTATCATCACTAGTACTTAATGCTTGTTCATTAGAATCATAATATTCATTTTCATATGAACAAACTCCATCTTTTCTAGGCTTCTGATTTCCCTTGTACTTTTTCTCCCTTTTAAGAAACTTAGATGCATAATGACCACATTCATCACAAGTCCAACATCTAAAGATTTTCTTACCTCCTTTTTCTCTTCTTACTAGAAGGGCTACTTCTTCATCAATCTTTTTGTCTTCCTCGGATCTACTGTTACTAGAAAAATCTCCTCTAGCACTTATGCTCCTTGATAAGTTAGGTCTAATACTTAAGGAACTGAAAGCTCTCTCTATTCTAGTCAATTCTCCAGACTGTTTAAGTTCATTCTCAACTGCTTCAAGTCTTCCAAGCAATGTCTCCTTTGTGAAATCTTTGGTGCATGATATCAACAACTATATCATCTAAACTACTAACTTGAATAGTGGTGTTAGATTCTTCAATATCTTCCATATAAGTTCATCATCATCATTGGTTCCTCCTTGAGCTTTAATAGCTATAGTAATTTTTGATATCCTACCTATATATTTACTTACAGATTCATCTTCCATAATATTGGCATCTCAAAATGCACAAATCCAGTTTTGTAGCCTCAACTTCTTAAAGTGTTCATCACCTTCAAAACTATTTTCCAAAGATTTCCAAATCAAATATGAAGTATCAAGTGATTCTACCTAATTGTATTCAATTTTAAGAAGTGTAGTCAATAGTGCTTCTCCAGCTCTCATGTCACACATGAAAAGATCTCTTTTTGCCTTAGTGCAAGTTTCCAAATCCTTTTCTTCAGTGATTGTCTTCACTATTTTTGTCAAGATCCAATATCCCAAACCCATACACAACAAATGTATCTTCATATTTTCTTTCCAACTATCATAGTTTGTTCCATCAAACTTCGAACTATCTTTCCTTAATTTGTTCACTGTGAATCTCCAAAAGTTGTTAAGCTTTTTCTTCAAGGACCTTATGCTTTGATACTAATTGTTAGAAACAATAGTCCACCATGATAACTAAGAGGGGTGGGGGGTGAATTAGTTATCAAAAATTTTAAAAAATTATCTTCTTTAAAAAAACTTAAGCATTCAACCAAATTAAACAACAACCATAGAAAAATTCACATAAAAGATTACACTAGATATGTTGACTAGGAAAACCCTTGATTAGAGGGAAAACCCTAGTGGGAATGATGCCCACAAGATGATATACTAATATAAATATTCCTTGTTAGAGGATGGGCCCTATTAGGATTTTATTGAAATATTTAGTACAAAGAGTTCCTATTAGGAGACTTTGAATCCCTAATAGGAAATTCCAACCCTATTAGGAGTTGTGGTCTAAAGTATTCAAGAAGAGATCACTACCCAACCATGCAATTTCAACTACAAGAAGAGCTCACTTCTTAAACAAATAATTTACTATTATTTTCTTCTTTCCTTGATATTTCCTCTATCCTATCAACTAGACTAGTCACTGTTAGACCTTGTAGACTAGGTCACAAACCTTGGATCCAAATACCACCTTGGATCACTTAGAAAAACTTTAGCAATGAAGTTTCCTTTGCTTCTGCATTGCTCTTCTCAACTTCACATTCCATACTCTCTGCTACCTTTTGAACATTCACAATTCACATATCTCCATACCACGATAAAAGGAAATATCGTTCCTTTATACCAAGTCCATAAAACAATTCCTTGAGTCAGTTGTTAGTCCTTCTCAATTAATTATTATAAGACCACATTAAGAATGTGTTACACTTAGAAATAATGCAAATCTTCCACCTTGTAACTTGAATAACTTTCCATACATCCAATATTATGATGAGTGAGCTTAGCAACATCATCCTAAACATGTCTTCTCCATGTTGTCAACATTGAGCCTCAAGATATCAACTGTGGTAAGAGATATAACAAGTTTACCAGAACATGCCTTTGTAAACTCTATGTCTGAATAGATATCACCAAAAATTTTATAGCTTCTTTTAGACTTATTCTTTCTACTTCTAATGTTAACTGCATATGCCAAATACTTAGAAGTATCTCCCATAACCTTGTGTGGTTATCATGGTCAATGAGTCATCTGTATCAACTTGATATTTTCATTGTTCTTCTATCACATACCATAGAAGACATCAAACATGCTATTTTGACATTAATGAAAAACTTAGTCATGAAAGTAACATATCATCATCAAACCAATTTTCCAATAGTCTCTCCAATCTTATATCACTAGATACTTACTAGTATCTCTCATTAACCTCACTAGTGAAAATACTAAATGATCTATTTATACCAACTTGATCATTACTATTGTTCTTCTGTCAGATACCACAAAAAATTACTATATTGACATCAATGAAAAATACAATCATGAATTTAACATATCATCAAAATAATATTTCTACAATACTACTCCATAGGAATATCATCAACATTCATAGTTCCAACTCTCTCTCCCCCTTTGGCATTCATGGAAACATACATGAAAAACATCTTGTTTCAAGAATACCAACTATAAAATACTATTATCATTTCTTTTCAAATTCTCTTCATCAATTATTCTCCCCCATTGGTATACCTCAATGTACTCTATATAAGACTATTTTTTATGCTGTAACCTCTCACCATTGAAATCAATATCAAAGGTTTCAAAAACCATATATCACTACAACAATTGTCTCTGACCTTCTCCAGAGTCCAAAGATACTACTCAAAACAACATCCATCAAGAGTCTTAGATGACTCTATCCATAACAAATACTCCCCCAGACATTCAATCCAGACAAACAATAGTGCTTTGTATCACTAGATTGATGCACTCTTATATCATCTACTCTGATTTAGGTAGGGGAATAACCCATAGCATACCTCACAAATATTTAAAAGTCTATTTGGGAAGAGGCTTGGTAAAAATATCTACAATCTTCTCTTTGGTGCTTACATACTCCAGTATGATTTCTTTTTCTACAACTTTCTCTCTCAACATGTAATATTTGATAGGAATGTGCTTAGTCTTACAATGTAACAATGGATTCTTATACATATTTAGTATGCTTGTGTTATCACAATGCGTAATAATAGGTTTACTGAATTCTATCCTTATATCATTCAACATTTTCTTCATCCAAATAACTTGGTTAAAATTGTTTGATACTACAAAATATTCTACCTCTGTTGTACTCTATGAGAGACAATTTTACTTCTTACTTAACCAAGAAACCAATCTTTCCCCAAGAAAAAAGGCTCCACCACTCGTGCTTTTTCAGTCATCCATACTACCTTCGCAATCAACATTAGTATACTCATATAAAGTGAAATCATTAGATCTATCATACCACAGTCAAAACTCTAGTGTTCCCTTTAGATATCTAAATATCCTTTTAACTTTTGCATAATGTGCTTCTCTAGGATCAACTTGAAATTTTGCGACAATTCTAATTACATTTTCTATATCTGGCCTTGTATGAGTCAGATATTGCAATGCTCTAATAATAGCTCTATACTTCTTCTACTCAATAATAGGTATCTCATCCTTTGAAGATAACTTGTGTCCAGTTATCATAGGTGTTCCAACTAGTTTACATGTTTCCAAAACAAACATTTTCAATAGATATTTCAAGTACTTACTCTAAGAAATAAATATTCCTTTTTTATCCTGTATAATATGTAATCCTAGGAAGTATTTCATTTATCCTATCATACTCATTTCAAATTCCTTCTTCATTTCTTCTATAAACTTGTCACTTTCATCATCATATTCTCTAAATATGATATCATCAACAAATATTACCAAAATCATCAATCCATCATCTATTTCTTTTCTTTATCGGTTATTGTCTACCATACCTTTGCTAAATCCAAGTTTTTTTAGATGCTTGTCCAACCTTGCATACCAAGTTCTGGGTGCTTGTTTTACACCATATAATGCTTTCTTTAATTTGCATACCATATACTCACCATCTGTTAAAGAAAAACCTTTAGAATTTTCTATGTATACCTCTTCTTCAAGTTCTCCATTCAGAAATGTTGACTTGACATCCATCTGATACACTTTGAATTTTTTATGTGCTGCATAGGCTAAGAATAGCCTTACTACTTCAATTCTTGCCACAAGAGCATAGGTTTCATCATAGTCTATTCCTTATTTCTATGAGCAACCTTTACATAACAATCTTGTTTTTTCTTTACAAGTTCACCTTGTTCATTCATCTTGTTCCTAAATACAAATTTTATTCCTATCACATTCTTGTATGTTGGTCTAGGGAATAATTCCCATATCTCATTCTTCATTATCTTATCCAATTCTTCTTTCATAGCTTTTTTCCAATCATCATCTTTGCATGCCTCATCTGCATTCTTTGGTTCTACTTGAGATATCAGACATAGTTCTTCATTAATTCTACTTCTTGTCATCACATTGTTATCTTTGTTGCTAATGAAATTCTCTAGTGGATGATTCTTTGCCATATTCTTACTAGAAGTAGGAGTTATCTCAACTCTTGGCTCAATTCTAGATTCTGAACTTTGTTCCTGCCTTTGTTCACCTTCATTCTACAAATTATTGTTAGTCTCAAAAAATACTTCATCATTCCTTGGCTTAGTAACAAAAATATTCTCATCATCAGAATTGTAGTCACTATTCTTTCTTGTATCCCAAATTTCTCATCAACTCTTACATTTTCACTTTTAACAATAGTCTTAGTTCTTAGATTATAACATCTATAAGGTAGAAGTTTATTTTCAATGAATAACCAAAAAACATACCTTCATCACTTCTAGCATCAAATTTACCAACATCATCATCTCTTTTGATATAACATTTGCTACCAAAAATTTTGAAATACTTAACTATAAGTAAGTGAGCAAACCATAGTTCATAAGGAGTCTCGTTTGTGTCTTTCCTAGCCTACACTCTTTTCATAGTGTAAACTATTATATTCATAGCTTCTCTACAAAATAACTTGGATACATCATTCTTAGCTAACATAGCTCTTGCTACTTATGTTATTGATCTATTTCTTCTTTCTACAATGTCATTTTGTTCATGGGTTCTAGGAGCGGAAAACTATCTTTTGATTCCATTAGCTTCACAAAAGATGTTAAACTCATTTTGTTAGGATTAACCTCAGACATGAATAATGGTTATATGTAAATATAACCAATACTACAAAATAGTACATCATATAAAAGAGAACACATGACACCAAGATTTAACGTGGTTCACCCAAGCCCTGGGCTATGTCCACTAATAGTGAGTCCAGAATTATTATTATCTAGTGATTACAAGCTTTTTACCCCTTACAAAATTAGGGCTAGAATAATAAAAAAGTAGTAGCCAAGACCTTTTACAATATTAGGGAATTTTTGGCTTCAGGGGTGCTGCTCCCAAAACTCACTGCAATGGTGTTACCCCTCGACCCCACCTTGTACTATGACATAGAGTGCACCTAGGGTGCTGCCCTAGGACCTCGTAGGAGTGCTTCCCCTTGAATTCATAATGGGGGCACTACCCCCAAACCCCCATAGAAATAATATGGGGAGAAAACTACATTGAATAATCCTTCAAGTCTGATTAGGCTCCACATCACAATAATCTCCCAATTGGAGATTGATCAAACTCCACAAAAATTACCTCCCACTTGGAGACTGATCAAAGCACCACTTAACCTGTAGCTCCCACTAGAATATATCAAACCACCCTAGACTTTGTTGTTCTTTTATTCTATTTAGTTGAGAAGACCAAACAAAGTTGAAGAGGAATTCATCTTCTCCCTTGTTACTACCTGATGTAGGAGCATCTTCGGTTGCCTTGTTATCCTAATCATTTGTGTTGGTAATGACCAAATAGCAGAAGTTGGTAATGACAAAGTGACAATAGAAATTGTAGAATTGCTTAACAAATACAAAGATATTGTTGTTGATGATATTCCTGATGGTTTAACTTCAATAAGAAGTATGAGTCATTGTATGGATCTGATTCTTGGAGCTCATTTTCCAAACAAGGTACCATATAGATTGGCACCTACAGAGAATGAAGAACTTAATATAAAAGTGCATGAGTTTTTGTAGAAAGGTTTGATTAGAGAAAGCTTGAGTTCATGTGATGTACCTACTATATCAGCACCTAAAAATAATGGAGAATAGATAATGTGTACTAATTCTAGAGCTATTAACAAGATCACGGTGAAATATAGGCTTCATATGTCGAGGATCGATGACAAAATGGATTTCTTGAGTGGAGAAAAGTATTTTACAAAGATTGATTTGAAGAGTGGTTATCATCAGATTAGAATCAAAGAAGGTGATGAATGGAAGACTACTTTCACGACAAAAGATCATTTGTATGAATGGTTGGTTATGGCTTTTGGTTTGACTAATGCACCTAGTGCTTTCATGAGGTTGATGAATGAAATTATAAAAATATTCTTGGGTAAGCTTGTGATTATTTATTTGGATGATATTATGATATTCAACAAGACTAAGGAAGAACATCTTGAGCATATTAGACAAGTATTGTAGAGGTTGAAAGAGGAAAAGTTGTTGATTAATCTGAAAAAGTGTTCTTTCATGCAAGAGGAAATTGTGTATTTAGGATTTTTGATTTCAGCTGATGGTTTGAAGATGGATCTTGAGAAGGTTAAAGCAATGTTGGAATGGCCTACACCTAAGAATGTGGGTGAGGTAAGATCATTTCATGGTTTGGCTAGTCTTTATAGGAAGTTTATATGGAATTTTAGTTCTATTTGTAATGCCATAATTGAGACAATGAGAGGAGAGAAAAAGGAATTCAAGTGGACACATGGAGCTGATAAGAGTTTTGAGACTTTGAAACAAAAGGTTGTTGAATTACCTGTATTGGCTTTGCTTGATTTTAACAAAGTATTTCAAGTTGAATATGATGGAAGTGGTAATGCAATAGGAGCTGTATTAAGTCAAGAAGGTAAACCCATTGCTTTATTTAATGAAAAGTTGAATGATGCTAAAAGGAAGTATTCTATGTATGACCAAGAGTTTTATGCTATTGTTCAAGCCTTGAAAAAGTAGATACATTATTTGATTCCTAAGGAGTTTTTGTTGTATACTAATCGTAAAGCTTTACAATATTTGGGAAGTCAACATAAATTGAATCAGAGACATATAAAGTCGGTTGAGTACTTACAGAGTTTCACATTTGTTATCAAGCATAAGAATGGAGTTACTAAAAGAGTTGTTGATCCACTGAGTAGAAGATATTCTTTGTTGACTAAAATGAAGGTTGAAGTCCTTGATTTTGATGAAATGAAAGAATTGTATGATGTTGATCTTGATTTTTCTGAGGCATGGAGAGAATGCAGAGCACCAAATCTTATAGATCACATAAGTATGATGAATATTTCATTCAAGAAGGTATATGGTTCAAAGGTACTCAATTATGTATTCCTATAAGTTCTATGAGGTTGAATCTGATTAAGGAATAGCATAGTGATGGATTGGCTGGACATTTTAGAATTGATAAGACAATGAGTTTGCTAAAAGAGAAGTATTATTGGCCACAAATGTATAAGGATGTTCAAAAATTTGTAAAGAGTTGTGGAGTTTGTCAAGTTGCAAAATGTGTAAGTTAAAATAATGGTTTGTATACACCTATTACTACTCTTGACAAACCTTGGAGTGACATCAATATGGATTTTGTTCTTGGATTACCTAAGATAGTAAAGGGGTATGATTCCATATTTTTTGTACTGGACAGATTTTATGAGATGGCTCATTTCATACCATGTAAGAAGACATCAAATGCTGAGCTTGTTGCTGAATTTTTCTTTAAAGAGATTGTGAGATTTCATGTATTACCAAGAAGTATTAATTCTAATAGAGAGAGTAAGTTTGTTGGATTTTTTTGAAGACTTTTTGGAAGAAGATTGATACTAAGTTGAAGTTTAGTTCTATATTTCATCCATAGATAGATGGATAGATAGAGGTTGTGAATAGAAGCTTGGGTAATTTGTTGAGATGTTTGGTTGGGAATAAGCCAAGTAATTGGGAAATGGTATTAGCACAAGCTGAATTTGCATATAACAATTCTGTGAATAGGAGTACAGGGAAAATACCTTTTGAGATTGTTACTAGAATGCATCCTAGATGTATATCAAATTTGACAGATGTTTCTAGTGAAGAAAATAGAAGCATTGCAAGAGAAGAATTTTCTGATTTTATGGAGTCTTTGCATAAGGAAGTGAAGTTGAGGTTGGAACAAAGTAATCATAAGTATAAGGAGAATGTTGATCAATCTAGAAGGCACCATGATTTTCAAGTTAGAGCTGAGGTGATGGTTCATTTAAAGAAAGGAAGATTCCCAGTTGGAACATACATTAAGCTAAAGATGAAGAAATTTGGACCTTGTAAGATCTTGAAGAAGTTTGATAATGGCAATGCTTGAGAAGTTGAGTTACCTAATGGCATGGATATATCTCCTATATTCAATATTTTTGAATTGTATAAGTATTATGAGTCAAATGATGAAGTTGTTGTATCAGATGATTATCCTAAGAAGCAGATTGAAGAAGTTGAATAGATACTAGATCAAAGAGTTGGCAAGAGCACAAGAGGAAAATATTACTATGAATATTTGGTGAAGTGGAAGAATAGACCTATTGAAGATGCTTCATGGATTTCTCAATTTGAGTTGGATTCAACTTAGGTTATGACATCTCAATGATTTAGGAGAATAATTTCTTTCAACCTCACTTGTCTGATGCAGGAGCATCATGGGTTGCCTTGTTATCAAAATCATTTTTGTTCATTCTTCAAGTTGGTGCCAAGTTACTGTAGCACTCAATTGGTTCAAATTTACTATAGCACTTAGTTGGTGCCAATTTACTATATCACTCAATTGGTGTTGAGTTATTGTAGCACTCAATTGGTGCTAAGTTACTATAGCACTTAGTTGGTGTCAAGTTACTGTAGCACTTAGTTGGTGCCGAGTTACTCTATCACTTGGTGCTGAGTTATTGTAGCACTTAGTGGATGATGAGTTACCTAGTATATACCAAGTGACTCTTCATGTATTAAGTTGCCAGTGTATGCTGAGTGACCCTTCATGTGTCAAGTTTTCTTGTTTATGTCGAATGTCAACATTTGGACGTGATTTATGTGAGTTGATTTACGAGATTTATTTCGATCACAATATTTATGTTAAGATCTTTTCTTGGGATGTGTCCAGACCATTTTTTGGGTAAGCCTTCCTCTTATGTAATGTTCTAAAATGATCTATAAGCAATTTTGGAAAGTATATATAGAGTTTTTAGGCTTAGAGTTAGGCAAGTTTTTGGGAAGAGGAGTGGAGAGCAGAATTGAAAGTGTGAATATGTTGTTGGATCTTTGAAGGTGAATGTAGTTTTATTTGGCTGTAACCTAGAAAGCCTTATAGTTGGGCATGTATGAAGATGTTTGATGAATCAATAAAATAAATTCACTCTTCTTCCTCCTTTCATTGATATTCTTTGTGTTTGCTTCCATTGTGTTAACTCTTGTAGGGTAGTTTGGATAGCTGGGTAAGCATTTGGCCCTAGTTATCTCTATCCTTAGCCCGCAACATTATCTTTTTAAATATATCAACTAGATTACTATGTATTTATCTTGTCAATATTTGACTATCCATCATCCAAAACTGACCAAATGAGATCTTGCCACAATTGTATGTGTTTTTCTTTCAATGCAGAGCTGAATTCTTTGTAAGATGAATGGCACTCTAAATATTTATGCACAAATAATTATCCTTTTGAGTGTGTGCCAATTCTTCCATGAATAATTGAAGCCATATCATCTTCTTCACTACATCTATAGTAGTGAAATACTCTACCTCTGTAGTGGATAAAGCATTAACCTTCTATAATCAAGAAGCCTAGATCATTGTCACCTCACCAATAGTAAATACATAACCTATAGTACTCTTCCTAGTATCAATATCCCCTACAAAATTTGAGTCACCATAGCCCTCTAAATTAGTAGTAGAACTCCCAAAGTGTAAACACTTATTAGATGTTCCTCTCAAATATCTAAGAATCCATTTTATTGTATTCCAATGCTCAATCTTTTGATGACCCGTTTACAAGCTAACAACTTCGACTACATGTGCAATATTTGGCCTAGTACATATCATAACATACATCAAGCTTCCTATTGCTGAAGCATAAGGTACCTTAGACATCTAATTCTCCTCTTCTTGTGCCTGGGAACATATCTCCTTAGTCAACTTCAAATGACTAGGTAAAGGTGTGCTAACAACTTTAGCATTATCCATAGAGAAACATTGCAACACCTCACAATATAATCAACCTGAGATAATGTTAATTTCCTATTCTTCCTATCTCTAGAAATATTCATACCAAGGATTTATTTTTCTACTTCAAAATCCTTCGTAGAAATGAATGTGCTAACTATTCCTTTAACCCCTTAGTGTGATCCATGTTAGACCTATAAGGAAACTTATGACAAAGAATATAACCATTTCTACATAACTCATAATAGATCTGAAATAAATATGTAATTAAAATCCATGTACAAGAGAATAAACAAAATACCCATAAGAATTTTGACACAAGATATACTTTGGGAGAAAAATCCAGCCTCTAAAAGCATCCATAAACATGTATTATTCAACAAAAATACCATTGCAATACAACCATGAAGCCTTCAAAGCCATAGCCACAACTAAGAAATCTATGTGTCAAGCATAAATTTACACATCCCGTACCATGCCTCCAACCTTCACAAATGCTCCCTTGGCTAACCTATCAAGCCTTTTCCTGCTCAACTCTTTCCCTTTTTGCCTTCTCTCTTCTCATACAACAACTACCCTTGTGGCTTCTTATATAGTAGCAAGTTCCACAAAAACCACCAAGTGGTATTACATAAACTATGTCCTAAAACCATGTGCTACCTAACTCATTGACACCATCTTTAATATTGGAAATTTAATTCTTTTCTCCAATATTAAATAATTACATCAAATATTATCACAATGTTACAATATAACTCATCAAGTGTATCCAATGGGAATCCTTACATGTAGCACATCCATCTAGGTGCAACATTACATAATAAAATTAAATAATACAATATAACAACATTATGAAATGTGTGCAACACCCATTATCTCAACAATCTCCCACTTGTTGTATACATTGCATAGGGTCAATCCATAGCCACATAAATGGACAAGGGAAACATCCATCCTAGCACATCCACCATAATATATCAAATTACATGAAGTGCTCCATCCCAGTACCTTCAACAGAATTAAAGTATCCAACATCTCAAACACAAATGATCTCACCTCCTATTATGTTACTGCCACTGGACATACATAGAAGCCATCCAAAGAGAAAGCCACCCAACCTGTCACATTAGAAGATCATAAAATCTTATACCAACTAAATTTTTAAGTATGGAAACTTTATCTAAAGGTAATCGCATGTATCCATAGTTGTCAAAATATTCATAGCTAAAAGAGCACCCATAGTAAGTGTCAAACCTATCCAACTATCCATACCTCTAAAGGTATACCAAGTGAATCTCACATTATTAACATATCTATTATGCAACCTGCAATTACAAGCCTCAAGAGAAATACCTACCACATATATACCAAGAAGTTCCCACTACAAAAGATAATGTGAAATCAATAGGCAATCCACTCAAAACATCTCAAATAAGTGAATCCATTTAGTCTCAAGGACATCCACAACACATAAAAAAATAACCTACAAGAACAACTCTTATAGAAAGTCTCCAACACTCTCCCAAGTTGTCCACAACCAACAGAGGAAAGACATAAAAGAATAACCATGCCATCTCTCACATGACATGCATGAGCACAAAGTAATGATCACAACTTCTAACCAATCTCAAATCCAATGTAAGTGAAACTAAACATCCAAGAAGATAACCAAGACCAAAGAGAAACCATGCAAATCATAGCCGGTATCATGTCCTTCTACACACACCTCTAGATGTAAATTGTACAAGTATGATCTCCTCCATAAAACCCTAACCAAGAAGCCTCAAAAACACCCAAGCCATACTATGTAACTAATGATGGATGTAAGCATCTCACAAGAAGATCAAACTCATAAACCATTCCTAAACCAAGGAATAACCATTCCTAATTCAAGGAATATTCCTAACATAAAGCCATCTCCCAAAGTCAACCAACATAAAAATATATACAAATGGAGATAACCAATGGTAAACCACCTCTCAAATGAACCCTTAAGAACTAACTCATGTATTGTAGCTTAAGATCCATATCTATGAAAGACAAGCATAAATGTAATACACTTGAGAGAAACAATTGGCTATACCGCTCATGTAGCAAACCACTAAATAGACCAAGAGTGGGGAAAGAGAATGCTCATTAAGATATCTAATTTTCCCACCAAGACTCATCTAACAAAAAACTCCTCTCAAGTCTATATCATGTGAATGCCCCTCTAACTTACTACTAAAACCAAATAATCATCCCAATAAATAATTCTCTAATCTAAGAGAATTCAACATCACCACCATCTCTAAGTATCCATGAGCACCTATAACTAATCAATCCATGCCAACTCGAAATGCAACATAGTAATATTATGAAGTATCCAACTTATGATCAATGTACTCAATACCAAGAATATGACAACATGTTCTAAACCATTTCCTGAGGAACATAAATATGACAACATGATCTAAACCATCTCAACCAAAGGGATAACATGCTCCATATGAACATACCATAACATGTCAAAACTCTAAACATGTATCAAGAGTATACTATTACATAATAATGAAATCATCCTCACACAAAGGATAACATGTCAAATGGAAGCATAAACCACACCTTTACCAAGAAACCCATCAAAATCCAAGATGAAACCATCTCCATAGACCATGAGGAAAACCATCTCCTCATACCATGAAGAACCATCTCCACACACTATGAAGATAACCTAGAACTTCATTAGTCCTTAAAATCTAACCATCTTTCCACAACATGAAAATAATAAGTACACCTTGTGAATGTCAAAGATGCTTGCACAAAGATAGAATCTAAGATAAATCTCCAACATCTACAAATAATCAATAAATATATCAATGCCAAGAAATCACACTCAACCATGGTACCAAATCACCTATGGTATTATAATATCCATCTCCTACATGAAGATCCTCTAGGTCTACACTCATACCAAAGTGTCAGTACTAAGTGAAACCAAGATCTCCAAACCAAGAAGATACAAATGAAACTAGGAACTAATCTTGCATTGTCACCTCATCACTATTGCAAGCTCCCACTAAACTATGTATCCAAGCTATCCATGAAATCATGATGAAAAAAATAAAAAATAAAAAATAAAAGAACTATCCTCTAACCATGAGAATCAACCAAGACATCAAACCATCAAAGAACTCAAAGTGCACATCATGAGCTCCTCAAAAGAAACCAAATAAGCATGATCCTCAACCAAGAAGATATACCACCATAACCAAATCAAGAATCCAAACCAATGAATATCAAGGATTTAATTGTCTATCCAATTATGTCATTCCAAATTCTATGAACCATGATCACATCTATGAACTAAGCATCAGACTCTCAATGTCTCCAAAATGACTGTACCTAGTAACAACATCTCATCCCTTCTACATGAAGAAAAATTAGCAAATCATGTGACTTAGGACATAGACAACCTCAATTCAAGCCACCAATCTAAATATGCATTAATAATGAAAGATCAATGGGCAAAGACAACACATATCCAAGTCATAAACATAACTTGTAAGCATAAACCGCTTATAATACTACACAACTTGTAGACCCAACAAGTAATCATCAATAGACCAATCTAAAATATGAATTAAGTATATAATGACATCAAATCTTCAATCTTCAAACATACAATGTCATAAAGTCACAATGTTACCATAGTAAATACATATCATAAACTATTCAGATCAATATATTACTAAATAAACCATATCAAACCTAAGCCAAATCTGAAGTAATGTGTAGAGCTCTCCAAGAGCTTTCTATTGACTACTCAAAGTCCAAAATTTGCCTCTATATGTGCAATTTATGCCCTAATCTATGATCAAAATAAACAACATATAATTTTGGGCTCTTAAAACCTAAAAAAATGTCAAAATCACATAATTAAACCTAACCAAGTTGTAGTGCTCTGAACTAGCTTTGCGATGCCTAGAAGAAGTCTAAAATCTGATATACTAAAAGAAAGTTATGGTCACAAAAATTCTGACAAGATTAAATTTGATGGCCATCATAGGCTGAAACTAAAAAAATCTTCCATTTCCTTTGAACATGGCCAAACTAGTGCATATTGTGTATCAAAATTTAGGAGAATGTCAACCCGGATCCAATGGTGAGGTTTATTTTTATCTAGGAGGTCATTACTGCAAGCCACCCCCTGTAAACCTCATTTAAATGAAACTTCCAAAAAACTCTTTTGTCCAGCAATTTCACATGCCCAAAATCTACCAACATCCCATCATATTAGCAAACCCAAAACCCTCAAATCTACAATAAACAACTCATCTATCTTGCCCTTTCTTTTATCCTTTGATGTATTCTCATGGATTCAATCTAGGGTTACAATAATAAAACCATAGCTCTAATACCACTTGTAAGGAAACTTGCAAGAAAGAATATAACCATTTCCACATAACCCATAATAAATTTGAAATAAATATGCAATTACAATCCACATGCAAGAGAATAAACAACATACCCCTAATAATTATGACACAAGATATACCCTAGGAAACCCTCATTAAAGAAAAAATTTAGCCTCTAAAAGCATCCATCGCCATGTATTATTCAACAAAAATACCATTGCAATACAACCTAGAAGCTTTCAAATCCATAGCCACAACCAAGCAATCTATGTGAACTAGCATGAATTCACACATCCCATGCCATGCTTCCAACCTTCACAAATGCTCTCATGGCTAACCTATCAAGCCTTTTCCTGCTCGACTCTTTGCTTTTTTTCCTTCTCTCTTCTCATACAACTACTAACCTTCTAGCTGCTTATATAGTAGCAAGTTCCACAAAAACAATTAGGTGCTACTACATAAACCATATGCTACCTAAGCCATTGAGCCCACATTTAATATTAGAAATTTAATTCTTTTCCCAATATTAAATAATTATATCACATAGTATCACAATGTTACAATATAGCTCATCAAGTATATCCAATGGGAATCTTTACTTGTTACACATCTATCTAGGTGCAACATTACATAACAAAATTAAATAATACAATATAACAATATTATGCAATGTGTACAACACCCATTATCTCAAAAAGTCATAGCTGCAATCATATCATCAACATATAAACATAAAATAATATAGTTGCCATCATCCAACCTTTTAAAATAAACACAATGATTTGAATGCCACCTACTATATCCATGGTCATGCATAAAACTGTCAAATTTTAGATACCATTGCGGAGGAACTTGCTTCAAGCCATATACATGTTTCTTCAATCTGCACACTAAGTTCTCCTTACCTTTGACCTCAAATCCATTTGGCTGAGCCATATATATCTCTTCATCCAAATCACCATGAAGGAAGGTTGTTTATACATCAAGATACTCCTAATGAATATCTTTAGTAGCCACAATACTTAAAATAGTGTGAATAGAAGTCATTTTAACAACATGAGAAAATATCTCATCAAAATCAATACCCTTTTCTGTGCAAATACTTTTACAACTAACCTAGCTTTAAATCTTTTTCTTACCTCCATCATCTTCTTTCAACATGTAAACTCATTTATTTTGTAAAGCCCTTTTACCTATAGGAAACTTGCATAAATCTCATGTCTTATTTTTCAGCAAAGAGTCCAATTCTTCTTTCATTGCACACTCTCATTAAATTTTTTTACTCACCTCCACATCTTCATCATAACATTCAGGTTCACCAGCACTAATAAGTAAAATAGAATACAAGGAAGGAAAAAATCTTTCTAGAGACCTACTTAGCCTTGTTGACCATCTAACATTCATTGGGGTGTGTGGTATTTGTTGTTGCAGTTATTGCAGATCATGAGGAATTGCTAGAACATCAACTTTTGGATTATCATTCAACACTACTTAATCATCTTCTTTCTTCTCATGTTGCTGCAACATATCTTTGTACAACACTTTTTCATTAAATATGACATCCCTGCTTCTTACAATTTTATGATTTTCAAAATCCCAAGGCCTATAACCGAATTCATTAATGCCATATCTAAAAAATACACATTTCTTTGACTTAGCTTCTATCTTGGTTCTATTTTTAGGATCTATATGAGAAAATACTTCACAACCAAAGGTTTTGAGAAAAAAATAACTCACCTTCTTACCAGTCCATGCTTCTTCTAGATACCACAACCTAAAGGAATAAAGGGACATCTAGTAATCAAATATAGAGTAGTATTGATAGTCGTTGCCCACATGTTTCAAGATAACCCAACATACAATCTCATGCTTCTTGCATGCTCCATTATAGTCTTGTTCATGCATTCAGCCACTGCATTTTCCTATGGAGTCCTTGGAATAGTTTTTTGTCTATGAATACCATTACTAGAGCAATAATATTCAAATTCATGACTAAAACACTCACCACCATTATTAGATCTGAGACATTTTAATTTCTTTCAAGTCTCATTTTTAACCAAGCATTTCCATTTCTTAAAAGTTTGAAATATGTCAGAATTCTATCTAAGGAAATAAACCCAATTTTTTTTAGTTGTATCATCAATAAATGTAAGATAACAATGATAGCCACCAAGGGAAGATACCTGAGCTAGTTCCCATACATCTATATGCACAAGCTCTAATTTCTCACTTTTATTTTCCTTCCCATTCTTCACAAAATTCACTCTCTTTTATTTTCCATACACACAACTTTCATAGAAATCTATATTAAAACATTTCAGATCTAGTAAAAATTTCTTTGGATGAAGTGATTGCACACCTTTATCACTCATGCTCCCAAGTCTATTGTGCCACAATGTTGTATCATAATCTACACCAACTATTTGTTCTCCCTACTCAATTGCAACAATTGTTCTTGAACATTCATTTTTCTCCGAAACAATCAAAGTGGGTTCCCTTGTAGTAGCAAAAGGTGTGAAAGTAGGGACATTATATCTTTGTACTAGCAAAGTGGGTTCCTTCTGATAGTGGGTTCCTTCTGATAGTGGGTTCTTTGTATAGGTCATATTTTTCCTTCTACTTTAATTATTTTAGAGAAAAATGAATGTTTAGGAACAATTTCTCCAGTTGAGTAGGCAAAACAAATAGTTGTTGTAAATTTTGATATAGCATTGTGGCACAATACACTTGGGCACATAAGTGAGAAAGGTATGAAAGTACTTCATTCAAAGAATGTTTTACAAGGTCTAAAATATGATAATATAGATTTTTGTGAAAGTTATGTTTATGGAAAACAAAAGAGAGTGAGTTTTGTAAAGACTGGGAAGCAAAACAAAAAGGAGAAATTAGAGCTTGTGTATACTAATGTATGGAGACCAAATCGGGTATCTTCCCTTGGAGGCTCTCCTCATTATGTTACATTTATTGATGATGCAACTAGAAAGGTATGGGTTTATTTTCTTAGACATAAATTTAATGTATTTCAAACTTTTGAGAAATGGAAATGCTTGGTTGAAAATGAGACTGGTGAGAAATTAAAATGTCTTAGATCTGATAATGGTGGTGAGTATTG
This sequence comes from Cupressus sempervirens, assembly GCA_028749045.1. Classification (NCBI taxonomy): domain Eukaryota; kingdom Viridiplantae; phylum Streptophyta; class Pinopsida; order Cupressales; family Cupressaceae; genus Cupressus; species Cupressus sempervirens. The sequence continues at coordinate 872,537,767 of CM053792.1, forward strand.
TAGTCATGAATTTCAAGATTATTTCTCCACTAATGGTATTCATAGACAAAAAACTATTCCAAGGACTCCACAAAAAATGGAGTAGCTGAATGTGTAAACATGACTATAATGGAGTGTGCAAGGAGCATGAGATTGCATGTTGGGTTGCCCTTACACATGTGGGAAAAATCTATCAATAATATTATTTATTTGATTAATAGAAGTCCCTCTACTGCTTTAGGTTGTGGTATTCTAGAGGAAGTATGGACTGGTAAGAAGGTGAGTTATTCTTTTCATAGAACCTTCGGTTGTGAAGCATTTCCTCATATAGATTTTGAAAATAGAACCAAGCTAGAAGCTAAATCAAAGAGATGTGTATTTTTTGGATATGACATGAATGAATTTTATTATAGGCTTCAGGATTTTCAAAATCGTAAAATTGTAAGAAGCGGGGATCTCATATTCAATGAGAAACTGCTATACAAAGATCTGTTGCAGGAACACGAGAAGAAAGAAGATGATTATATAATGTTGAATGATACTCCAAAAGATGATGTTCTAGTCATTCCTCATGATATGTAACAACCGCAACAAAAAATACCACACACACCAGTGAATGTTAGATGGCCAACAAGGAAAAATAGACCTCTAGAAATATTTTCTCCCTATTTATATTATATTTTACTAACGGATGTTGTTGAACCTGAATGTTATGATGAAGCTGTGCAGGTGGATACTAAGATTCTTGTGGTTTAATCCTATCAGCCATAACTCTATTTTTTTGATTTTTCATTGCCACTAAAGGGTATAGATTGGTTGAACGTGATCTTGCACATATCCTTGGTTTTCCATATTTTATGTTTCATCATAATGGAATGATAGAATCTTTGTATTTGAAAAGATATATTTAATCTCTAGAGATGCATACATGGAGAATTTCTTCCTTGTTCTCTCATTTTCACATGGACTAACTTCTTCATTTTATGATGTATATTTTTCTTCCTAAAGGGAGATTATAGTCACTGGATTCTTTTTTATTTGTTGGTACACTTCATCAATATTGAATCTTATTCATTATTGGGGTGGGGGGGTTGGGTTTGGGGGGACGGGGGTGGATATCATGTTTTCTATCATTCTTCCTATGGGGGAGTTTTTCTTTCTATATGCATGATTTATGTAATTCTTTGGGGGGTCTTCAGTACTCTATCCATCCATATATCTTGTCTTTTTTCCATCTCTCCTTTTTGGGGAGGGTTTTTTCCATGAGATCTTTTATCATTCTCCATTTTTAAATATATTTCATTATTGTGTACATAGGTATCTAATATGGCCTAGTAGCTGGGAGCCATCTTGCATTGCGAGTTTAATTGTGTTCCCTTAAGTTGCACTTAAGAGGGGTTGGTGCAATTAAATATTCACTAATTATAGTTTACATAAGCTCACTTAGGATAATATATTTCATAAAACTTTTTCAATAGGATGCCTAGGATTTTGTACCTTAATTAAGAACATGGTGTAGGAGAATTCCACTTTAGGTGGTGATAGTGCAGACTAGTTTTCATCAAATCCAAGTACATTCTAAACAACATTATTATTGTATGGAAAGGGATGGAATAGGCTTGAAAATTAATATAGCTAGCCTTCTCAAAACTATTTTTTTCATTGTACTTGGTGGCTCTTCTTTTTAACCATGATTTGAGACTAAAATTTTGACCCTAGATTTGTTTAATCTATGAGAATTCTTTTTGAGTATGCTTTTTCCTGCATCACCATCAATAGTAACCAATAGGCACACTGGTCTTAGCTCTTTATGTGTTATCTACTTAAGGCTTTGGGTACTTCTTTGCCAAAATAATCTCTTCTAGCCTTCTTAAAGGAATTTTTCTACCCAAGTCCCATTCTTCACTTGTCAATGACCACCTTGCCGATGATTCCTTTCTCACTCTCATCGAGGATGAGGAGAATATTAGAAATTATTTTTAGTGCCTTAATACTTTATGTATGGCTTCTTGTTCAGCCATCTAGTGGTACAAAACTCTTTGTTATAGGAAATCTTGCCTTCCTGCATCACCATCAATTTTTTATTGTGGGTGTAAATCAGTATAACATGGAGAGATATTCCATGTTTAAGGAATTCCTTTTGCTTCTAAACTCTCACCTATGGAACATTGGATGATGTTCATACCAAGATAAAGAATCTTGCATACTAGATCATCAAACATCTTTCTCTGGCTGGTAAATTCTAGGTCTCCTCCAAGGCTCTAGTTGCTACGCATGTTTATTAATCTTTCTATTGGAATTCTTTCAAACCCTTGTCTATAAAGGTAGAAAATCTCCTAAGGGATCTTCTCTGGGCCTCTAGGATTAACCATTGTGTGTTTCATAGAGTTTCATGGGAATTATATTGCCTTTGTTAGGATTAACCACAGACATAAATAATAATTACATGCAAATCTAACCAATATCAAAAAATAATAAACCAAACATAAGAGAACACAAGACAAATATTTAATGTGGTTCACCCAACCCCTAGGCCATGTCCACCATAAAAATGTCTGATATTATTATTATCTAGTGATTACAATCTACAATCCCTTAAAACTCAATACTATCGCAAGAAGTCACAATCTGATCATACTTAATAAAATCCCTAACTCTAAGTCTTTTTATATATAATTTTGTTGCTTATAAAATTAGGGCTAGAATAAGTTGGCCAATCTAAAAATACCAACCACTACCTATTACTATAATAAATTTGATTGAGCTATTGGAAGCACTGGCCACAAAAACCCCCACAAGGGAATTACCCTTCAACCCCACCCTATACTAAGATAGGGAGTGCATCTAGGGCTTTTCATTAACACACCACAAGGGGCACTAGCCCCAGAAACCCATAGTAAAATCTAGGAGGAAAACATGTTGAATGTATTGGGATACAATTAACCTATTAGTCTGATTATGCTTCACATTAGAAAAGCATTCACAAGAATTCTAGAGGTCTTGGCCTTTTAGTCTCCCAAAAGTAGGGCCTAGCTTTGTGTGTTTAGTGGGTTATATTAGCCTTAAGTAGAGATGACAGCTGGAAATTTCTTCTCATTCATTTTATTTCTTTATTTTTTTCTATCAATAGACCTTCTTGGAAGGGGATTGGATTTCAAACCCTTCTCATTATGCAAGATCCTATTTAGATCTAGGGCACATTTGTGGCAAAGAACATTTGGAGAGCTTGGGATATTATCTAGCCTTGGCTTTGCTGGGCTAGTGATTAATTTTTTGAAGGTGTTTCCATGAACCAACACAATATATATTGATATCCTCTTTTCTTTATTTAGGGGATTCCTCTTGCCAACACTCATAGGATAGGTGTTCTAGATTTTCACAAACATAGATTAGGATACCCACGGACTTGTTTTCTAGAACACTATGAGCCTCTAGAATTTTGAAGACTTACATGTCCAATATCTTCCATCTCATCTAGATTGGTAGACTTAAACAACTTACTAGTTTCTACCATCCCACCTCAGATGCTTCACAAGCTTGGTGTTGATCTTATCAAGTAAGGGTGGTAAGATTGGAAATGGTACCTGGGTGTGTGCACCAAGTTGTGGTGCCAAAAAGGTGAAATTTTTTTTTTTTTTTTCAAATTTCAATAATGCACATGCGATATGGCTCGGGTAACCCAAGCCATAGCACATACATGCTATAGCATGTATGGGCTTTAAAAAAATAAATTTTTTATAAATGGGCTGCATACCCATAGCCCATTTATTTTAACTCTGTTTTTTAACCTCTCCTCATAGTAGTACATATGCAAATTGGAGAAAATCAAACTTTTCACAACCCACTTGCTAATATACCTCCTCGTCGATGAAATTTGGGATCACAAGCATTGTCGTATGTGATCTAAATTTCATTTTGCATTGTTTGATATGTTTTTGTTTATATTGTTTTGTAGGCTTTTTACAATTTTTCTTTAGATTTGTTTATTTATTTATATTTCAATTGATTTTTTATCAGGAAATGTCAATAATCAATCAAAAAATCCCCAAGAAGCTCAAAAACCTTCAAAAAAATCAAAACCAAAACCCTCCCCAAGAAGAACAACAAATTTTCCAGCCTGAACCAATTGCAAGTCCTCCACCTGGCACACAAGAAAATATAATAAATGAAATAGAAAGAGACAAAACTGAATTAGAAGGACCCATTGATTGGTTGAAAGAATTTGGAAAAACCAATCCAAGGAGGGCTCAATTGGCATCATCCCCTGAATCCATTAAGACCTAGATAGCTTCAGTTAGTGGTTAGTTAGATGTTTGGTAGGTTAAGAGGGATGAACAAAAAATATTTTGTGCAAATAAATTGTCATATCAAGATGTTAAAAAAAAGGAAATACCTAAAGGTAGAATATGTGCATTATTTAGAAAACCTAGTGAACAAAATACTATTAGAGAGGGTACTAAATGGTTCCCTATCCATTGGTGCATACGCGATGCTATTAGAAATAATTTTTGGTATAGATGGTGGATGGTTTTTGATGCCCCTCCTTGCAACAATCATGAGGTGCTCATGTATCTTTTAAAGAAATTGTATTATGTGTTTGTCCTTGGGGAGATCCCCAATTATTTTGATATATTAGACTCCTAGGGTAGAGGTGAGGGGAAATCATTTGAGAGGTCGGGGGCATGTCATGACCCTAATTTAGTTAGGGTACTTGTGGCCAAGACACAAGGTGAGCATGTGACTATTTCTTTAGTTGTAAAGGAACATGTAGAGGTCAACACTCTAAGGATGATTAATGCTTTGACATAGAACCTCATCCATTGCACAAGTCCATTAGTTGAGGAGGAACCTTTAGTGCATCAAGGTCACATGTGCACATCATGCGGATCCTTATACACATTTGGCACTCATGCTGGAAATGGTGTGGATGATGGGATCGTCATTGATCAGTTCCTAAATGACACATTTGGCATTGACACACAGGTAAATTAAAATTATAATTTACTAATTTGATCACATTTCATATGTATAATGAATGATTAATTAATTAGCATCTATTGAAATTGTTCAAAATTCACGATCAGAGTGTTGGTGGGCCTAATAGCGATCCCCTAGCCCCATTTTTTGCCCCATCCATGAGTCCAGAGGTATGTATTGATTTAATAATTTAAATTAATACATATATTTATTAAGTAATCACATTAAGGATTGACAAAAAAAATTATGCATGTGCATCAGTTCTCTACAGGATCGTCAACATTTACTATAGACTTGGAGCATAAACATCATACAAACTTCGTAGAGGTACATTTGTTTCATGTTAATTTAATTCATTTGATTATATTCATTTCATGTTGATGCAGGAGCATCCAGAGGTATAAGGGCAATCCTATGTCACCCAAAAAAAATGTACTTAGACTTAGTTTCTGTTTCATGTCTTTACATTTTTGGATACCCATTTGGGTCAAATAAAGGTTCCAACTCTTATAGTTCAACTATCAGTGTACTAGAAAATCCCAAAAAAAAGGAGAATGCAATTTGGCCATCATTTTGGTGACCTAGAAGGTGTGAATTGGCCAGATGAATGTAATTGTGATTTAGAGCATTCCAGAAAAAGAATCAGGTCAAAAGGCCCCACGGTTTGAAAGTTATTGCAGTTTTTCAAGTTTTGGAGACCTCCAAAGAATGCTTCAAAGTCAGGTTAGGGGCATTAAATGACCTCAAAAAGGGCCAAAAAATGGGGGACAAGTGAAGAAAGTACATAGGGCTATAGAGTTCTTCAAGAGCTTTTCGAAAATGTAAATGGTTCGTCAATTGGAGCTACGGTTCAAAAGTTATGCCTCCCGAAAGTTCGATTACCGTTTCTAGATTCTTCTAGATTTGCACCGACTTCTAACGCAGCTTCTAGAACCTTCTATTTGGTTGGTGGATGCCTACTAGCACTTTCTAGAATGTACTCCTAGTCCTTAACCCTTTGGGGTCTATTTAAGGAGATTTCTGGCATTGTAAAAGGAAATTTGGAGTGGAGTTTGAGAGGAGGGACTGAAAGGAGAAATTATCCCTAGATTTATGCTATTGTAAGCCCTTAGGGCATGTTTTGAAGTTTATTTTCCTGTACTATTTGTACTAGCTTATTTTCTCAGTTAATATATTTTTTCTCTTTTCTGTTGTGTCCATTCTATTCTTGGGTTGTGTCCCCATCACATGTTTCATGTTACATGTAACATGTATTGTATGACATGCAGGTCCTGAACTCCTCCTCATCTCTTATAGTTTGTTGATCGTGGAGTGGCTACAGTTATGGCTAGCTTACAGCCATTGATTGAGGTATGAAAGAATTTTCTTAGTTCTAGTTGTTGTTTATAATAGTTATTATCAAAATTTCTAATGTTATTTATAAGTGATTATATTGATTCAATTGTTGTAGGGTCTAGTCACACCTGATCATCCATGAGCATTCAAGGTGGGCTTGTAGAGAAACTATATGATGGTGGTAAGAAAATAATTAATTTTATGTGTACATATATTTTGTTTCAATGTATGATAATTATTCATTCATTTCTACTTTGTTTGTATCAGCTTGAGTTAGAGAAGAGCCTCAACAAGAGGACAAGGGAGCATGTGAGGAGGACCCCATCATCACCACCATCTCCCTCCACATGATGATCGAAGACCTCTAGAGATTTTTTTCCTTCCCCTCATGGGAAGGAGAAGATATAGTTGATAGACTTGTACATGTATAGGCATCAGCGGACATATATGTTAGATTTTATGTTAGTGGACATATTCGATATAGATTTGATGTATATATGACATTTTTTATTTGATATATGACATTTATTTGATGCATGACATTATTAGACTTATGACATTATCGGTTAATATATGATATGTTTGTTCATGTATGACATTATTGGTTATCATAATATATTATGTGTTTGTTAATGTACATGACATTATTGGTTATCATTTTATATTATATGTTTGTTCATGTATGACATTAAATTAGATATGTTCATGTATGACATTAAATTCAATACCTAATTAGTTTGAAACTTTGATAGAATATTGATTAACAATAAACTTTATCACTGTTTAAGCATAAGTTTATCATTTCCAATATGTCATCATCATATGATTTATGATCTTGTTCATGTTTAAAGTTTTCCTTCTCTATCATTTTTTTATCAATTTTAATTCAATACCTAATTAGTTTGAATTTTTGATACAATATTGATTAGCAATAAAATTTATTAGTGTTAAAATAGCTATTTTATTCCCTTTCTTATGTTTGAACTTGGTGTGGGGCCTTGTGTTATCTCCTAGCTTAGGGGAGTGAGACAGTAAGGTTCCATGGCTGGGTGGAAAGTCTTTTATCCACTGAGTATTTTTCTAGAGTTTTTCAAGAGCCTTGGATGATCTTTCTTCACACATTACAGTTTTGTATCTTTTTTAGTGTGTGACTAGATGTTGCAACATCATATTTTTGTATCATGACTATGATATAATACTTATGTATCCATTTTGTATAGAGATCATGTTGAAGGAGAAAAATGTTAGAAGTATATGAAAACATGATATATAATGATTACTTTCTCCTTGTAATATGTATATGTACACGTGCTTAGTTGCAATAAAGAAGAATGGGTATATCAAGATGATTGTCCTTGGTATGCTTACTTGTTTTTTATGCTATCTAATTGTAATAATGGATTCAATTATTTATATTGAAATTTTGTTCATATATTTATGATGGTTTTTAATTTTGGGAACTTATGTATGCATTTCTAGTAGTGATGTTTGGGAACCTATAAGAACTTGGTTGTTGAGTTAATATAGAATATTCATATATTTAATCAATGAGATATATCAAAATATTTAATGTTAGAAGAAATGAAAAGAAATGTATGTGCTTCAATTTTTTGTTAAAAATAGAATAAAATTTATTCCACTTTTACCCTTATTATTTATGTGATCTCTTAGGTTCCCTGTCAGGCGGATACAAGGAAGAATTACTCTCTAGATTTCTTAGATTACTGGATGGATTTCTTGTAATATTGTGGATACAAGGAAGATCCTTTGTACTCTTGGAATATACCTAAGGAATCTAACTCTACTGGGGTTCAAGAGGATTTCTTTGACTTGGTAATACCTTCTCACAAACATATCTAAGAGGTTATAACTCAATTCTTCAATTTGTCTTGAAAACACCCACGTTGCTACTTATGCGCCTATTGTACCCTAGTGCCTCCAACATACCAAAACCAATCCTAGGCTTCACACCATGACCCCAACACCTTTTTTCATCTCAACACATCCCATCTAACATGTTCCAACTCCTTGCAACCTCTCAACCACTCATCTCTTACACTTTCCCAACTTTGCCTATTCTAGGCTTGACTCAACTAGCTCTTGCTAGATAGTAATTCTTAGTTTTCTCCAAAATTTTCCATTCACCTTCCAAAAAATTTGGTGTTCCAAATAAAATTTATACTCTTCTAATACATACCAAAATTTCAACTATAGTTTTTATGGAAAGTATCTCTCAAATCTTGCTATCTTAGTTACACAACTAGGCCTAATTAGTGGCCATTTACAAAGAAACTCATATCCCCTTATTTTATGGAACCTTAACAACCTAAAACAGTCTTGTAATATGACTCAAATGAAAGGATTTCAAATTCTTTTGGTCACTCTATCATTTCTACATCCCCTTTCACCAAACCCTCACTTCTAGGCCCTTTACCTTAGGGCTTTCCCAAAAACTCATCTCCCAATCCTTCTAGATCTTCTAAATTGATCAAAAATACTTAAAATCATCCCAATAGATGATATCAAACATAAAACTTATCCTTTTTTGGAGAAAACTCTTACTTCTCTACTTGGGGCAGTCACCCATGCCCATGCTCTTCACTGCCCAACCAGTCTTTGGTTCTTTCTCTCTGTCAAAAATCTTACCCTGCACACAAAATCATCATATATAAATTCATTAAAATTTTAACACCCTCTCCCACAAGTTACATCTGTGTTAGAGTAAATAATTAATAATTAATTATTTATTCTATTACTTAAGCTTACTTAGGTTAATGCATTTATTTAATATTTAGCATTCAATGCATGTAGTGGTTAGTTGTTGACAACTTGTGAGTTTGCTCCTTTTTTAGCATATTCCACTCTTTGTGGATATGTGTTGAGTTGTCATTTTTGTCCTCTACCTCCTTCCAGCTTGTTCTACAAGCTTCCATGAGGCCTTTTTAAACGGTCTCTCTCTCATTGTAAATCAATCCATTCACATAGCAATTTCATTTTCCTATTGTGAAATATTTTCTTGCATTGTTTGCTTCAAGCTCTTGCTCTTTCGGTTTCTCTTCAGCAAGCTATTTGCATGTAGGTGATCTTGGCGACTGCAGAGTTGGATTTCATCAACTCCTTCATGGTATCAGAGCCTCCCTGCTGCTTCTTGTTTGAAGGATTTTTGAAGTCGTGATTTGAAGTCACAAACCCTAGTTTGTTTGTGTAATTTTTCTTCAAATCAGGGGTACAGTGAATTTTCAGAGTGCTTTCAGCCCAAACGGACATCACCATTGGATCCGAAAGGCCATTTACAATCAAAATTCATATAAAACTTGTCGAATTTGGAGACAGAGCTCCGGGAGGCAAAATTTTTTAACATCAAAAGCTGTCGTACGGACTGTACGGACGATTTGCGATTTTAAAAAATTAAAAAAAAACTTTTTTAGGGCGCTCCACCAAGGCACCACCGGCGGGCCAACCTGACACCGCTAGTGCTCCGCCACCAGCGGAGCATCCGCTATCATCCGCCCGCATCCACTACGTCAGCGCCGCCTGGTTGGCCACCGTCGCCGGCGTTCTTTCCACCGGCGCACTGCCCTCCGCCTGTTTTCGGCCGCCGCAGCTCCTCCCACCGCGAGGACACCCGATCTCCACTCGAGTGCCTCCGACAGGCCGCTCCGCTAGTGGCTCCCGCCACAATGCCACCCTAAACACCCGCCGCCCGGGCCCAGCTGCCTCCGCCACCGCAGACAGCGGCGCCGCCAGGTTTTCCTCCCGGGCGCCACCGCCACCGGCGGTTTTCGTCCCTTCGCCGCCCTGCAGCCTATCCAACCATCGAGCGACACATGGCGTTGTCTACTTCCACTCATTGACCGCCACATGGCTCCTGACAGAGATTTTCTGATGTCATATTCTGGTCGACTGACGTCACTTTCCTGGCGTCTGACATCACCTTGCCGTTGATGGATTTTTTTGCCGGCGATAGGTTTGTTGGCTATAACTTGAGCATACGGAGGTCTTTTTCCGATCCGAAAGAAGCGTCAGAAAGATGACTCAGAGACGGACACATTGGTACTAGTTTTGCACAATTTTGAGTTCATTTGAGCTTCCATTTTTGGTGTCAAAGTAGAGGCTTTTGTTTCCTCTTATTCTGCATTAACAAATCCAGGTTCCTTTCCAGTTTTTTGCTTTCCTTAGTTGTTTTTTTGTGGTATTTGGGAGATATTTTTGTACGATTGTGGGGTTGTGTCTTTCTTTTCTATAATTTACTTCAGTTAAGACCCTTCTACCTCCGTCTTCTTCTTTCTCTCAATGGCGGATCCATCTATATCCTGTCTCACACCACACAACTACCACACGTGGAAGGCACAAATGACTAGACTTCTCATGTCAAGGGGTTTATGGTCATGTTTGGATGAGAATCAACCTGTTCTTACATGAGATTTTGAAGTTCTTCAGCATAGGAACAAAATGGATGAGGCCATGGGGCTTATTGCACTCAACATTTCAGACAGCTTGTTGTTTCACCTAGATGGTTTGACTACTCCACAGGCTTATTGGCTGAGATTTTAGACTTTGTTTGGACAAGTGAATGAGTTTCGAGCACTTCAGCTAGATGCATAATTGACTTCTTTGACACCTGATAACGTTCCCACCATTGAGGACTTCTTGATGAAGTTCAAATCTCTACATACACTTTTGCAGGGATGTGGGAAGAACAAAACAGATGATGAGTGTATCTTTTTGATACTCTCAAAGTTAAAGGGACAGTATCAGATCTTCTCTTCCACTTTCTACTCCACTATGGATGCCTTGGGTGATAGACATAGGATGCCTTCATTTGAGATATTTTGTAATCGGTTAACCCGTGAATAATCGAAGATTACTCAAATGGATTCACTTTCAAGTTCTCAGTCACAGGCATTGCTTTCCAAGGATACACAGGAACAGAAGTTGAAGCAGATATCAGATCCCTCTTCTACTAGTTCATCATCTTCTAACAAGAAGGAGAAAAAGAAGACTGCAAATCCTACCTGTTCCTATTGTGTGAAAGGATCTCATGATGAGGCACGTTGTTTTTAGAAGAGATGTGATGGCTATGAGAAATAGCTTGCTGATTTGCACGCTCTCCTTCAGAAGAGCACTATTTCCTCTCCATCCTCTTCTACCTCACAAGGGTCTTCTTTTCAGGCTTCTTCCACCTCTTCAACATCTACATCAGATCTTGGAAAGGGTCATGCATTACAGGCTTCCATTGCATCTTCTTCATAGGTTCCTTGGATACTGGATTCAGGTGCTTCTCACCATATGACATCTTCTCAAGGTGTCTTCTCCACTCTTAAGGCTTCTCCTATTCCTCACATTCTCATGGGGAATAACACTACATTACCAGTCTGTAGGAAAGGTTCAGTTCACATCCAAGATGGTATATTCAATGATGTATTGTATGTTCCATCTTTGTCTGCCAACCTTCTCTCAATTTCTCAGATTACACGCAGTGGATCAGGGAAGACAGTTGAGTTCACTACTGATTCAGTCTTCATTCGAGATCGTGCTACAGGAGATCTTATTGCTACAGGGGCAGTTGATCCTTCCACTCATCTCTATACCTTCTCACACTTTGGTCCACCACCTCCATTGTTGGAGCACACTACTTCTCTTTTGCAGGAGCATCATGTGGTGCAGTCAGGATACTTGAACCTTTGTATTGTTCCTGAGATCCCTATTTTGACTGCCATGCCACATCCAGTTGAGGGCTTTTCTTCTCTACAAAATTCTCCTTCTGCTCTACCTAATCTTCCAACTTCATTTATTGAGACTCTAGGTACACTTGTTGCAGCTACTTCAGTGGACATTCATGACAATGTCATCACACCTACCTTGGGGATTCCTCTTTTGGTTCCTCATACATTCTCTTCTAGACATCAGCTAGGCTTTCCAGTTGCTCCTCTCATGTAGGGATTTCCTTGTTACGTGCCTTTGTTCCTTCTGAATTGGAGTTTCATTAGTTCGATCATTTCTACAGGAGCTCCATCATTATGGGGGGAGCTTGGTGTCTATTCTCATGGGGGGGCTGGTTGTACTTATGGTTTTGAGAGAGTCTCTTGAAACATTTCTGGTGGAAGTTGTCCTTGGGGGGATTGGTTGAGGCCTTCCTTCCTTCACTTCATGTTTTTTTTAGTATGTTGTTTTTTACCTCTTTTTGGAGGAGGGTTTTTCCCACAGGGTTTTCCATCTTTCTCCGTTTTACAGAGGTTGCATTGTACATGGGTACCTAACATGGCCTCGTTACCGGGACCCATTATGCATTTCATCTTAGTTTTAGGAACTTAAGGCATTCCCCTAAGTTGCACTTAAGGGGGGGTGTTAGAGTAAATAATTAATAATTAATTATTTATTCTATTACTTAAGCTTACTTAGGTTAATGCATTTATTTAATATTTAGCATTCAATGCATGTAGTGGTTAGTTGTTGACAACTTGGGAGTTTGCTCCTTTTTTAGCATATTCCACTCTTTGTGGATATGTGCTGAGTTGTCATTTTTGTCCTCTACCTCCTTCCAGATTGTTCTACAAGCTTCCATGAGGCCTTTTTAAATGGTCTCTCTCTCATTGTAAATCAATCCATTCACATAGCAATTTCATTTTCCTATTGTGAAATATTTTCTTGCATTGTTTGCTTCAAGCTCTTGCTCTTTCGGTTTCTCTTCAGCAAGCTATTTGCATGTAGGTGATCTTGACAACTGCGGAGTTGGATTTCATCAACTCCTTCAACATCTACATCACAAATAGTGGGAGGGGTAAATCCATTAATCTAGCCTCAAAATAGTGAAGGACTATCACATGACAGAGATAGACAATGATGTATTCTACACTATTACAAAGAACTCTACAAGTTGACTTGTGTCTAATGGCAAAGAGATCTTAGGAGAACATAACAAAGACCTTCTAAATATTTAATATTTCAATACAAAAGCTTAAGAGGAAAAGTAACTTGTTTAAACCTTAAAACCACAAAAAATGCAATAGTCATTGTTATGTGACAGTCAGAAATGACAAAAAAAACATATGAAATGTTATTGATTCTTCAAACTTCTCTTGAGATCTTTGACCACCTCTCAAAACACTCAAAATACTTTCCTTTTATCAACCTTTCTCTTCCCCAAAACTACTACAACTTCCCTTGGATCGACTAAAATAGTCTAACTATTTTGTGATAGTTTTAGACAGTTTTAATAACTTTTTATTAACTAAGTTTTACTAATTTTTTTCTCATTTCGACCTTTTATGATTTAGGAAACTTTTTAATACCTTTAATATCACCACTAATTGACTTACTAATTCCTAAAAGACTTATAGACCTAAACTTAACCTCTTAGACTCCACTAGATTGCCGTGTTTGGCTTATTAGTAACATTATGACAACTTCACATATTTTGGCAATTACATTGACTTTCTTGCATTTACTATGCAACTTATGACTTAATGAACTCATAAAACCTTCCTAGGACCCAAATACACCCCATGGACTATTGCATTACATGAAATGACTTCCTTATCCCATGCTTTAACCTTTTAGCCATTTAGGCCTCTTTATGGCAATTTATTACATTATTTGTACTTTTTAACATTCCAAGTACATTTCAATGGCTCAAAGGCCATGATACAACATTAAATGCCTTTACAGATCCTTATTAGGTCTTCATTCCTACTCTATATGCATATGTCACCTCCTTGGGTCCTGGCAAGGACCTTGTGTTCTTCATCCTTATGAAGATTGTTGGTGATTTAAACCTAGTTGCCTAAAGGGAAAAGTAATTGTATCCTTCCACTATGCCACTCTACATATATATATATATATATATATATATATATATATATATTAGAAATAATCATACTTCAAGAGTCAAAACAAAATTTCAATTCAAATAAATAAATTATTACATATAGCCAAAATTTTATCATTTGCAATTTATGTCATTGTCATATTGATTTATGATCTTCTTCTTCATGTTTAAATCCCTCCTTCTATGTTATGCATCTAAACATTTATCATAAATTACTACTACAAACATATAAAAAATATGAAATTGAAAACAATACATTACATTAATTCCAAAGTTTAGTTATGATGTAGAGGCAAAATATGATTCTCAAGGTTTAGTTATGATGTAGAGCCTAATAGGATTCTCAAGGTTTCATTAATTCCATATGTTAGATCTACCATCATAGAATACCAATTGTAATGGGCACTCACTTGTATTCCAATGCATATATTTCCTTATATGTGCAATTGGTCAATGTTGCACCTTATAGAAGATAGAATTTTATAGGTAGAATTACTCAATCTTATAGTACACTAGATAAGATATTCTCTATTATGCATAACTTTTAGCTCTAGCATTGTTTATAAGAGTGTTTCAATGTTGGGAACCACTTCAACATCTTTTTCATGGTTTACAAGTAATGTCATTGTGGCAAAGTATTATACAATGGAACGAGCCTCGTAATTTTGGCATTTACACAAAGGAAAAACTTGCTTCTTCAATTCCTTACACTCAACTCTTCATTGAAGTTAATCTTATAGTACTGAGAATAGCTGCTACATATTCCTGGGAGCCAAGGGACCCTGAACCTATGCTACATTTTCTAGAGACATAGGAGAAGTTACTATATGCTTCAATACTTCATAACATTCTAGATCATATATTGAAATGCAAATTAATAACAATAGTAGATTCTTGGGATCCTCAGTACTTCATAATGTTCAAGTGCTCAACAAGATGGGAAGAGCTTGGGGCTAGTGTCTACCTAGCCACCTGGAGCTGACGAAATAGATAGTTTGATCCCAGGAGGAAAGGTGAGAGAGATTTGGTAGTTGGCAACTTTGTACTAGCCAACACTACATGTTTTAGCATCGACCGAGATGGCATCACAAAATAAAAATGGAGTAAGATCTCCAAAAAGTGAGAGAGGTTACTGTAGGTCTCTATAATGCAGTCCTATAGGAACTAGAATCACATCCATACCTCACACGAGCTTCGAGATATACCCTGTCAAAGATCGCAGCTCTATGGAATTTAGTGACCCTTATGGATGTTCTAGTTGGGCATGCCCAAGAATATTTTAGAGCTGAATGGGATGGGTTAAGGTTGGGGATAGGGTTTACCCAGCCATCTAGAGCTAACAAAGTAGACAATTTGATCCCACAATGAACGGTGAGAGAGATTTGGTAGTTGGCAACTTTGTACTAGCCAACACTACAAGTTTCAACATCACCCAAGATGGCATCACAAAATAAAAATGGAGTTTGATCTCCAAAAAGCGAGAGAGGCTATTGTAGTTCTCCCGAACATGGTCCTATAGGAACTAGAATTGCATCCATACGTCACACGAGCTCTGAGATATGCCTCATCAAATATCGTAGCACTATGCCATTTAGTGACCCTTAGGGATGTTCCAGTTGGGTGTGCCCAAGAAAATTCAAGCACTAAAGGGGATAGGATGAGGTTGGGGATAGGGTTTACTTGGCCACCCAGAGCTAACAGAGTAGACAGTTTGATCCCACGATGAACAATGAGAGAGATTTAGCAGTTGGAAACTTTGTACTAGCCAACACTACAAGTTTCAGCATCACTCAAGATGGCATCGCAAAATCAAAATGGAGTGTGATCTCCAAAAAGTGAGGGAGATTATTGTAGGTCTCCCCAACATGGTCCTATAGGAACTAGAATTGCATCCATACCTCACACAAGCTCTGAGATATGCCCTATCAAAGATCATAGTTCTATGGCATTTAGTGAGTCCCCTTAGGGACGTTTTGGTTGGGCATGCTCGAGAACATTCAAGCACTAAATGGGATAGGATGAGGTTGGCGATAGGGTTTACCTAGCCACCAAAAGCTAATAGAGTAGATAGTTCATTCCCACAACAAATGGTGAGAGAGATTTGGTAGTTGGCAACTTTGTACCAGCCAACACTACAAGTTTTAGCATCACTCGAGATGGCATCGCAAAATTAAAATAGAGTGTGATCTCCAAAAATTGAGACAGTTGATTGTAGGTATCCCTAACATAGTCCTATAGGAACTAGAATCACATCCATACCTCATATGAGCTCTGAGATATGCCCTATCAAAAATTGTAGCCCTATGGTCATTTTAGTTTGGCATGCCTGAGAATTTTTGAGCACTAAAGGGGATAGGATGAGGTTTGGGATAGGGTTTACCTAGCTACCTAGAGCTAACAGAGTAGATAGTTCGGTCCCACGACAATAGGTGAGAGAGATTTGGCAGTTGGAAACTTTGTACTAGCCAATAATACAAGTTTCAACATCACCCGAGATGGTGTCACAAAATAAAAATGGAGTGTGATCCTCAAAAATTAAGAGACATTATTGTAGGTCTCCCAAACATAGTCCTATAGGAACTAGAATTGCATCCATACCTAGTACAAGCTCTGAGATATGCCCCTCAAAGTTCACAACCCTATGGAATTTAGTGACCCTTAGGGACATTTCAGTTCGACGTGCCCGAGAACATTTGAGTGCTGAAGGTGATAGGATGAGGTTGTGGATAGTGTTTACTTAGCCACTTGGAGCTAATCGAGTAGACTCAACTCAATCAAAAACTCCAAACTTTGAAGTTTCCCAATGCCCAACAATCAAATTTGCAAAACTATTACCAGCACTTCTAGGACAAATACTAGGTTACTCGGTCAAACTCCCAAACCATACAAAGGACCACACAATGTTTTTACACCTTTAAACACCATTCAATCACTCCTAAGATATTCCAAAATATCAAGTAAAGATTTTGCTCTAGCACCAACTTATGCCCACTTTGTGTCATAGTCCTAATTGGCTAGATTAGGCTGGGTTACAAGGAAAACATGAGTAAATGGGTTCACAGACTTGGTTCAATCAATTGGATCTCTTATACACCTTAAATTTATCCTTCTACACCCTTAACCTAGGTTAAATCCATCAACTTGGGAGCCTGATCCTACTTTTTCCTTCAAAACTAAACTAGACATAAGACTATGTTCAGTCTAGGGCTTGTTGGTAAAATTAGGTTCCCTACTCCTACAACCCTCAAACTTTTCCATCTCAAAGACCCCTATCCTAAATTGAATTTGACAAAGTGGCATTGAAATCCCATAGTGGATTTGCAAGTTAGGAGGCCATCTTGCTGAAACCCTCAAATTTAGGGTAAATCTGAGTAACCTTCACAAAAACTACTATAACTTTTGTTCTAAATAAGAAAAATTCTTCAAACCAATTGTAATAGAACACTAAAGCAATCCTCTATCCAACTATATGAGACTTGTACCACTACCAATCTGTATAGTCAATAGAAAATTGAAAAAATAGAGAAAAACACAGAAATTCTAAGTTTTATTCACTAAATGTTGTTCACCCCTCTGTACAATGACTTTCTCCACTTGTGGAAACCTTAAATAAATTTCCTCCAATGGTTAAAACTTCTATTTTAATGGTTGGAAGACTGTACAACTTCTTTTTCATTTTGAAAACCAATATTGCAAAAATTGTTGTTTAACAACTTTTTGCATTTTGCAACTTTCTTGCACTTTTTGCAACTTTTGTCCTTTTTGACAATTTTTAACTCAATTGCCCACTAAAGCTTTTAAAACATTCCAAAGGACAAATATGCACAAATGATGGCTATATGAAATATGCACAAATGAGTTGGCATCTTCATGTGACAACTCTATTGCATTATGAAACTTGGTGATTTGCATGCATTGGAGTTTGAACCAGCAAGTGAAACTCATGAATCCACCTTCTCTTGTCCTAATATAACTTCTTGATGCTTTGGTTTGGTCCTTTCCATTATATTTTTGGTACTTCCTTCATTAAGGTGACCTAATTGAAGGCATTAGGCCTATAGAACAATCTAGTTTTGGGAGGCTTGAAAATTGTTTCAACACTTGTCCTTTTGAGAATTTAACAAAATCAATAAAGGGTATTTAGAATTCTAATTGGTTTGGGAGGTCCTTTGGAAGGTTTCATACTTATTGCACATTTTTCCTTGGGACATGCTAGTAGCCTTAATTGTTGCATTATCAGAACAGTGCTAAGAAACCCATGTTTTAGTATGTTGTTTGGCCTTGAAACTTTGGTTTTACTATCATGTTGAACCCCTTATCATACTAAGAATCATAGTTTTTGAAAATCCACCATTCTTGGGTGTGGAGTCAAGTTGCTAAGTGTAAAGGTGTATGGATTTATGATGATCCATTAAGTGTCATTGATGATCCATCATCCGAATTGAACTTATATATTAAGGATTGCATTTTTATTTAGAAGATATCTATTTGTATATCTATTTAGTTAGGGTTTGGTATCTGTTTGTGAGGATCCACCATTTTTGGGGAGTTGAGTCAAGTTTGAAGTTGAATGGATTAATGCTAAGTGCTACATTATTTGGACAGAACTATGAAATCTGATTTCTGGTTGTTGTTGGGTCTTGATTATTGGGTTTTGGTGTTATGTTGAACCCCATTAACATGCTAAGAGTCCTAGTTTGTGAAAATCCATCATCCATGGGTATTGGTTCAAGTTGCTAAGTGTCTAGTTGTATGAATTAATGTAGATCTGTTAGTATTGTCATTGTATCACAGCGTAGAAGTTGGGTGTATGGTCTATCCTTGTGGATTGAAACTAGCATTTTTCTTATTCATTCCTAATAGAAAAGGTTTCTATGGACCTAATCCAACAAGAAACTCCAAACTTTGAAGTTCTCCAACACCCAACAACTGATTTGCATAATTGTTACCAACATTCCTAATAGGGCTAATCCTAGCTTTCTCGGTCAAACTCCCAAGCCTTGCAAAAGACCACAATATCTTTTTCACTTCTTTATACACCCTTCAACCACCTCTTAGGGATTCCAAAAGATCAAACTCAGACTTTGTTCCAACACCAACTTACACCCACTTTGAGTCACAGACCTAATTGGCCAGATTAGGTTGGGTTACAAAGGAAGTATGAGAAAATGGGTTCATAGACCTGGCCATCTTCCAAGATTAATGACTGATCTAATGGGCTCTTGACAAGATAGACTCTACCCTGCAAGTGGACTCCACTCTATAGGCCCAACACTCAAACCTAGGGTATTCAAACAACTTGGATCAACTACAACACTTAGGGACTCTGTATTACCAATAGGCCTACAATGGAAAATTCTTCTTGAATGGTTTCAACACTCAAATTTTTTGATAGAAATGGTTTCTATGGACTTAATGAAGCAAGAAAAACTAAACTTTAAAGTTTTCCAACACCCAACAATCAATTTGCAAAATAGTTACCAGCATTCCTACTAGGGCTGATCTTAATTTTCACAGTCAAACTCCCAAATCATGCAAAGGACCCCCCACTATTTTTGCACTTTTAAAAACTCTTCAACATCCCTTAAGAGATTCCAAAAGATCAATCATCAACTTGGGTCTAGCATCAAGTTATGCCACTTTGCGTCATAGTCCTAAATGGCCAATTTAGGCTAGGTTACAAGGAAAACACAAACAAATGGGTTCACAAACTTGGTTCAACCCTTCGATCTCCCACTGTATTCTCTCTCTCTCTCTCTCTCTCTCTCTCTCTCTCTCTCTATCCCATCCCCTACTCTTACTCTCTATCCCATCCCCAACTCTCTCTCACACTCTCTCCCATCCCCTACTCTCTCTCTCACTCTCTCCCATCCTTTTACTTTATCTCTCCCATCCTGTACTCTCTCTCTCTCTCTCTCTACCACCCCCTACTCTCTCTCTCTCTCACTCTCTCCCATCCTTTCACTCTGTCTCTCCAATACCATACTCTCTCTCTGCCACCCCCTACTCTCTCTCACACTCTCACACTCTGTTCCATCCCCTACTCTCTCTCTTTCATAGACACACACACACACTCCCATCCCCCCTCTCTCTTCTCTCGCATCCCCTAATCTCTAGATCTGTCACACACACTCTCATCCGCCTCTCTCTATCTCCCTCTCCCTACTCTCTCTCACACTCTCTCCCATCCACTACTCTCACTATCTCTCTCAGATCTTGTTCTCTCTCTCTTTGTCACCTCCTACTCTCTCTCACACTCTCCCATCCCCTACTCTCTCTGACACACACTCCCATCCCCCCTCTCTCTACCTCTTCCACTCCCTCTCCCATCACCTACTCTCTCTCTCTCCCATTTTCTACTCTCTCTCTCTCTCTCTCTCTCTCTCTCTCTCTCTCTCTCTCTCTCTCTCTCAGGCTACTCTCTCTCTCTTCCCTCTCCCATCCCCTAAACTCTTTCTTTTATAGATACACACTCAAATCCCCCTTCTCTCTCTCCTCTCCCATCCCCTACTCTCTATACTTCTCACGCACACTCCCATCCCCTGCCTCTCTCCTCCTCTCCCACTCCCTCTCCCATTGCTTACTATGTCTCTCTCTCAAGTTCTCCCTCTCCCTCTCTACTCTCTCTCCCATCCTTTCACTCTCTCTCCCATCCCCTACTCTCTCTCACACTCTCTCCCATCCTTTCACTCTGTCTCTCCCATCTTGTACTCTCTCTCTCTACCACCCCATACTCTCTCTCACTCTCTCCCATTCTTTCACTCTATCTCTCCCATCATGTACTCTCTCTCTCTGCCACCCCCTACTCTCTCTCTCTCACTCTCTCCCATCCTTTCATGCTGTCTCTCCCATCTCGTACTCTCTCTCGTCCACCCCTACTCTCTCTCACACTCTCCCATCCACTACTCTCTCTTTCATAGATGCACACACACTCCCATCCCTGCTCTCTCTCTTCTCTCTCATCCCCTACTCTCTAGATCTATCACACACACTCCCATCCCCCCCTCTCTATCTCCCTTGAACCCTACTCTCTCTCACACTCTCTCTCATCCCCCGCTCTCTCTCATCCTTTACTCTCACTCTCTCCCTCTACCAGTACCTACTCTCTCTCTCCCCTCTCCCATCCCCTACTTTCTCTCTTTCATAGACACACACACTCTTATCCCCCCCACTCTCTTCTCTCCCATCCCCTACTCTCTAGATCTGTCACACACACTCCCATCCCCCCCATCTCTCTCTCTCTCCCTCTCCCTCTCCCACTCCCTCTCCTACTGCCTACTATCTCTCTCTCTCAAGTTCTCTCTCTCCCTCTCTACTCTCTCTCTCTCCCATCCCTTCCTGTCACTCTCTCTCTCCCATCCCCTACTCTCTCTCACACTCTCCCATCCCCTACTCTCACTCTCTCTCTCTCTCCCATCCCATACGAGCTGTCTCTGCCACCACCTACTCTCTCTCACACTCTCTCCCATCCCCTACTCTGTCTCTCTTACATAGATTCACATTCCCCCCCTCTCTCTCCCTCTCCCACTCCCTCTCCCACTGCCTACTCTCTCTCTCCCCTCTTCCATCCCCTACTCTCTCTCTTTCATAGACACACACACACTCCCATCCCCCTCTCTCTCCTCTCCCATCCCCTACTCTCTAGATTTTTCACACACATTCCCATCCCCCCTCTCTCTCCCTCTCCCACTCCCTCTTGCACCACCTACTTTCTCTCTCTCAAGTACTCTCTCTCCCTCTCTACTTTCTCTCCCCCATTCCCTACTCTCACTCTCTCTCTTCCATCCCCTACTCTCTCTCACACTCTCTCCCATCCCCTACTCTCTCTCTCTCTCTTTCTCTCCCTCATCCCATATGAGCTCTCTTTTCCACCCCCTACTCTCTCTCAAACTCTCAAAATTTCTCCCATCCCCTACTCTATCTCTCTTACACATATTCCCATTCCCTCTCTCTCTCTCTCTGGCACTCCCTCTCCCACTGCCTACTCTTTCCCATCCCCTACTTTGTCTCTCTTACACACTCCCATTCCCCCTCTCTCTTCCTCCCACTCCATCTCCCGCCACCTACTCTCTCTCTCTCTCTCTCTCTCTCTCTTGCATCCCCTACTCTCACTCTCTTTCTGCCACCCCTACTATTTCTAACACTCTCAAGTCGCTCCCATCTCCTACTCTCTCTCTTACACACACTCCCATCCCCCCTCTCTCTCCCTCTCCTACTCCCTCTCCCATTGCCTACTCTATTTCTCTCCCATCCCCTACTCTTTGTCTATCTCTCTCTCCCCTCTCCCATTCCCTACTCTCTCTCTCTCTCTCTTTCACACACACACCCATCCCCCCTCTCTCCTCTCACATCTCCTACTTTGTCTCTCACTCACTCTCCCTCTCCCACTCCCTCTCCCACTACCTACTCTCTCTCTCTCTCTCACTCTCACTCTCTCTCACTCTAAGTCTCTCCTTCTCTACTCTTTCTCTTCTACCCCCTACTCTCTCTCTCACATTTTCACACTCTCTCCTATCCCCTACTCTCTCTCTCTAGCTCTCTCTCTCTCTCACACACACACACACATTTCCATCCCCCCCTCTCTCTCCCTCTCCCACTCCCTCTCCCATCACCTACTCTCTCTCCCATCCCCTACTCTCTCTCAAGCTACTCTCTCTCTTGAGCTACTTTATCTCCCCACTCTTGCATTCCTTGCTCTCTCTCTTTCACACACATGCACTCCCATCCTCCTCTCTCTCGCTCTCCCTCTCCCACCACCTACTCTCTCTCTCCCCCATTCCCTTCTCTCAATCTCTCTCCCCATCCCCTACTCTCAATCTCTCTCTCCCGCACTATACTCTCTCTCTCTCTACCACCCCTAGTCTCTCTCACACTTCCTCTCTCTCCCATCGTGTACTCTCTCTGCCACCCCTACTGTCTCTCTCACACTTCCTCTCTCTCCCATCCCATACTCTGTCTACCACCTCTACTCTTTCTCACTTTCTCTCTCTCCCATCCCCTACTCGCTCCCCTCTCCCATCCCCTACTCTCTCTCTCTCTCTCTCTCTCTCTCTCTCTCTCTCTCTCACACACACACACACACACACACACACACACACACACACACAACCATTCCCCCCCCACCCTGCTCTCTCTTGCTCTTGCTTTGCATCTCTTCTATGCAGTATTTAGGTCTCAATAGTGCATGCGCACTATAGCGTGCATGCACTTTTGAGACCAAAATTCAAATGCTTTAAATAGTGCATGCATGCACGCTATAGGGCATATGTGCTATTGAAAGCTTTACATTAAAACTAAGCCTAAGGCTTGGTTTTGCCTTGGAGATCCAACCCAAATGTTTGGAGTTTATAAATAGGTTTGAGACATTTTTTCCAACAAACATACAAAAAAAGATTGATTTTTTTTGTGTTCTCTCCTTCTAGATTCCTCATGGTTGGGCATCGATAAGATTAGGTTATGTGACATTGTAGGTCTCTGTGTTAGCTATATAACTATATAATTTATTTTTAATTTGAACTATTTCAAGTCTTTCATCTATAATTTATTTTCAATGTATGTTCATTTTTTGTCAAAAACAACCATGTACTAATTGGGCTGTAGATTTTAGCTCATTCATCAAATTTTGCAACAACTTAGTTTTTTAGAAACTAGAGTCCATTCTACACACTTTGAAAAAAAGAAGTTTTGATTTTAGATTAGTTTTCAATTATTTCTAGGGGGAGCACATAGATATTTCACATTTTTGGGATGTGTCTAGTTGAAAAATTCATTAAAAAAAATACACATTATAAAATTATCCAAAAAATCTGGGATAAACTACATAGTGTTAAGTAACTTTTGACTAGAGTGATTAAAGAATTTTTTAAAAAAAGTTAAAATTTTGGGGGGGGGGCGCACACTTTGTACTGTGTTTTTTTTTTTGGACTAAATAGTACCACTTTTTGTGGCCCCCTTTTTTGAGGACCTAAAACTAAATCATTTTGGAAAAAAATTAGTAGTTTAGAAACTAGATTCAAAGGACTACGACTTTGGTTTTTTTCATATCTTAAAATTTTGAGCATAACTATCTTCAAATTCTTGTTGAAGTTCAAAAATTGCTGATTTTAGGAAAAAGGTGTCCACTTATACCCCCCTTTTGGCACCACAACTTGGTGCACTTACCCACCTATGGAATCCTTTTACTAGATATACACCCAGGTTGAGGTATTAGTGGCTAGTGCCACATTTTCCTTTGATCGCTACTCTCAACCAATTTGTTGATAGTTGCAGTCCTCCCAGAGAACTTGGCATCACTTTCATACTATCTAGTATGCCTTTACTATGTCGAATATTGCACACTTTTCTTAGTGCATTCTCTTGTAAGGGCTACCCTTGGATTCTTAGCTCACATATTTGGGAGTCTCAAACCCTAGATGTCCTTTTTGTGGACACCCAAAAAATCTTTTGTTCATATTTTTGTGTTCTACTAGAGAGTTCAATAATAGTGGAGCTAGATTCATGACTTCATTAGGTCTATTTCACTTGAACCTTTTTCTTGGGATATGGTTCTTCTAGGTGATTCACCTAGAATATCCTATAAATTCTCTAAGATTTGGCATGCTTTTAGGATGGAGACTCGATTCACACTTTGAAAGGATAGA
Source organism: Cupressus sempervirens (assembly GCA_028749045.1). Taxonomy (NCBI): domain Eukaryota; kingdom Viridiplantae; phylum Streptophyta; class Pinopsida; order Cupressales; family Cupressaceae; genus Cupressus; species Cupressus sempervirens. The sequence goes on from CM053792.1 coordinate 872,562,526, forward strand.
AATGTTGTTCTTTTCACTCATGGTTTTGTGGATATTAATATTTCTATGTATAGTAAAACTTGGATATGAAATGATGTGCTTATGTTGATTCAAGTTCAAACAAACAAGGTAGCTCTAGAGGTGACCTAGCTTTAGGAACTTTTGTAGCATGGGGGTGATGTCCCTTTTACAATTTCCAAAGTATCATCAGACTCCACTTCTCAACTGCACTTTGCATTGTGGATAAAGTCATTATTGCAACTTCTCTTCTCACCACTCAAAGACCCAAGGTCCCAAGCACCCCACTATTCCCTCGATGATGATGATGATGGTTGGCATCACCACATGACTTCTCTACCACATCACAGCTCTAGTTGGTCCACTGCTACTCTGTTTATGCCTCCTATTGTTTAATTCTATGCTGCTGATTATTCGTGGCCTCTTTTTGCCTCTTCCAATGGGTTTCCTCGCTCGGCCTTGGCCATTTCACCTCCTAGGACTGAGGGGGAAAAAGTAAAGGATGAAGACATGTGGTATATTCCTAAACCCCATACTAGCCTCAATCATGGATGGGGCAATGATGATCAATATGACCCTACCCCACTCCCATCACCTAGCACTGCATTGCCTTCCAAATGTGGTTATATTTTTTTTTTATGAATAGTTATTTTTTCCTTCCGATTGTAAGCCATGAAACTTTTATGAGATGATCATGTATCCCCTTACCCCTTTTTTGTAAATATATACTTTAATATTATAAAAGTTAACATAAAAGATCCTATTCATGAAAGAAAAAATATATAAATACAATGAACTTTAAATACCAATATAAACATGTTATACAAAATTTAATCTATTTTATTTGAAAATAATTATTTTATACAAACAATCATTTAAATAAATGAAAAGTATCAATCGCCCAAAGAAAATAAAACATTTATAACAACAAAATTGTTCGTTAAACAAAACATGTTATGATTACATATTACAAACAAGCGTAAACCATCAAATTAAGATAAAGATTGTGGCGCTTGGCCATATATGACAACCATTTACAGAGGAATCTCAGGTATTACCTGAGAATTTACAAGGCCTAACAAACACGGTCATCAACTGATAACACAGAAATACAACTATTCCTGTAGTGAAACACTACCAAGCAAATCATGCCTTGCTGCGAACACCTTTGAAGTTGGCTATGGCATTGATGGCAATAAGAACATACGCAGTGGCTGTCAATAACACAAACAAAAAGAAAAAACATAATTGAACCGACCGACTGGAAATTCCATGATTAGCCGAGTCGCCGTCGGGTTTCAGCTGCTCTTCCTCTTTGATTTTGTGATAAATATTACAGAAGACCAATATAAAAGGTAAGGAGAAAACCGATAAGCAGATCATGAGAAGTATGAAACTGGGGAGGCTCTGGTTCCAGATGAAATAGAGGCCGAAAAATGTGAGAGATGTGGCGAAGAGTGTGAATGCAGAAGTGAGATATTTCCACTTTGCCTTTGTAACTTCTCTTTTTGTGTCTGCATAGCAGATGGAGGGGCTACTACAGGAGCAATCACTATATTGTTTCCCTCGATCGGAGGCAGAGCATTTCCTTCTTCGACATCACCACCATTGATATTTTGTCCAGGTGTGTCAAACACTAAGAACAACAATCTGGACGTATATTGACGATAAAGCACTTGAAAATATTCCAAAAATCTTACAAAAGACAGAATAACGGAAAGAAGTACCATTTTCTTCTCATTAAATCCCGAGCTTTGCCCAATCTTGAATTTCTTGAAGAACAGAAGTCAGGTGAAAGCCATTAACACAACGACGATTGCCGAATGCTGGCTAAATCCAAGCTTTGTGTAGATAAATAAAGTAGTCAGTTCCGTTTGAGGAGAGGTATTCCAAATGAGGTATGAATACCTAAAAACAAAGTAAGTCAATTCCGTTTGAGGAGAGGTATTCCAAATGAGGTATGAATACCTCTCTTCCCCATTTAATACCTCTTCTCTTCATTTCCTCATTTGGAATACGTCTCTTCTTTATTTTTTCATTTGAAAGTCCTTTCAATTCGAATTGGAAGGATTTTCAGTTCCGTTGAAAATGAGGAGGAGAAATATTCCAAATGAAATAATGAATACCTCTCCTCCTCATTTAATACCTCTTCTCCTCATTTCCTCATTTGGAATACCACTCCTCGTTTCCTCATTTGGCAGTCCTAGGCTTCCACTTGCACATTATCAACCTTTTATGTGTGGCGTCGGATGAATTTAACATCATCGGGTCACTACTTCGTATGAGTTTCGTAATATTTTCTTTTGGCCCCACTGCTTGCACGACATAATCCCATGTGCAGGTTCCCATGCATTTTGTTACAAGTCACCCGAAATGACGCAGAACCTTCCTTCTGCCACCGAAAATAACTAGTAATAGACAATATTTTAGAGTAAGTTATTTCAACGGTTTGTAAGATTACGTTCTTGTATTTTTTGATTAATTTGTGACTGAATTGTGAGCATCAATCTTTAGAATTTCTGTTGGTGAAGCAGCATTAGTTAGCTCCGAAATGTTGGTAGTGAAAATTGGAACCTTGTTTAATTAGAAATGCAAGAATTTAGACTATTTGTTTATCTAAATTAAAATTTAATAAATAGAAATAAAGGAGTTAGCGAATTTTGTTGTTGAAACGTAACATTAGATTAGATGATTGTGATAAAATATTAGTATTTTCTATGCAAACATAATTTCCTTTTATCTTTATTGTTTATCTTAAAAATATTGATTGGGATTAGAAGTACATTAAAGATTTTTTTAAAGATGGACGAGAGATGCTTCCTTTATCTTAATAGAAAGCATGTTGATCTCATGCAAATATAATTCCACCTCCATAGTAGTTTTATCATCAATATTTGAAATCTTAGAGAGAACAAAATCAAGTTCCAAGAAGAAAAAAAATTGTTATATAAACATCAAAAATGTCACAAATATTAATCATTACATGACATGCAAAATATTGGATTGATGAAGTGCATTTGAATGTAAAATTTATAGCTTTGAATGCTATCTAATGTAAATTCCTAAAATTGATAGAGAGTAAATTGGGTAAATTAATCAAATAGGCGGTCAAAGAATTTAAATAATATGATAAAGGACACCTTTAATTAACTAATTTAATCATAAAATAATAAAAGGCATCAAAATAATAAAATAATATATAAAGTTATGACAACCCACTGTAACATTCCAAAAACTTCTTAGAGGCATTTCTAAGACATTGACTAGTATCATAGGTAATCATTGTGTATTCAAGACCTTCCCTATTCGATAGTCACAATTTTGGAGGGAATCACTACTCACTTTGTTATGCCTATGATTCAAATTTATGAAGCATTCAATTGAAGAAAAATGCGATGTAATGTGATTTATACTGATTATCCACAAATAAAAATACATAATTATTCACTATATTCATTTTGGTTTATGATTCATACTCTATGTTGATCTTGTATCTCGTATCTGTAATAATATTATTGATGAAGGAAATATTAACAATTGGATCCTTCATCATGTTTTACTTGAAGTAACAACCTATAAATTAACGTACTTGATGTGTGCAAGTTTAATTTAATATGGGAAAAAACATATTATGTAGGGGGAGCTTTAGTTTCCCTCGACTACATCTCCTTTTGGAACATTTCCCTTGCATATTTCTTCTTGTGCATTTCCCCTCATGTGCATTATTTTGAGTACATTTCCCTTTGATATTTCCCCTTGGGTACATTTCCTTCAAATACATGTCTCATCTACATTTTCCATTTGGTGACTCAATCACTCTATACATCATAGTGGTATTAGAGCCAAAACTTACCACCGTGAAGAATGTTTGGGATGATTACAAAAATAGGAAGAAATAGATAATATCCTTCCTAGCACTAAAATCACCAAGTTGTATAAGAAATATCAAAATAGGAAGAATATTTTGATATTTAAAGAATATATACTTTTGACAAGACAAATTATAATTGTGTGCACAAGGATCTTATTGGAGTCATTAATGAATAGTCACTTGAGAACCTATGGAGATCAAGGTTATCAAATCCTATAATAGTTATTCTGAAAGGAAATGAAAAGAGGAATTGAATATTTAATTAACAATTCTATCAAAATGAAAAAAAAATGGAAAGAAACATCCATGTTGATGAAGAGAAACAAAGAGAATCCAACTATCTTGCGGGATTGTGGGTGAGCTAACTAACCAAATCTTTATCTCCTGCAATCTAGGATAACCATATATGAGGCATATCTAATCATTAAACAACCATATCACTCTTAAGTAACCATTTTATGTTAAATTGTCTCTATCCAAATAACAATCATCTTATTCTATCATTTTGAAATGGGAGCACTTCCATCTTAAGAGCGTTTATCCCTTTGAGTAAGTGGTCCGGGGTCATGTCAAGAACCTTGAATAGGTATTTGCATGGATCTAGTTATTTCCCACCTATTATGCTTCTCTCTCCCTATTTCCAGCCTCTTTCTGACAACTTTCTCTTTCAAATTGAATACTTTGACTTTATGGGTCAAGGTTGACCTTGACCATGACCTAGGTCATGGACAACCTCAACCCTGACCTATAGGAGGGTCAACCTCATCTTTGAGCCCAGGTCCAATTTTCAAGTTTCAAAACTTTTGGGATATTCGGCTTTAGAAAGTTCCATTTTCCTACTTTCAGATCAACTGTTTTAGGTTTTAGAATGGTAAACTCTTAAATTGCATTTAATCTAGGTCCATTTCTAGGGGTTAAGGTTAATTGGAATTTAACTCTCTAATGTCAACCTTCTCTAGAAGTTTGTGCCCTAGATCTCTATATAAGGAATCCTTCTCCTCTCATTTTCTATAAGAATTAATATGGTGATAACACAAAACTAGAAGAAGACATTATCAAGTATTCAAGCATTCATGCATTCAAGATCCAATTCAAGGAGGTCTAATGTTAGATACTGAAGGATTCAATCTCTATGGAGCCCTCTTGTTGAAGATTTCTCCATTCACATTCATTCAATCCTTTTTCTATGAAAAGATCCATTCAAGATTGGTGTTGAAGATCTAATGCCATTGATTTGAAATATCCTACTTTCATTTGGAGCATCCATACTTGTGGATTCAAGGATTTGAATCCTCCACAAGGATTTCAACATTAGTAAGGTGAATACTTCCATTTACTTTGTTTATACTTATTACAATTTCAATTATATTTCAAAGTTGTTTCCAAACTATGGTTTGACAAAGGTGAAACCCCCATCCAAACAAAAAAAACATTTCTTTTCTAAGTACAAGTATAAGACAACAAATTGGAGTGCAGATCTGGATACCCCTTTTGACGAACTTTTGAGATCCGTGAACTAAATTTTCATTGGAGCAGTGCAAGTCAAGGTCAAATTTTTGGGGCAAGATTGTTCCCTATTAGCTTGGTCAAGGTCAACCTACCCTTGGAAGGACAAAATTTTTCTTAGTTTTCTCCATCTTGACATTTCCATTCTAGAGTTGGTTGCAAATTTTCCCAAAAATGTACATAGACGTCAGAAATCCGAATTTTCTAGATTTTCCCTACTTTGAGGTTAGTATATGTCTTTTATTCATTTAAGGTTTCAACTTACCTTCTATAGTAGATTATAGGATTTCCTCCATTCTTCCTATTCTCCATTGTTTGATTCATTGTGCATTGATCACTTCCTTGTGGTTAATCACTTTGGATCATTCCTTTTGGGAATTTGGGTTAAGGATAGATCCTATATTCCTACACATATCATATTTCCTCCTACACATATATTCATCTATTCATTTTTTTGAACCTAACACGCTTACCCTTGTTTCTTTTGTGGAATTAAATGCCCTATTGTGTTTTGTGGTGTTAGATTTCCTTTTATCTTATCTTGTTGGTGTTATATTTGTATTTTATGTTAAATCTTGCATTCTAATTATATTTCTTGCATTTATATTTATAAAATACAAAATTTTGCAAAATCTATTTCAAAATAAAAATAAATTCATGTTTTATTTTTTCATAGTTTAGTTCATTTGCATTGTATTGATTTGTGAGCTTTATTACTTGTAGTCCTACTTCTAATATTCCAATTAGACAAAGTCATAGACTTATGGGTAAGGTCTTTGACCCTAAATCTTCTTCTCGTTTTCTTAGGATCCTAGATGATAATTTTCTTCTTCTTGATTCCAATCCAATTATGGATCAAAACTCTTCTCGCTCATCTCATGATGAGGATGATGCTTTAAGAGTTCCTCTTAAAGAAGTCCAAAAACTTTCAATTGAACTTGATAAAATGGGTAATTGGTTTATTCAAGAAAACCATACTCAAGATTCTATTCAAGATATACATGCTCTTTAGAAATTTCTTCATGATAGTGATCAAGGTGTTAACCTCTTGCATGGTATTACTCACCTTGTGCATTCAAATGTTAAACCTTTAGCCCAAGAAGCTCAAGATTTAAGGTTGATTCCTCTTGTCACTAGTGTAGAACCTTCTTCTATTCTATTACCTAGTGTCCCTACCTATACTCCTTCTTTGGTTACTGTGATGGTTCCCTCTATTCCTAGGAGTGTTCCTCTTGTGTCCCTTCCTACATCCCAATTTTCTTATCATAATGTTCCTTTTACTTATTCTAATCCTCTACCAATTGTAGTTCCAAGTGTTCCTCTAGTTGTGTCTTCCATTCATGTAGTTTCCTACAGTTTGCCTAGTGTATGTAATTTGCTATTCCTCCTATTTCGTCTAATGATTCAACACTTATTGGTTTGGGTCAAACTATGTCATATTTACAACAACTTGCATCCTTGACTCAAAACAATTTTAGAATTCCTACTTGTAACATGGGAAGTACTTTGTCTTGATTATCATTTGTACTCTCATTCCTAAACAAGATGATATGCCTCGTCTTTAGAATTAAAATGGTAAGGGAGACCCTATTCATCATGTTAAAATATTTCAAATCCTTTTTAGTGATTATTCTCATAACCATAGGATATTAGCTAAGTTATTTGCTTGAACTTTTTGTGACAAGGCCTTACAATGGTTTTGTTCCTTGTCTCCTTATTCTATTGATTCATTTCCACAACTTGCCAATACTTTTATTGAACAATTTCAAAATAACATTTGGTTTGCAAGTGTCTTTGATTGATTTGATGCAGTGTAAACAAAGTTCTAAGGAGAAATTGACTAAATTCATTTGTAGATTTAAGCATTTACATGCTTAGATTTTCTATGATATTCTCAGTATTGATATTCAATGTATGTTTATTTCAAATTTGCAAAAGGTTATTGGAGATAAAATTATGCTATTAAATTTACCTCTTTTCAATAGCTTTGTGCAACATTTCACCATTATCATTTAGAAGTGAGTCAATTTCACAACAACACTCCAATGGCTCTTGTTCCTATTGATAAAAGTGATGCTACTCCTAATCCAAAAAAATTTAAAAAATTCAACTAATATGTCAATATAAATAAACAAGAAAGTGCAGTTATTGATTAAATCATATATTTATTACTCTTTTTAAAAGTTCACATTCTATTATGAATAGGTTGTTAATTTCTAATATAAGTACTTTACCTCCTACTCGACCTCTCTTACCTACTCTGATTATATCTAAATCTTTCAATCCTAAGGCTTTTTGTTAATATAATCATCAGAATGGTCATGATACTGATAAATTTTATTCTTTAAAATATAAGGTTCAGGATTTAATTGACTCTAATACTTAATTTGTTGATAATTTTGATGGTAGTGGGAATAAATTTGTTTCTCCTCCTAATCAAAATCTTCAAATCTATATGAATATTTTACCTACACATGATACTAATATGATTGATCAACCATCTTCTATGGATATTGTGTATGATTTAAAGATGGATGATCTTAATCACATTGTTAATCAAGTGTAACATACTGTTCAATCTATATCTCCACCTTAGCCTCAACCTTGGCTTCAATCTCAACTAAAACCTAAGCCTAAATTGAAGCCTCAACCTAAACCTCGACAACAACCTAAGAATAAAAAAACCTTGGAAACTTTTTATTACCTTCAATGATTATGAGACTATTAAAGCTCTTGATGGTCCCCTTTATATTGCTACTAGGGTTTCTTAGATACCTACTCATGGTTTTCTTATTGATCGTACATCCTTAGTCAATGTTATTACTAAAGAAAATATTTTTATGAAAATATTGCAACACAATTTTTATGATACATCTAATGTGTGGATTCAAACTTATAATGATTTTCTTTATCCATCATTTGGTTCTATTAAGTTTTGTGTTAAGCTCTGTGGAAAAATTGTGAACATTACATTTGTTGGTGTTCCTACTTCTGATTAGTTTCAATTTAAGCTTGGTTTTCCATGGTTAAATGACATGCATGTGGTTTACTCACCTATTCATAAATGTCTTAAAAAATTTCATGATGAAGAAGTGAAGATGATTAATCATAGTTTATGTCACACTTCTAGGCCTAGGGATTGTCCTATACTCAACCTGATTTTGCCTTCATTGCGTAATTCATGTCCTTCTTGACCTCATTTAGCCTTCATATCAAGCTTATAAGCATCATAAAATTCTCGAGTCAAGTTTACCTCATATGGATCTTAATCATGGTCTTTTTCCTACACCTTCCATAGCTCCTGTTGGTGATTGAAAATGTTACCCATTTCCAATTACCCTAATGAGAACAAAACACATCTAGGGGCAGCTAACTCCCATTTTCAACATGCCCATTCATACACCAAGCCAACTATAAGGCATGACCCTTCTTCTTCTTCAGGCTCTACAAAACCTAGGTGGATAGACCTGTACATTCTTTATATGGTACCAGTTATCAAAGCATACACTGAATCTAATATGAAGTAGATAAAACCCTTATTTCTCCTAATAATTCATGAAATAACATCAATCTATAGTAGCTAAATGCAGATCTAGGAACCTCATAAGCTGAGTGAGGGCATTCTATTATAGCTCTTCAACATGAAAGGGAAAAGCGTTGATTATTGATGTTGATCTCAGCAAAACCTCAAATATGCAGCAGTATAACAGGTGATCCTATAAATGATCAATGCCTTATCTAATGGGCAATTCACACAAAAACCTAACACACATCCCTAAAAATCACTGACATATGCCATACATCAGGACTTCCTAATTTATCTATCCACTTTGTGAATTAGACATCTGCATCCTTTTGAACCTCATATTCAACTTATCCCTTCATGAAATTTGCAATCCAATGATGAAGAATCAAGCATTTACATAACTCTTTGAATTATAAGAAAAATAAATCAACATATATAACCAATAGGTTGCAACTGAGTTTCATATTCCTTTTTTACAAAACACAAAAGATCACAAATAGCATGAATGGGAGACAAGATATCAGAATGAAGATTGACTTGCTACTGCCTTGTCATTCATTTCCTTGAAAAAAATTACAATAAGATGCATGAAATTTAAATACAAAGCTACCTAACAGATGAGACTATCTCTATTCTTATTTCTTGTTGTTCATTACATGAGAAATTTGTTGAAGAATGGTATCACAGATCTGAAAGAACTCAAGATTGGAACCATGAATGGTCTCTCAGTCACCAAAAACTCTAACCCTTACAATGGATGAAAGATAGAAATATATAGACAAGAAAGAATTCTCCGATTGAATATGTTACCGACATCTGTCGACTTAGAATTCAATCTTTTTGCAACTGAAAGCCTCTTTCCTTTCTTTACCCATCTGATCTAATTTGGTTTTCATCATCACACTCTAACTGATTTGAAAATATCCTCTACTCAATCATGAAAACCTATTTGCCAAAATATCTAATTTGCCTCATGAAATGACAGTGAAATTTTAGTTTTTATGGAGTGAATTTGAAAAAGTTTTGACCCAAACTGATCTTTTACTGCCTTTTAACCATATTCAAGTCATCACCATGCTACAAAACAATTTTGAACTTTCATAGCTGAATACAGTTGCAAAATAGGAACCTACGACACATCCTCATGTATCTCGAACACGCTGCTACCTGTGCAAAAACTAACTACATAATTAGATAGTTTATCTTCTCTCGATTCTGGTGATATATAACATCGCCTATTTTCTTGTCATCGCTTGATTTTCTTGCCCATTTTACTGTCACATCACCATTTGCACAGGCTCGATGACACATGGCAAAATCTTGCTTTCCCGCATTTCTTATCTTTCGTGGAACTTATTATTGTGGGGAAGCGGGCATCTGTCGATCTCTGCCACATGGCGTCATCTCCTAGCATCGCCTCTGAACTTGCCATTTGCACTACATCATCATGCCCACGGGACCCACTGCCACGTGGCAACTTCCTGCATTATTTAATGTCCCCGCAACTTGATAATGCGAGGAAGCGGGCACCGTTGGATCCAGACACTTATCGCAATATTGTTCAATCTCTGTCCTTTGGCGTCACATCAGCTCCTGCACAAGTTTGGTCAAAATATTGTTGTGTCACATTGACGTCACACCTTTACTGTTCCTTCACTGTTCCTTCAACTGGCCAACCACGGGCCCACCTGCGAATAAGGCTTCAAAAGCCTTTTTCTTTGTAGACATCTCACTTATTGAGTGTTGTTATATTTAAGCTTCTAAAAACCCCCTCGACTCATGTACGTGTGATAAAGATATTTAATTATTTCTCTCCTGCGTATTACCCTTACTCTGTGATTCTCTGTTTACTGATCAACGACTGCGGTTTTGAACTTGGCGTGTTCTGGGTTGTTAGCCGACTCTTCTTCATTTTGTGCGTGGGACATTTGCCTTTTCTTGGAACGCTTCACACACGTGGATGCTCCTTTTAATTTGCGTGAATAATGTTGCTCAGCGGCTTCATAACTTGGGGATTTCTAATTTTAATGTGGATTCCTCCCTTCAAAACTTGGCATCTCTTTCCTTGGGCATGGGTCTCTTCATTTTGTGCATATTGGGCGACTGCTCCTCTTTGCTTTTCAATATGCAAGTTTCTCTGTGGAGTCATTTCCTGTGAAATTGCCTTCTTCCCCTTCAGTGTGATCTGCTACTTGATAGCATGAGTGTCCTGGTTCTAACTGACGTGAAGCTCTTTTAACCAGCGTTTCTTCCTTACTGCCTTTTGCGCTTCTGTTCTTCATACTACGAGTTCCTTTGATATTGAATTGGGCTTCTTTTTATGTGTTGGTTCCTCACACTTTCTTGAAAGGTGGAGGTCTTTTTCAAAGTTCCCTACTTCCTTCTTTACAACTGCTTCCTCTGAGATTTGCATTTTCTTGTTCAGGCAATGAGTCTTTTGAGCCATCAAAGGCTGTCTTGTCTCTATATCTGCCATTGCCGACTTCCTTTGCTGCAGCAGCATCCCTTATTTTAACGCATTCTTTCCAAGTCCATGTAGGCTTCTCCAATTCTCCAACGTGTCTTCCTTCTTAACATGTCTGCGCACGCTTCCTTCTCTTCATTTCCTGCCACTTTAACTTGTGTAGGCGTTGTTCATACCCTTTTAGCAGCGTTTCCCTATCATTAATGTGTGGTCCTCTTTGTTTCATTGCTCGATGAGACTTTCATCTTCATGATATTTCTATTTTGGAAGTATTTACAAAATTTGTTTGTGAAGACGGCAACCTTGGACCAAATAGAAAAATCTAGTGAGCTCCTTCTTGCCTGAATTAGTCCACTATTTGCATCTTGCAGGAGAATTGGATATGTAGTTGTATCCTACCAAAATGGAGACAACACACATTTCTCCTCAATGAACTTCTGTGAAAGTTATCAAATTCCCTTAGTTGCCAACTATACCAGTTTATTTTTTGATGCACTTAAAGAGCTGTGAAGAAAAGGAAATCAAGGAAAATTTTCTCAATCTTCAATTCTGCTAAGCACAGGCATATCTTGTTTAGCTATATTTCTTAATAATATTGCTATAGCAGCATTTAGAATCATTTGAAGGCCTTCATTATGATTTGCATGTAGAAAGCATGGAGGGGCAGCAGCTATTTTTCCTCGTCATCATACTATTTCTCAGACACAATGTATAACTCTGACTAAAATTGTGCAGCCAACTTTATCACTTAAAACTGCAACTTATTGCATCAGGAGAAGAAAGTCATAAGTCTACATTATCATCAACTTACTTTTCTTCTTGATCAGCACTTGCTTCATCTCCAATGTCAGTATCATCTTTTATCATATCTTAGTGTTCATGTCCCTTTTGATACTACTTCCTTCTTCTGAAGAATCACTGTCCATTTTAGTTCATTTTTTCTTAGCCTGCTTCTCATGGCCCTTGTTTAGAATTTGACAGAATTTCTCTTTTATGAGGAGCAAGGGGTCTTTATCAATCAAATTTGCCATGTTCCATCTCCTTCAGACTTTATAAAATTTCTTAATAGACACCATTCTATTTTCAATCATGCTAACCATAAGACAATGTTCTTTAGACAATAGGCATTTGATTTGGCTTTAAAACGTATTATCCTCATAAATGTCACAAATCTTATGAATTTAGCTAGGCCCCAAAGTGGGTTCGGCTAAAAAAAATTCCATTTCTGGACAATTGAAATGCTGAACAGATCTATTGAACCATTCATACTAATTCAAATCAAACTTGATCTCTAACTGATCATTTAAAACTAATTTTATCATTGTTCTGCAAACTTGTCGACTTCGTGTCAGGAAGTACTTTGACTGCCCTTAAAAATTGACCCATACAACTGACTAGGCCTTGAGGTTGAACAAATTGATTCTTTGCTCCACACTCTTGTATCCTGCCAAATCTTGCCTCATGAAAAATTCTCAGTCAAAAGATATTGACTGTTAAAGTCACCCTTTTAGAACTGTCTGCAAATGAATATGTCAGAAAACACTAAATTGGGTTCAGAATTGACTTCAAAAACTAGGAAAATGAGCACATGGGGAAATGAAAACTAGGGCACTCATACTCTGTCATGAGTACAATGTGAATATGTGATTTGGGCTCTTGACGAATCACGAGGCGCATTTGGCAAGCATCTGAAGTTGGCTACTTAGAATTGCAGGACAAGGGAAAACAACCAAAAATTGTGTTTTGCAAATGAAAAGGCCCTGAAAAAGTGTGCAAATGGATTCGTCAAGGTTTATAAACTAGCACACTTAAAGTATTTTCAGAGGACAACACAGGGGTACAATCCATTTGACTTGATCAATCACGGATCAAGAGATATGACATCACGAATAGGGGTTCCAATCAATCTGAGAATACTGACACCAGTAAAACTTTAGAAATTCCATTTGGAATCACATTTGAAAACTGATCAAACGTATTCATCATAGGCTAAAAATTGAAACGTAACAAGTCTCTGATATATACAAAGCAGCGCAAAAGGAATTTTAGCATTCAAGTTAACTAGTCAAAAGTTATAACACATCAAACAGGGCTTCTCGAAAATGTGTGCAAAGTGCAAATGTTTGGAAACGTTAACTGACCAACTTTGAGGGATTCAAAACCTAATCAAAAAAACTTGAAATGACTCAAATTTTGAAACATAGGTTCTTAGGTATGGATATTAGATACTCCCAAAGTGGTAAGTAATGACACATTTTTGGGTGCAAGATATTCAGGTGCAAACAAGGCCTCATGTCGCTGTTTGACACGTGAAAATGCAAATTTGGAATTAGCTCAAAATAGGACTTCGCCAAACAGCTCGGAATGATGTTTTAACTTCATGGAACATGTGGACATGCTAAATTCAGGGTGTTAGAAACATTAAACACCTCATGGGGCTCACAAGTACAGTTGGGTACATAAGGCATCAAAAAGCGTTTATAGGGCTCAAATTCTTCAATAGTGCTCAAAATTTGGACTACAATTTTGAGGCCAATAGCTCCTTTATCTATGGCTTTTACATCTATTAATCAAGCCCCTCTTGTTTCTTGTTAGTTTGTTGATAATCCTATTAATCCTCCTCTAGAACCTCTAAAGGATCTACCAATTTCTCCTCCTAGTTCTCAACACATTTGAAGCAAGACAAAATGTAATTGATTTGCTAATGAATGTCATAAGAAGCATCATTCTCAAGCTAAAGCACATAATTATATTCTTCAAAAATCTATAGCTTCTTTGGATACAACTATGCATGATGTGTCAAAAGAAGTTGTTGCTAATAATGGTGTTAAGTTACATGATTTTGATGATTACATTCATATCTTGGATTCTATTTTCATTAATATATATGAAGAAGATACTCTTGATGCTACTAATGATGTTAATGATGAATATGAAACTATTGACATTGACATTCATTTACCTAATATACTTTCATCACAATTGACACTTACACCTAGTATTGAACATTGTGATTCTCAAGAGGATTCTTATTTGGAACTAGATATCATTCCTACTATGTTGGATATAGTCCCTCTTGCAAGTTATCCGCCTTCCATTAATGATATAGAACAAGATGGGGGGGGGGGAGAGTATGTGATGCGCTTGATTGGCTAGTCCTTCATAGTAGCCTTTTTGTGTGTTTGTCTATTGTACTCTATTTTTCTCATGTTGTATTTTCTATATGTTGTTAGATAATTTTATATGATATTTGTTTCTCTTTTGGTGCAAGGTGATAAAGGAATCAAATCTATTGTATCATTCCTCTTTATGTATCTCTATTCTTCCATATGTTATTTAATGTTATGTTGTACCTATGCTACTGCTTGTAAATGTTTCCTTGTGTAATATACTTGGATCCACAACTTGGCAGCATTGATTCTTTTTAGTCTCCAGGTCATGGTCCAAAAAGATTCTTCTTCACATCTCTTATGTGATATTTTCTCCTTTGTGATTGTAGTTCTACATTCTTTGAGGAATGATGTCGATTAATTTGTAATAATAACATATATATATATATATATATATATATATATATATATATATGTATTGCTAGTCTAAAAATGGTTTTGACACTTGAGTGTCAACACACTTAACCACCTTTCACATTGAAGCTAAGTACACTATTTATGCCAAGCAACAACATGTGCTGAGTCAAGAAATTCAACAAGTGCCGAGCATGATCTTCAGGTGCCGAACAATCTTTAGGTGCCAAGTGAAGATCAGGTGCCGAGCAAGTACAGGTGCTGAGCATGATCTAAGTACCGAGAAATATTCAGGTGCTGAGTCTTAAAGGATGTCGAGCAAGATAGGAGCATATACAAAACCCGAGTTACAGTAGATGCCGAGCATCAAGAAGTAGTAAGTATCGAGTAACTCAGAATCAGCATATGAGTTTGAAACTTCACAAACTTAGATGAAAACCATTTTCATAGCCAACATAAGACAAATCTCAGAAGATTTAAGTGATAAGATCAAATCATTTATACTTCTTATGCAATCTACATGCAGCCAATAAGAAAAATGGAGAAGGCATGCAACCAATAAGAGATGTGCAAGGAATAAGAAAAAATCAGAGATTAAATATGGATTGTAGATCCATACCTAACCCTAAGTCTTCGAGTATCTTTATAAGGAAGAAAAAATAAGATTGAGTAGAGTGAGTATAGAAAAAGGGGGGAAAATGTATAAGGAAGTCTAATATCAGAGAGAAGAGAATCAGATCACAGAGGATCAAGATCAGAGAGAGCGGATCAAGTGCCTATACTCAGCAATCAAAGGATTGTAAGCCATCAGGTTCATCATACCTAATACTCTTTAACCATTGTATTAGAGAGAAAATTCTATGATGATAGGTTAGCTTAGCAACTATTTTATAGATCCTTTAACTAGGTGACTAAATCCTTTGACAAGGTGACACTTCATGTAAAAGCATTTGTAAATCCTTTAACTAGGTCACTATTGATACAGTGTAAAGCCTTTGACAAGGTCAGCCTTTAATAGGGTAGACCATCATATGTGGTTAAACATTATTACTACAATGATTTTGTGGGTATCATCCCCACCCCAATTTTAGCTTCTTATTTCTAGAGGGTTTCTAGGTTACCAAATCTTAAGTGTTATGTGCTGATGCATATTGTTTTTTTTTTAATGATTGCTTAATATTTATATGCAAGCATGTTTATTTCAAAAATATGTTATTAAGGATTTGAAACAGTTAAAAGGCTAGTTCTTCTGATTCACCCCCCCAACCCCCCTCTCAAAAGAATTCTTTCCAATAACACAATCCAACAATTGGTATCAGAGCCACGTTTCTCTCAAAGAGAAGCCTAACAGCTTGGAGGAAAAGATCTAAGGATGGAAGTTTTTAAACTTGGAAAGATCATTGAAAACCAGGTGATAGATGTGCATCTCGCTCTACAAAAGGTAGAGGAAGCTAGACTGGAATTAAGAAAATCTTTAAAAAGAAGAAAGGGGATAGCCATAGCTAAAAATGACATACACTACAAGGAGATTGACACCACACAAGTGTTTTCCAATGGAAACACTAAAGAATTTGATGTAGCAATAACAGAATTGATGGAGAAAAATGAAGCTCAAGAAAATGAGATAAGATCTCTCAAGATGGAACATGAATCATAGGCCATAATGTTATGTTAAATCATTGAACAAAAGAAAAGAGCAGTTGAGGATAGAGTCATGATGGAAGATGACAAAAGAAATCTTGCAAACAGACTGGAAGAAAAGAGTACTAAATTAACAAGGATCTCAAACATGTAGATGGATACACTTGCTCAAATGATGAACCTTCATCATGAACTTAATATGAAAAATATCGAGATCTCTAGTTTGAAGATGTAGAATGAACAATTACAAAATGAACTAGACAGAGAAAAGGAGATAGCAGAAAATTTAAACAAGTCAAGCGAAGCCATAAAGTACTTTGAACAGTTGCTGAAATGCCCAAGATCAACCCATGATACCTCAGGACTTGGATACAACAGCACTAAAGTTGGTGAATCATCAAAGAGTGTTGAGCAAAGAAATGACAAAGGTAAGGATTCTAAACCCACTTGTCATTACTGTAATAAAAGGGGACACACTGCTAATATTTGCAGGAGTAGAAGAATCAATCAGCCAAGTAAAAGCAAGAGTTACTATCACAAGTGCAAAATGCAAGGACATATGACACAGGACTATAAATCCAAAACCCAAAGAACACAAAGATTTGATGGGCATTGTCATAACTGCAAGAAATATGGACATAGGACATTTGAATGCAGATCAAAGCCCATGTGGACATCAAATGAACCAACAAAAGGGAATGAAAGCCACTACCATTGGGATTATAACACCTGGTACAGTTGTCACTATTGTCAGGAATATGGATATACACCCCAGAATTGCATAAGAACACATTTCAAAGGAAACTATAAAAGATGGTTGAGCCAAACTACATGTTTTAGTTGCTTGAAAATTGGTCATACCGGCAAGAACTATCCTACAAGGTCCAAAGCACCAAATACTAAAGCCAATAAAGGAAAAGAAAATATTGATGTCATAAGAGGACAAATGAATAAGACTTCGAAGAAGAAAGATGAGTGTAGTACATCAAGAAAAGTGATCACTTCACCTAATGGGTCAAGCGATCACACTTCATCAAACTAAGCATAAGGGAGATATATGGGATTGATATACAAAGATATATCATACATCAGTCCCAAAACAAAGAAGCACTAAAAAGAAGAATTAAGCATAAGATAAGATGCTAAGACTAAAATTCAAACAATAATGTCGAGTCATCTTTGAATGCTAAGTAAAACTACTTTGGATGCCGAGTTAATCAGCAAAGTTAGTAGATGCCGAGTAAGCATAGCTGTCGAATAGATGCCAAGTTGAAAAACATTTGGAAGCCGAGTGACAATTGTAGGTACCAAAATGCATTAAATGCAAAAGTTTCTTCAGTCATTTAAAAGTAAAATTTGATTCATTCTTGAGCCATTCAAATGAAGAGCGATTATTTTGAGCACGTCTGAGAGATTTTCAAGCTTTCAACCAGTGATTTGCAGCAATTCAGCATCTACCCAAGCAATCAAAGTATCTATCTAGGTATTTCCTTCAAGTGCCTAGTTTTACAGTTTGAAAAGTTTTTTCTTTAAATTGTTAAAACCCTAGTTCGGATATAAATGGTGACAAGCTCAAAAATGACCCAAGAGAAAATGAGTCATGAAATTCAACTTGTCAGCAATGAAGTAAAGCAACCTAAGTTTAGACCTATACCAAAGGTTGCATACAAAAATGATCCCGTTGGTGCCCTATCTGCCATCCCTAAAAAAGTTGTTATGGTTTAGGATGTGCGAAAATGCTATAATTGTAAAATAGGGGCCATAGGAGATTTGGAAATCTTTAATGCCTATGACAAACTCTATGATAATGGTATTCTGAAAAATGAGTTTTCTGTCATAGAAAAGAAGGGTTTAACCAAAGCCCTAGTCTTTCCAATAGTATTCAAAAATGAGTGGATACGCATTATACTCAGCAGAATCCATGATGGATCATTCTGGTTAGAACAAGTGCAAGTCAAGATTACCAAGAAGATGGTTCATAGGGTTACTAGCTTTTCAACCCTAGATCGGCCAAAAACCTTGAGAAGAAAAAAGAAGGAAACAATTGACAAGAACACAGCAGCAAAGTGGAACAATAGAGGCATCACTATAGACACCATAACTGATCCCCTTTTAGATTTTTCTATAAGGATCATATCACATAAGTTTTACCAATCTAGCATGTTAAATAGTATACCCTGCATAGCAATAGACGTGGCACATAAACTTGTAAAGAAAGATCACACTTATGATCTTGCAGAGCTCTTGTTGCAACAGATTAATGAAAATCTTGGAGCTATTAGAAAATCTAAGGGAGCATAGTGCAAATTTGGTTGAGTGTTGGTTTGTATGTTCTTCTATGTAATGAAGGAATTTCCTTCATTTGGCAAAGTCAATTGGAGTCAAAATAAAACCATTGTTGATCAAATTAATGATTTCATTATACAAATGGGAGATAGCTTTGACGATCAAATGTCTATCTATTTTGAAGATTTCAAAAATGCAATGAAGAACAGAATGAGGATACCAGTCTCACTGGTAGAAAAGCATATAAATGACATATGTTTTCTTGTTGATATTGATTACACCTACATTCAAGTAGTCCTTCCAAAGACAAGATGTCTTAGACCATTAGGATATGAGCTTGATGTTGACCAAGCTTCTACACCCATCACAGCTTTACTTGCAAAGGAAATGGACAAATCTACCAAGGCATTTGAGACATATGACACTGTAAAATCAAGAGTTGTTACAAAAATCAAGATAGCCTCAGCAGTAAAGAAAAAGGACAAGTTGGTAAAACAGATAAAGAAGAAATTTGGTGTTGAAGAATCAAGTGTAGTAGGTGAAGAAGAAGAGATTAGTGAAGAAGAAGAAGAAGGTGAGCCAGAAAAAGAGCCACTTGAACTGCCTCAAAGACAAGGAGAAGAAAAAGATGAGAGTGCCAAGGAAACAAAAACCAAGGAAGCACCCATCATAGGTAGAGTCATTAAAAGGAAAACAAAGACCTCTCCTGCTTCTTAGCCCCCACCAAAGAAAGCTGTCATGCAAATGCCAAAGAAGCCAACAACCAGAGCTACAACAAGGGCCTCTACCCAGAAGGCTAAAGAGGAAGCCACAAAGAAGAAAAACACAAAGGCACAAGAAGAGCCAAAGAAAAGGAAAATATATGTGGCCCAACCTGATATTGATTAAGAAGATCAAATTGAAGAAGTAAGTCCTCCTAAATCTTCAATTGATATATTATGTAAGAAGATTAGGAATGGAGACATAAATGAAATGAAAAAGATTGATTACAATAAGTTCAGTAAAGAGGAACAAAATAGCATAGAAGAATCAGTTTATGCATTTATGGCACAGTTCAAGTACACACCTCTTGAACTAGATGGACAATTGCCAAAGGAATTGTCTAAAATTATAGAAGACAAATGGCATTTCTATCTAATGATGGATAAAGAGATAAGGGAATCAACCCTAGAAAATTTAATGCCTAATTTGACAAAAGAACAGGCAACTCAAGCAGTCAAATGGCATAAAAAAAATTTTACACCCAAATATAGGGCATTCTCCATCCTACAAAATAAAATTGAAGAAGTTGTGTAAAGAACAACAAGAGTATGGAAAAAATTGTACAAAACATTTGAAGATGTCCTTGAAGAAATATACAAAGAAGAAGCTATTGCCAAACCTAAAGAAAGAAGGAAGACGAGAGAAGAGAAAACTAAAGAAGAGAAGAAGGTTGAAGAAGAGGAAAATAAGAAAGAAAGAGAGGAGGAAAGAAAAGATGAAGACAAAGGAACTGATGGACAAAAAAATGTGCAAAGCACACATCTTTCACCTCCTAGCTCTCCTCACTCACCTACCACACCTGCAGAAATCATAAAGATTAAGGATGTTGTTGATACTACATGTCAAAACATCAAACCATCAACTGCAGTAGATCTTACTAAGATCCTTGACCAAACAAATCTGCAAGCACAATTGTGTACAAATCCCATATTGGTTAGTGTGGATAATCTTCAAAAGTCAGTAGAAAAACTCAAAGAGGTCAAGGTGCCATCACAACAACCACCTCAGATCATTTAGACTACTGGGCTTACATTTCTACCACCTCCATCACCACCAAGATTAGTCACTCAAACTCATCAGAAGTCGAGTGCAACAATAGAGGTAATCACAGGGACAACAACTCAGATAGTGAGTACACCTCCAACATCGGTAACACACCAAGAAGAAGACAAGCAAGAAGAAGAGGAGAAGGAAGAAACCCAAAATAAAGAGGAGTCTGCAATACAAACTTTGGTTGAATTACCAAAAATAGTAACTCCCACAAAACCCAGTCATGAGCAGAGTACTGAAAAGATAATTTTATATGCGAGTACACCAAGTTCAAGTTCTACAAGGGTAGCCAAGACCATACATTATGGTATTCCTGAGCTTGATGAAGAAATCAAAATACCTTATTATGATTCAAGCACTCTAAATGAGGAAAAGATGAATGAAATATAGAGTGCATTGGATAAGAGGAGGAGACAAGAGGCAATGAGAAAAGACTACAAATACAAGCAGGCACTGAATGAAATAAAAGATATATTCATGGATGCTTTTAGTCTTCAACCTCCAGATGTAAACAGGCCAATACTTGAGCAATTTTTTGATATAGTTGACCAAGTAAATAATGAAGACCATGATACTAATGCAAAACTATTGGAATGGTTAGAAAATAAGTTTTTAGGTAAATTCAACTAGAAAATAGCTAAAAACATAATTTTGGGATAGGTTGACCTATCCAAGAAATTGGAAAATGTAAAAAGTGTATTAGGGAACATATTTTCCCTTTACAGCAAATTGTGTGATTTTTCTAGGTTCACACACAAAATAAATCAAAAAATTTTGAACCTTGAGAGTAAATTAAAACTCTCCAGCATGCAACTACCCCTAGATCCTGCACAGAGTGAAAAGAAATTTGTTCATACATTACACACTCAGAGGGAATTAGCTACATTATTAGCAAAAGAGGCCACTATCAAAGAAAAGTTGATGCAAATACATGCCTCCATTACTCCTCACTTAGAAGTATTGTACAAGGAGCAAATGTATGTAGAAACAGTCCTAAAGAAGGATCCTAATATTTCTACACATGAAGGACTGGTTGATCTCACAGAAAAGCTTGCAATCCAACAAAAGTCATTAGATATTGCCTTAAATAATTGGGATGTATCTCTCCAAATACTCCTTGAGGTAAACAAGACATTTTTGGCCAAACATGGCATTACTATTTAGGACCCTTTGACATAAGTATCAAAAAGGGGGAGATAATACTCTAATGGGGAGATAATATGTTGAAGATATTTTAAAGATAACATTAAGTATAATGGCACAAGAGATTGGCATGATCAACTTAGGGGGAGTCACATTTTTTATTAAGTTACACATTTTTGATAAACCTCTATATACATATCAAGTAGATCAAAAAGCATACTCATAACGTTAGATAAATACTACTTAGCTAAGTGTTTTTTATACTCATGTCAAAGGGGGAGATTGTTAGTCTAAAAAGGGTTTTGACACTTGAGTGTCAACACACTTAACCATCTTTCACATTGAAGCCGAGTACACTGTGTATGCTGAGCCACAACATGTGCTGAGTCAGGAAATTCAACAAGTATTGAGCATGATCTTTAGGTGTCGAGTAGTCTTCAGGTGCTAAGTGAAGAGTAGGTTCCGAGCATGATCTAAGTACCGAGCATTATTCAAGTGCCGAGTCTTAAAGGATGTCGAGCAAGATAGGAGCATATATAGAAGTTGAGTTATAGTAGACGTTGAGCATCAGGAAGCAATAAGTGCCAAATAACTCAGAATTAGTATATGAGTTTGAAACCTCACAAACTCATATGCAAACCATTTTAATAGCCGACATAAGAAAAATATCAAAAGATTTAAGTGATAAGATCAAATCATTTATATTTCCTATGCAATCTACATGTAGCCAATAAGAAAAATGGAGAAGGCATGCAACCAATAAGAGATGTGCAAGGAATAAGCAAAAATCAGAGATTAAATATGGATCATAGATCCATACCTAACCCTAAGTCTTCGAGTGTCTTTATAAGGAAGATGAAATCAGATTGAGTAGAGTGAGTATAAAAAAAAAGGGAGAAAAATGTATAAGGAAGTCTAATATCAGAGAGAAGAGAATTAGATCACAGAGGATCAAGATCAGAGAGAGTAGATCAAGTGCCTATATTCAGCAATCAAAGGATTGTAAGCAATCAGGTTTATCATACCTAATACTCTTTAACCATTGTATTAGAGAGAAAATCCTATGATGATAGATTAGCTTAGCAGCTATTTTATAGATCCTTTAACTAGGTGACTAAATCCTTTGACAGGGTGACACTTTATGTAAAAGTGTTTGTAAATCCTTTAACTAGGTCACTATTGATACATGGTAAAGCCTTTGATAGGGCAGGCCTTTAACAGGGTAGACCATCAGAAGTGGTTAAAAATTATTACTGCAGTGATTTTGTGGGTATCATCCCCACCCCAGTTTTAGCTTCTTATTTCTGGAGGGTTTCTGGGTTACCAAATCTTAAGTGTTATGCGGTGATGCATATTGTTTTTTTTTTATGATTGCTTAATATTTATATTTATGCATGTTTATTTAAAAAATATGTTATTAAGAATTTGAAACAGTTAAAAGGCTAGTTCTTCTGATTCACCCCCACCCCCCCCCCCCCCCTCCGCCCCCTCTCAGAAGCATTCTTTCCAATAAGACAATCCAACATATATATATATATATGTGTGTGTGTGTGTGTGTGTGTATATATATATATATATATATATATATATATATATATATATATATATATATATATATATATATATATGTATGTATATGTATATGTAGATGTAGATGTAGATGTAGATGTAGATGTAGATGTAGATGTAGATGTATATGTATGTATATATATATATGTATGTATGTATGTATGTGTATGTATGTATGTATGTATGTATATATATATATATATATATATATATATATATATATATATATATATATATATATATATATATATATATATATATATATATATATATATATATATATATAATGTGTTAGAGTGTGGTTGCCTTTGCACCAAAAGAACAATTTGTCAATGCCTGATACAACGAATCAACTTATAGTACATAGGGGGTGGTTAAGACCTTGTCATGAATCCCAAGGGGAATGCTGAAATTTTTTCCAATAATCTCCCCCTTAGCATTTTGTGAGGGTTTGAGAATTCAAACGTGTGACCAAGCTCTAATGCCACTTGTTAGAGTGGGGCTATAGTTGCACCAAAAGATCAATCTATCAATCCTCATTACAACCACTCAATTTATGGTACATAGGAGGTAGTTAAGCCCTTGTCACAAATCCTGAGGGTAGCACTAAACAAATTTCCAACATTGTGATCATACTGACATCACAGTAGGTAGATCCCTTCTGTGTTCTCTATATGTTTACGTGGTATTTACTTTGATTTGTCTTTGTTTGGGGGCATCTTGTACTGGAAATATAACTAGTGGAGTTGTTTATGTTTCTATTCAAGTCATTTTTCCTATTAAAGTGTTAGCAATGACTTTAACATTGGGGTATACACTCTACTCACCTATTGCACACGCACACTTTTTGATACATATGTTTCAAAAAATTTGATCCCTTAGGGTCAAAGATGTCCTTAAGATAGGATCTCTTTTTCTTTTTGGTCTTACTTATGTTATAGAATATTCTTGATGGTAAATCCTTGATGGGTTGACTAGTGAGTCACCAAATTCACTAAAAGATTCAATACCATCTTTCTAGTTGCATTGTTTCTTTGTGTGGTTCACAATGGGAGATAAGTTCTCATTGGGCAAGATAATCACACTCTTTCTCTCTTTCTCTTTTTTTGGATATGTCTCTTTCCTTGTGATCTTTGAGTTGAAAAAAGACTTGAGTCTTTGGGGGCTTAAATATCTCCTTGTCCCTTTGATTTTAATAAGATTTTCTTTCCATTATGATCAACTTTACCAGGAGTTTGCATCGAGTCCATACTCTTGCTAAAGTGGGGGCTTAATGTATCATCTTGAAATGGAAGCACTTCCATGTTAAGAGCATTTAGCTTTCTAAGTATGTGGTTTGGGGTAATGTCAAGCATCTTGAATAGGTATTTTCATGGATATGGCTATTTCCCCCTTGTTCTACTTCTCTCTCCCTGTTTGCAGCCTCTTTCTGACAACTTTCTCTATGAAGTTGAAGACTTAGACTTTCTAGGTCAAGGATAATATGAAGGGTCAAGGTCAACCTTGATCATGACCTAGGTCTAATATGACCTCGATCCTAATCTAGGGCAAGACCAATCTCATCACTGACCCAAAGCCCAATTTTCAAGTTCTAGGAGTTTTGGGATATCAGGCTTTGAAAAGTTCCATTTTCTCGCTTCTAGGTGAATTATTTTGGGTTTTGGTATTGTAAACTCTTAAGTTGGATTTAATCTAGGTCCATTTTTAGGGGTTAAGGTTAATTGGTATTTAGTTCTCCAATGCTCACCTTCTCTAGAATTTTGTGCCATAGATATCTACATAAGGAAGCCTTCTCATCTCATTTTTTCTAAGAATGAATAAGGTGATAACACAAAACTAGAAGAAGATGTTATCAAAAATTCAAGCATTAAAGATCCAATTCAAGGAAGTCTATTGTTAGCTATTGAAGGATTCAATCTCTATGGAGCCCTCTTGTTGAAGATTTCTCCATCTACATTCATTCAATCCTTTCTCTATGCAAAGATCCATTCAAGATTGGCGTTGAAGATCTAATGCCATTGATTTGAGACATACTATATTCGTTTGGAACATCTTTACAAGTGGATTTAAGGATTTCAATCCTCCACAAGGATTTCAACATAAGAAAGGTGAATAGTTCCATTTACTTGTTTATAAATATTGGAATTTCAATTATGTTTCAAGGTTGATTCCAAGTTGGGGTTTGACCAAGGCAAACCCCCCATCCAAACAAAAAAAATATTTTCCTTGCAGGCACAGGTACATGACATCAAATTGGAGCACAAATTTCGATACCCTTTTCATCGAACTTCCGAGATTCATGAACATAATTTTCATTGGAGTAGTGCAGATCAAGGTTGACTTTTTGGGGTAAGATAGTGCCCTAGGGTAAGATTATGCCTTGCTATCTAGGACAAGGTCAACCTACCTTTGGAAGGACAAAAATTTTATGGGTTTTCTTCATCTCAACATTTCTATTTAGGAGCAAGTTGTAGAGTTCCTTGAGATTGTATACAGACATCACAAATCAACATTTACCATATTTTCCTTACTTTAAGCTTAGTAATTGTCTTTTATTCATTCAAGGTTTCAAGTACTTTCTTTTTATAGTATATTATAGGATTTCTTCCTTTCTTTATATTCTCCATTGTTTGATTCATTTGTGCATTTATTACTTCCTTATGGTTAATCAATTTGGATGATTCCTTTTGGAAATTTGGGTTAAGGATAGATCTTATATTTCCCCCTCATATTCATGTTTCCCCCTACACATAATTTCTTCTATTCATTCATATATCAAGAAATTTCTTCATTCTAAAAAAAATCTTCACAATATTTATACAACATTCTTATGGCCTTGTTCTATAAAAATACGTAGCTCTCATATCTCTATTTGTGTCATAGGCTCACAAATAACTTAAAATTTCATCAATAAGGTTGTCACCTTACAATTACAACTGCTATATTTTCACAAGTCCTTAGTTCATTTTGTTAGGATTAACCTCAAATAGAAATAACAATTACATGCAAATATGACCAATATGAAAAAAATGTAGATCACATAAAAGAGAACACGAGACACCAAGATTTAATGTGGTTTACCCAATTTCTAGGCTACATCCATGAACAGAAAGTCCAATACTATTATCCAGTGATTACAACTTGATTACAATCTGTAATGCCTTATAGCTCAATACTATTGCAAGAAGCTAAAATATCACCATTACATCATGAAATCCTTAACCCTAAGCCTTTTTATACAAGATTTTGCTACTTATAAAATTAGGGCTAGAATAAGTTGTCCAATAGGAAAAATAATAGCTGAGGCCTTTTACAACACTGCTCCTTGACCCTGTCTTATGGGTAGAAATAATATGGGGAGAAAACCATGTTGAATAAACCTTTCGATCTAATTAGGCTCCACATCACAACACATTTAAGGGGATAGAGAAATTTGGATTCATATGCAATCCATATCTCCCAAACTATTTACTATCATGGTCCATAATAGATCTACCCTTCATTTTTGGAATCAGGTATACTTTCTTTGCCATCTGTCTGTCATTCTCATAGTCCATAAAAATTTTCTTAACAACAATACTATTTACAAGTGAAAAATAGGTCTTAACAAGAAGCCCTCAATATTGTCAACAAGATATCACCATTTTATCTGGTTGGTTTTGGTTCATTGCCCGTGACCATATCTTTGTCTAAGGACTTGATGTTATTTTTTTGGTGGAAATTTGGGTACTTTCCCACTTTAGTTAATCAAAAAAAGATATCATCATTTACTAATTCCATTAAAATATATTCAACCCTTGGTGTCAACTCATTAAGTCATAGCAAAGGATTAACCATGAAACAATTACCTAAATAAAAGACCCAACTAATTTATCAATTTCTTATTGAATATCATCAAATAATAGTTAAATGTATCCTTTGAATATTCCCCATTTTGGTTCATTCTAGAAAAAAGTAATTAAGTGTTCCTTATTATCCATTTACTAACATTTACTCAATATGCTTATCCCTCTAAGCTTCAAGTTAGCAATAAATTCAATAATCATGAAGAAAGTCTCTTTATAACTACGATAATGCAATTCTAACCATTTTAGTTTTCCTTGGTTGAAAAAACCTTCAAATAATATTTAAATATTCTCCAATCCATGCTAAGGGGAAATCTTAATTGTCTCCTCCTTTTTGGTATAGATAACTAGACGAAGAAAGCAATTTATTATCCATGCACAAAATATTCATTGAGAAAGCCCACTAGGGAAATATTTATATTGTACAATACTAAATCTTAAGAAATGAAACCAAATTCATTTGAATGACATACTAGTGTACTACAAAATATTGGAATATATGAGTTTTTAAAAAATGAAAAATAAACTTATAAACAAACCATTGTTCTTACTTTCAAACATGAGGGATTTTTCAAAATTCACCCGTTCTTTCACTTGAATCTACAACACAAGCTCAAACATGTCTTTGAACAAAGTTAACTCAAAATATGAAAATTCCCAATTTAGTTTATCAATTTTTCAATTTATTTTCTTATATAAAAATACTCTCAAATGAAATTTGTATGTGACTAAGATAGTGGAATAGAAATTATTTTGAATATAAACTGAATCTTATCATTGAATCGTTCACCCCCCATACATGTTCAAATATTTTCCTTGAAATTTCTTAATCTTAGATGATAAATTTACAAAAAATTAAATCAAACTTGCACATTTTCTTATTTTCTATTAGGATTGGAATCTTTGCATGTAAGCCAAAGGGTTTCATGTTTGAAACTTTACAACTTCCCTCTAAATTACGTAACCTATCTTAATCCATCTATACTCATGAATCTCAATCCCTCTTTATAGATATATTGTCTATACAAACCACTCCCATGACTTATGAATTTTCACGTTCCATTCTTGACTACTTTGGTAAAACTTAGTAAAATACAAATTTTTAAATGTTGAACTTTTTCAACTTTTTACTTTTTTCAATAGTTTGATATGAATATTTATAATAAACTTACTAACATGTCTAAATGTATTTTTAAAAAATTATATCATTCTTGGCCTTTATTAGTACTTTTACATCAATTTAACGACCAAACCCTAATAAGGACCTATGCGAGAAACCTTGACATTTGTGACTATTTCATTACAATATATAACACGATATAAATTCAAATGACATTACAACATGAGATACAAAATCATTGACCTCTTTTGATCATATTTTCATCACTAGGTGTTCTTGCATCATATTTCTATCCCAACCACCAAAGGATATGAAGGAGAAAGAGATAATAATTATCTCTTCAAGTAGAGAACACCTCAACTTTCATCACAACAATTAGAATGATGAACACATTTCTATTAAATTTTTCAATAATTGATCAATTGCATGGAGTTGGAAACTCTAGAAATGGTCCCTTGTAGGATAAATCTCTATAGTTGGTTGAGTATGGAGTTTTCCCTTTGCTTGATCATGAGATGTGCATAATTCCCATCTCTCCTTGTGAGTGAAATGTGTCTAGATAGTGTTGGGACTAAAAGTTGAAGCACTAATTTTGAGTACCATTTTGATTAGTTAAAGGATCAGGTATTAAACTCATCTTTATTTTTACTTTTGAAAAATGCGTAAGTCAAATTTAGTAAGGTATTTTTTGTGAGTAGACAAGTGTATTCATGACTGATTTGAGGAGCCTCCATAGTATTAGACATTTTCTTAATCTACTGGTAAAGATTTTTAGCATGGAGTATATGTACAATAGAGAAGATTGATAATGATTAAGGGGGGAAAGATGTAGAGAAAAATGATAATAGTAAGGATGATTGGTTAAAAGTCAGTCCAAATAATCAAACAAGAAACTAATGATACTGATGAAACCATAGAGACCCATAATAATGATTATAAAAATCATGAAGAGACCTTAGAGAATAAAGATAATAAGCATGACTAGGAGACACACAAGATTGCTAAAGAGAAGAGTGAAAAAAAAACACCATGAGATGAAAGAGATGAGAGTGTCGGTAGTGGTCTATTTTCACAAGGGAGAGTTTTGCATGGTAAGTGCCACCAGCACCATGTTTCAGAGAATGTGTCCGATGTGGCTCACTAAATTGGGCATGGTCATAGTCTATATGAATTATAGCTTGGTGCAATTATGGAGACTATTCCTTAGTCGTGTGTATATACAAAGGAAGATAATTTTGATCAGCATGGATATTGATGGATCATAAGTGAAATATTGTTGCAAAGGGACATGTTCAACATTGTTATTCTCATAAAATCCAAAGCTAAACTATGGAACCCATATCTATTTGTCCCCCATTCATTGTGGGAGGATATATTAAGGTTCTTTTATTAATGAACGAATTCTTATTGAGTCTCTTAAAGCTCATGCTTTATGACAAGAAGCATGAGTTGTGTGCGGAGATTGTAAAGTCAAATTTGATGCTAAGGTAAGGATATTTTGACTAACATGGGATGGATAGTTAGAGGTGACATCAATAACCTCTAGAAAAATAGGATCACACCATATGGAAGTCCTAGAGATGAGTGTGAGATTGCTAGTCAAACACATAGTTAGTAGGGATTTTTGTAATGTCATGCCAATAGTGTGCATATGATTAGAGGAGTTAGTTGCATGGTTGAGGACAATCTTATGAGGTTACACTCAGGTGCTCAGGTGGTCATCAAGATTTTGGAAGTTAGTGGCATGGTTTGTTATGGCCTTATGATTAACTGCCAGCAATTCATTGTATGGTTGGGGAGATTAGGGGCTTAACTACCATTTGACAATATGGGTCCTAGTCCAGTGAGGTGGAAAAATGAGGATAAAATGAAATGGTTCCATGTGGCAGTGATGTGGTAGATGACCAGGTTAGAATGGTGACATGGATGCTATCAACTAGATTAAAAAGTAACACTTGGCACATATCCCAAGGTAGTCATGACTTTAGAGAAGTTAACTGCATAGTTAAAGAGCAAGTCACAAATTTAGATTAGTAGTTCAGTGGGAGTTTGATAGTTAAGTTCGTAGTTTATCCAATGAGCCATGATGATATGCCTAGCAGTCAAGAATAGGATCAAGGAAGGGGACAACCAATCAATCATTCCTACTTGCCATCAATCTCTTTATCTTATTCCTTGCTTTCTATCCTTCCTATTTTCTCACTAACCGGGGGGCGATGTGTAACAGTGATTACAACATTCACCATTACTCAGTGTTTCCCCCAAGGATTTGGGGAGGAAACCCCCATGACTTTACAACCAACAGCTGGCAATTAGTTTTAAGGTTAGGATAGTCATGAGTTTAACTGCTAGAGGATCTCCGGGATTAGGATTTGATAACATGTGGTATCGGGGGCCCCACAAGTAGGTGATGTGGTAGAGGGGAGAGAAAATGATATTGTTCCATGTGGTGCCTATGTGGTAGGAGCTAGCTAGATGTTGATAGAGAAAGTGGCAGGGATCAATGAGAAAATTAGAATTTTCCATGTGGTAGGCTAGTCAAACTAGGTTTTACCCAAAATTGAAAGAAGAAGGAATTAAAAAAAAAAGATTTTCAAAATATTATTTTAATCTTCCTCATGGCTAAATGTGCATATCAAACTTAAAGAAATAAAATTTATCATCAAGTTTGAACTTTAGGATAAAATAATCTTTTTTTTTGTAAAAAATGGCCTGTTCATTAGTTTTTGACCTGAAACTTCAAATGAGTTCCTTGGGCATCATTTTTGTCCAAAATATAAAGTATCATATATCATTGGAAAGTGGAGAGAACGAGGAATCTATTTTTACAATAAGAATAAGTGCAGGTCTAAGTAGGTGAAAAAAAATTCAAATATTTACAAAATAGGGGGCATTCTCAACATAACTTTTGGTCTTTACCTTGGAGCATTAGATTTAGTTCTAGAAAAAAATGATGAAATGGGTGTGCACCAAATTTGGAGAGGATCTTAGCAATGATATTATTTTTTCTCCAAATTAGGTCAATGTGGATTTTGGTATAATCTTAATACCACATCTATTATTTTATCACAAAGGGGATTTTCTCATCATTCTTGAAAGATATTTGCAAGTTTGTAATGGCAATTATGGGATTTGATCTAGTTTTCAGTTCTAGAGAGAAGAAAGAGGTTTTGTAATAGCAATGGGGGGAGATTCAAGTGGAAAAATGTTGATTCTAGATCAGATTTAGGATAGCTTCCTCTTCTATATATTTCTTTCTTCTCTCATTGTACAGGGTTGGTTCTAGTCTATTGAGAAGAGCTCTAGCTGTGATTCCACCATTATTCAATATTTCTCCATACTTGAGCAACATTGTAGTTTTTTTTGAGCAAGTAGTTAATACAGTCATCTTTGGATATTATTCTGGTTTATTGCATGCACCTAATAAATTTGTTTTAAATAAATTAACATATATATATATATATATATATATATATATATATATATATATATATATATATATATATATATATATATATATATATATATATATATATATATATATATATATATATATATATATATATATATATATATATATATATATATATATATATATATATATTCCTATTGAAATATTTTATTTGGAATCTTGTCTCCTGGGTTTGTAATTTTCTATGGTGTATGGACAAATAACATATAGTACATTCATAATTTGATTTGAAGTTGAATGCTATTGTCTATTTTTATTTTGAGTTAAAGAATTGAGTATATGTTTAATATAAATTATCAAAATTGAATGGATCATAGGAGGATTTGATAAGCATGAGATTCATTTTCAAAACTAATGTCTAATTTACAAAGTAAATGGATAGATCACAATGATATGGTGTATTGTTATAACTTGTGTGATACCCAATGAATAAGGGACCGATCAGATAGGAGATTGCATGTCCTTTTTTTTGCATAGATGGGTTATGCTAAATATCATCATATTAATCAAAGTTGATTTCTCTTTCATGTTGTAGAATTGAAAAGGATACCCATACTTTTTGGAATATATATGTGAAAGAAGATACTAAGAGTGGGTAGAGGTGGGGGGCTAAATTAGGATCATACCTAATTCATCATTAAAACTATAATGTTGAAATATAAAATAATTCCATCACATCCATAATAGTTCAACTCAAAATAACGATTTGGTTATGCAAAAACACATTAGGATGAAGTTAAAACTAGGATAGGGATGAAACCCAAAAATCTTCACTCTTGCAACAATAATTTTAACTAGTTAAGCTTGAAATGTTTGATCAAAAGATATGATCTACCTGGTGAAAGTTTTTTCTTGTTAAAGACTAAAAAGACTATTAGGTATTTCCTTATTAGAGGGATTGACAGTTACAATGAATCAAGGAATCTACTAGGACATTCACATAGGCCTATTAGGACCACTCCATTAAGATATTTGTGTTGTGTCAATTACAAAATAAGTGATTCAATACCCAAACCTTGGTATACTCTACAAGCTAGTCTTGGGTCTCCTCTTTCCTTTATCATTGATCTACTTCTCCTAATTTGATAAGTATGTCCAGTCCTTCATTTCTCTGATTTATCACTCTGTTAGATCTATCTCTTGAACTCCTTCATATGTGTGTACCCTTTCTAAATTTTCTCCTCTTCTCGCTTCTTTCAGTTTATGCGATTCTAGGGTTAGAATCATCCTTTAATAGATTTCATTTGAAGCTTCTAGATCTTGATCAATGGTTTAAAATTCATCATCCTTTTTTATTAATGTACCTTTTTCTTATTGTTTTAATTATTTTCCTTGGGATCATAACCTTTTGTTAATGACATGTAATCAAAATTTGAACTGGCTCTACAAATATTAAATCTCATAGAAATGTTGGCCAAAATGATTCACATATGAGTTTGTGCATTATAAACTCACATATGAAAAATGCATTTCTTAGCACCTAAGTGCGCTAATGCTCGGTCATGTATGCTATTTCTTAGCTTCTATAAGTCTGTGTGCTTAGCACTTCATAACTTCTCAATATGCTTGGTCATCATTATATTACTTGGTTCATACTATATTCCTCGAATTGCATACCTTTTCGGTCTCTATTGAATTCTTGACAATCTTTTCTCTGGTCGGTCTAAGTTTTACTTGCTAGACAACTTGGTCATGGTGATGACCTTCTAATATTTCCCAGTAAATAACTTACAAATGACTAAATGTTTGGTCACTAATTGACAATATAGGCTTAGAGATTGATAATATCCCCCTTTGACATTAGTGGAGAGAAATGTTGGAAGCATGAATGCTGATGATATTCCTATAGGGGAGTATTGTAGATATGTTACTATGATGATATGTTACGTTCATGACTAAGTTTATTATTAATGTGAACATAGCATTTTTCTATGGTATCTAACAAAAGAACAGAAGAAAGATTAAGTTCATATGAATGGATAGTCAAGTATTCTCACTATCCAAGGTTATGGGAGATACTTTTGAGTATCTAGTATATGCAATTAATGTCAATTGAAGAAATGTTAAGTCTAGAAGAAGTTATGTAAGTTTTGTTGATGTTTGTTATAGGATAAAGTTTATAGAGGCATGTTATGATAAACTTGTTATATCTCTTAGCTGAATAGTTATTTTAAGAATCAAGGTTGAGGATGTGAAGTAGATATGTTGATGATGTCATGGTTAAGCTCACTCGTCATAATATTGCATGTATGGAAAGTTATTCAAGTTGCAAGGCAGAAGATTAATGTTATCGCTAAGTGTAACGTGTTCTTAATGTGGTCCTATAATAATTAATCATGGATGTGTAACAACCAACTCAGAGAATTTTTTATGGACTCAATATAAAGGAAGGAAATTTTCTTTTATCATGAGTATTGAAGAGAAGTGTTTATAAGTAGTATAAAGAGTGGAATGCAAAGTTGAGTAGAGCAAAGGGGAAGTGAAGAAAACTTCATTGCCAAGATTTTATTGTGTGATCTGAGGTTTGATATTTAGATCTAAGGTTCATGACCTCGTCTACAAGGTAGTTGAAATTGCATGTTTGGGTAGTCGGTTCTTCTTGCATATATTGTAATACAACTCATAATAGGGATTCAAAGTCTTCTAACATGGAATCTATGAACTAAAAGTTATAAAAGAATCCTAACATGGTCCATCCTCTAACAAGGAATATTTATATTAGTACATTATCTTGTGGGCATCATTCTCACCATGGTTTTCTCATTGATCAAGGGTTTTCCTAGTGAACATATCTAGTGTAATTGTCTATGTGCATCTTGTTATGGTTTTTGTTTACTTTGTTTGAATAGATAAGATAGTTTAAGGATAATAAATGTTTTAATTGTTGGATGACTAATTCACACCCCCCCCCACCTCTTAGTTATCTTGGTGGACTATTATTTCTAACAATTGGTATTAGAGCATCAAGTCCTTGAAGATAAAGTTTATCAACTTTTGGAGATCCATGGAAAGCATGTTCAGGAAAGATAGTCCTACATTTGATAGAGGAAATTTTGACACCTAGATGGTGGAAATTCTTGGTAAGTTATCAAAATTATGTAAGGAACAGAGTATTGAGTTTTCAGATCCAAAATCCTTCTGTTGTATACATCCAAATCAAGCGAAGATAGATCCAAATCAAAAGAAGACATAAAGATAAAGGAAGGTGTTGATCTACTTACAAAGAGAGAACCAAAAGGTATGAACATTTTTTTTTGTTGGAAATGTAAAGAATTTGGTCATTTTTAAAGTAGACATCCTTAAGAGATTAAGAAAATTTAGAAAGATTTTACTTTATGATCAAGTTGAAGAATTTAAAGAAAGTATGGAAAGATTCTCAAATGACCACGATAATGAGCCTAGATTGATTAATGAAAAGAAAGTAATAGAAGAGGCAACTTTGGTGACTATTATGGAAAGTGCAAATGTAAGAGCTGATGAGAAATTTAGGATAGAAGAAAGAATAGTTGATTACAATTTAGATGATGATATTGTTACTAAACCATGAAATGATGAAGTATTCTTCGAGACTAACAATGATTTGTAGAATGAAGGAGAGTTAAGGTAGGAACAAAGCTCGAAACCTTTAGTAGAGCCAAGAGTTGAGATAATAGCTCCCATTGTAAGAAAGAATATGAGAAAGAATCATCCGACTAAGTAGATCATCAGAAACTGAGATAAAGGTGTAATGACAGAAAGAAAAGTCAATGAAGAACTATGTTTGATATCTCAAGTGAAACCTATGAATGTAGATGAAGTATGTAAAGATGATCATTGGAAATGAGCTATGAAAGAGGAATTGGATTAGATAGTAAAGATTGAGACATGGGAATTGGTCCCCAGACTAGTAGAGAAGAATTTCATAGGAACTAAATGGGTATTCAGGAATAAGATGAATGAACAAGGAGAAGTTGTAAGGAACAAGGAAAGATTAGTATGTAAAGGTTACTCACAACAAGAAGGAATAGACTATGATTAGATCTATACTCCCGTGGCTAGAATTGAAGCAGTAAAATTATTCTTAACATATGTAGCATATAAGATATTCAAAGTATAATAGATCAATGTCAAGTCAACATTTTTGAATAGGGAACTTTCAGAGGTACACATTGAAAAAATTGAAGGTTATCCTTTAATAGATAAAAAGGACATAGTATGCATATTGGAGAAAGAATTATATGGCTTGAAGCAAGCACTCAAAACCTAGTATGTGAGGTTGGTTAAGCACTTGACAAAGCTTGGATATAGCAAAGGTATGGCAAATAATAATCTCTATTGGAAAGAAATTGATGATGGAGTAATGATGTTGGTAATATTTTTTGATAATATCATATTTGGAGGAAATGATGAGGAAAGTGAAAATTTTGTAGAAGAAATGAAGAAAGAATTAAAATGAGTATGATAGGAGAAATGAAATATTTTCTAGGATTGTAGATTGTATAGAAAAAAGAAGAAGGAATTTTTATTTCTCAAACTAAGTACTTGAAGGAATTTTTGAAAAGGTTTGGTTTAGAAATATGTAAGCCTATTGGAACACCTATGGCAACTAGACACAAGTTATCTACAAACGATGAGACACATACTATCGAGCAGAAGAAGTACATATCTATGATAAGATGTTTGCAATATTTGACTCACCCAAGGCAGGATATAGGAAATGTAGTTGGAATTGTTGCAATATTTCCAGCTAATCCTTGAGAAGCACATTATGTAGTAGTCAAAAGAATATTTAGATATATGAAAGGAACACTAGAGTTCAGATTATGGTATAATAGATCTAATGATTTCACTCTAAGTGCTTATACTGATGTTGATTGGGCAGGTAGTATGGATGACAGAAAAAGAACTAGTGGTGCAACCTTCTTTCTTGGAGGAAGTTTAGTTTCTTGTTTAAGCAAGAAGCATGATTATACCTCACAAAGTACAACAAAAGAAGAATATGTTGTAATAGAAAATAATTATAATCAAGTTGTTTGGATGAAGTAGATGTTGAACGATATAAGGATATAATTTAGTGAACCTGTTCTCATACATTGTGACAACACAAGCATAGTAAATATGTCTAGGAATCTAGTGTTGCATTCAAAGACCAAGAACATTTTTATCAAGTATCACATGTTGAGAGAGAGAAAGTTGTAGAAAAAGAAATTAGATTAGAGTATTTGAGAACTAAAGAGAGTATTTGCAAGGTATGCTAGGTGTTATGCCCCTTCCTACATCAGAGTAGAAGATGCAAGACTGGATCAATCTAGTGCGACAGAGCACCGTAGTTTGTCTAGACTAAATGTTGATTCTTCATGTATGGGGGAGTATGTATGATGGATAGAGTCATCAAGGACTCTTATTGGATATTATTTTTGTACAGTGTCTTTGGATACTTGAGTTAGTAAGAATTAGTTGTTGCAAAATTTGATGGATGCTAAAACATTTGACATTGATGTCAATGGGGGAGAAGATTCAAGTTAGGGAGAGGATTAGCAAATAAAAAAATTAGGGAGAATGATTGATGAATAGGATTTGAAAAGAGAGGTTAACAATCTTTAACTATTGGTATTCTTGGAACTAGATGTTTTTCATCTATGTTTCTATCAATACCAAAGGGGGAGATTGTTGGAAGCATGAATTCTGATGATATTCTTATGGGGGAGTATTGTAGATATGTTACTATGATGATATGTTAAATTCATGACCAAGTTTGTCATTGATGTCAACATATTAGTTTTCTATGGTATCTGATAGAAGAATAATGGAAAGATCAAGTTGGTGGGTAAGTGCACCAAGTTGTGGTGCCAAAGGGGGGTATAAGTGGACACATTTTTTCCTAAAATCAGCAATTTCTGAACTTCAACAAGAATTAAAGATAGTTATGCTCAAAATTTTAAGATATGACAAATACAAAAGTAGTAGTCCTTTGAATCTAGTTTCTAAACTACTAATTTTTTTTCAAAATGGTTTAGTTTTATGTCCTCAAAAAAGGGGGCCACAGAAAGTGATACTATTTATTCCAAAAATATATAACACAGTACAAAGTGTGAGCCCCCTAAAATTTTAACTTTTTTTTTGAAATTCTTTAATCACTCTGGTCAAAAGTTACTTAACACTATGTAGTTTATCCCAAATTTTTTTGGAAATTTTATAATGTGTTTTTTTTTAATGATTTTTTTTTCTAAACACATCCCAAAAATGTGAAATATCTATGTGCTCCCCCTAGAAATGATTGAAAACTAATCTAAAATCAAAACTTCTTTTTCTCAAAGTGTTTAGAATGGAGTCTAGTTTCTAAAAAACTAAGTTGTTACAAAATTCAATGAACAAGCTAAAATCTACAACCTAATTAGTACATGATGGTTTTTGGAAAAAAATGGACATACATTCAAAAGAAATTATAGATGAAAGGCTTGAAATAGTTCAAATTAAAAATAAATGATATGGTCATACAACTAACACAAAGACCTAGAATGTCATGTAACCTGATCTTATTGATGCCCAAACATGATGAATCTTGAAGGAGAGCACACAAGAAAAATCAATCATTTTTTGTATGTTTGTAGCAAAACATGTCTCATACCTATTTATAGACTCCAACCTTTTGGGTTGGATCTCCAAGGCAAAACTAAGCCTTAGGTTTAGTTTAATGCAAAGCTTTGAATAGCATGTATGCCCTATAGCACATGCATGTTATTGTGCACACACGCTATTTAAGCTTTTTGAATATGGGTCTCAATAACATGTGCACGCTATATTGTGCATGCACTATTGAGACCTAAATAGTGCATAGAGAAGGAAGAAGAGATGCAAAGCAAGAGTAGGAGAGAGGGGGGATGGCTTTGTGTGTGTGTGTGTGTGTGTGTGTGTGTGTGTGTGTGTGTGTGTGTGTGTGTGAGAGAGAGAGAGAGAGAGAGAGAGAGAGAGAGAGAGAGAGAGTATGGGATGGGAGAGGAGAGAGAGAGTAGGGGTGGCAGAGAGTATGAGATGGGAGAGAGAGGAAGTGTGAGAGAGAGTAGGGGATGATAGAGAGAGGAAGTGTGAGAGAGTGAGTAGGGGCAAAAAAGAGAGTATGAGATGGCAGAGAGAGATTTAGAGTAGGGGACTGTAGAGAGAGTGAGTAGGTAGTGGGAGAGGGAGAGAGAGAGGGAGAGAGAGGAGGAGGATGGGAGTGTGTGTGAGAGAGAGTACGGGTGGTAGAGAGAAAGCAGGGGATGGGAGAGGGGAGAGAGAGAGTAGGGGATGGGGGAAAGAGAGTAGAGAGGGAGAGAGAGAGAGATAGTAGGTGGTGGAAGAGAGAGTGGGAAAGGGAGAGAGAGTGGGGTGGGGAGTGTGTGGTGTGTGTGAAAGAGATAGAGTAGGATATGGGAGAGGTGAGAGAGAGAGTAGTGGATGGGAGAGAGAGTAGGTGGAGGGAGAGGGAGAGGGAAAGGGAGAGAGAGGAGGGAATGGGAATGTGTGTAAGAGAGAGAGAAGGGGATTGGAGAGAGAGAGGAAGTATGAGAGAGAGTAGGGGTGGCAGAGATAGAGTACATGATGGGAGAGAGAGATTGAGAGTAGGGGATGGGGAGAGAAAGAGTATAGGATGGGAGAGAGAGATTGAGAGTAGGCGATGGGGGAGAGAGAGAGTAGGCGGTGGGAGATAGAGTGAGAGAGGGAGAGTGAGAGAGAGGAGGATGGGAGTGCATATGTGTGAAAGAGAGAGAGAGTAGGGAATAAGAGAAGGGGGAAAGAGAAAGAGTAGCTTGAGAGAGAGTAGGGGATGGGAGAGAGAGAGTAGGCAGTGGGAGAGGGAGTGGGAGAGGGAGAGGGAGAGAGAGGGGGATGGAAATGTGTGTAAGAGTAGGAGATGGGAGAGGGGAGAAATGGGGGATGGGTGTGTGTGTGAAAGAGAGAGTAGGAAATAGGAGAGGGGAGAGAGAGAAAGAGAGTAGGTAGTGGGAGAGGGAGAGAGAGGGGGGATGGGAGTGTGTGTAAGAGAGAGAGTAGGAAATGGGAGAGAGTGTGAGAGAGAGTAGGGGTGGCAGAGAGAGTGAGAGTAGGGGATGGGAGAGAGAGAGTAGAGGGATAGAGAGAGAGAGAGAGGAGAGAGAGAGAGAGAGAGAGAGAGAGAGAGAGAGAGAGAGAGAATAGGTAGTGGGAGAGGGAGTGGGAGGGAGAGAAAGGGGGAATGGGAGTGTGCGTGAGAGAAAGGGGGGATGGGAGAGGGAAGAGAGAGAGTAGGGGATGGGGGAGAGAGAGTAGGTAGTGCTAGAGGGAGTGGGAGAGGGAGAGAGAGAGGTAGAATGGGAATGTGTGTAAGAGAGATAGAGTAGGGGATGGGAGAGAGTGTGAGAGTGTGAGAGAGAGTAGGGGGTGGCAGTGAGAGATCATACAAGATGGGACATAGAGAGAGTGAGAGCAGGGGATGGGAGAGAGTGTGAGAAAGAGTAGGGGATGGGGAAGAGAGAGTGAGAGTAGGGGATGGGAGAGAGAAAGTAGAGAGGGAGAGAGAGTACTTGAGAGAGAGATAGTAGGCAATGTGAGAGGGAGTGGGAGAGGGAGAGAGAGGGGGGGATGGGACTGTGTGTGAGAAATCTAGGGAGAAGATTATAAGAGAGGAGAGAGACGGGGGATGGGAGAGGGGAGAGAGAGTAGGCAATGGGAGAGGGGCAGAGAGAGGGGGAATGGGAATGTATGTAAGAGAGAGAGTAGAGGATAGGAGAGAGTGTGAGAGTGTGAGAGAGAGTAAGCGGTGGTAGAGAGAGCTCATATGGGATGGGAGAGAGAGAGTGAGAGTAGGGGATATGAGATAGAGAATTTGAGAGATAGGGATAGTAGTTGGTGGGAGAGTTAGTGGGAGAGGGAGAGAGATATGGGGGATGTGAGTGTGTGTGATAGATCTAGAGAGTAGGGGATGGGAGAGAAGAGAGAGAGGGTGGATAAGAGTGTGTGTTTT
This sequence comes from Cupressus sempervirens, assembly GCA_028749045.1. NCBI lineage: Eukaryota > Viridiplantae > Streptophyta > Pinopsida > Cupressales > Cupressaceae > Cupressus > Cupressus sempervirens. The sequence goes on from CM053792.1 coordinate 872,603,264, forward strand.
TATGAAAGAGAGAGAGTAGGGGATGGCAGAGGGGAGAGAGAGAGTGTGTAGGGGATGGGGGATAGAGAGTAGGCAGTGGGAGAGGGAGAGAGTGAGAGTAAAGGATGGAAGAGAGTGTGAGAGAGAGTAGGGGATGGGAGAGAGTGTGAGACACAGTAGGAAGAGGGAGAGAGAGAGGGGGATGGGAGTCTATGTGATAGATGTAGAGAGTAGGGGATGAGAGAGAAGAGAGAGGGGGTATGGGAGTGTGTGTCCATGAAAGAGAGAGAGTAGGGGATGGGAGTTTGTGTCTGTGGAAGAGAGAGAGTAGTGGATGAGAGAGAGACTAGGTGGTGGGAGAGGGAGTGGGAGAGGGAGAGAGGGGGGATGGAAGTGTGTGTAAGAGAGAGATTAGGGGATGGGAGAGAGTGTGAGAGAGTGAGAGAGAGTAGGGGGTGGAAGAGAGAGAGAATGGAATGGGAGAGAGAGTGAGAGTAGGGGATGGGAGAGAGTGTGAGAGAGAGTAGGGGGATGGGAGAGAGAGTGAGAGTAGGGGATGTGAGAGAGAGTAGAGAGGGAGAGAGAGTGTGAGAGAGAGATAGTAGGTAGTGGGAGAGGGAGAGAGAGAGAGAGAGAGAGAGAGAGAGAGAGAGAGAGAGGAGTTTATGTGAGAGATCTAGAGAGTAGGGGATGAGAGAGGAGAGAGGGTGAGAGAGAGTAGGTAGTGGGAGAGGGAGAGAGAGAGAGTAGTTAGTGGGAGAGGGAGGGTGAGAGAGAGTAGGGGATGGGAGAGGAGAGAGAAGGAGTAGGGGATGGGAGGGGGGGGGAGAGAGAGAGAGAGAGAGAGTAGGGCATGGGAGAGAGAGATTAGCCCAAGAGAGAGAGAGGGGGGATGGGAGTGTGTGAGATAGAGAGTAGGGGATGAGAGAGGAGAGAGAGAGTAGGGGATGTGAGAGGATAGAGAGTGAGAGAGTAGGGGATGGGAGAGAGAGTGAGAGAGAGTAGGTGATGGGAGAGGGAGTATGATAGGGAGAGTGAGAGAGAGTAGGCAATGGGAGAGGGAGTAGGAGAGTGAGAGTGTGAGAGAGAGAGTAGGGGATGGGAGAGGAGAGAGAGACAGAGTGGAGAGATGGAGAGAAAGAGAGAGAGAGAGAGAGAGTAGGGGATGGGGGATGGTGGGATAGGGAGAGATGTGTTTTGACATAGTGCATACATGCTTTATAGTTTGTAGGTGCTAGTATGTATGCACTATGTCAAATCACCCAAAAACATTCACAAAGCAAGTTTGGGTCCCATTTCATCAATTCTCTACTTTTGATCTATTGCACATTCTGTTGTTCTGACAAAAAATATGGGTTTCAACATAGTGAACACTATTTGAAGACTTTTTGAAGCTAGAAAACACCAAATTCAATCATTAGAGATGCTATTTGAAGGCTTTTTGAATATTCTTTGTATAGAAAAGGTTAGTAAGATCCTTTTTAAATATTGTTTGTTGATGTATACATACAAATTTGATTATAATTTGAGATGTTGTTTAATATATAGTTAATTCATTGAAATTTGTATATTTGAATGAATTGTTATTTCGAAATGCTTAGAAATTTGACAAGTTGTTTGATATATATTGTGTATTCATTGAAATAATTATAATTTTTATATGTATTTGAATTATTTTTAATTTACACCTGGTAAGTAATTTAGATGTTCGAATAATTTGACATGTAGAAATCATCATCATGCCAAGGAAGAAACCAAAAACTCAAACATATGAAGATAGGACGAGATATTTGGCAATTAAAAGAGATAATATGAAACTATTATGTGAAAAAAGAAAATTGCAAAGCAATAATGAAGAATTGACTTTCGAAGAGGATCAAGAAACAATGATACAAAGAAACAAAGAGGAAGAAATGGGAAAACAAAGAGAACAAATGAGAGAGTTAGATTTAAGCAGAAAATTAAATTGTGAAGCTACACCATCTTCCAATGTCGGAGTCATATCATCCTCTCATGTTGAAGAGACACTAATTTTTAGATCCAACAATGTACACACTCCATCATGTCATGTTGAAGGAACAACATCAACATATCAAGTAGGTGATATTCCATCTTTTGCATCTTATTGCCAAGGCACATCATCTTTGGTTCAATGTATGCAATAAACTCAACCTTATGTTGATATTCAAAAAATTGAGGGAATGAAAGAGATTATAACACCTTCTAGAATTCATTTTAGAAGCCCAAAATATTTGATTGATATTGATAGTAACATTTTGAAATCAATGCCTGATAGGATTAGCAAGCGTACTTGTCAAAGAAAAGTTAATTGTATGTGAAGATTTTATTTTGAAGAATTACATATTACTAATAAATTCCAATTATTTGTTGAAATGATGAGGAATTTGAAATTTAGGCCTATCATGAAGATTCTTGGGCTAAGAATGATGGACAATTCAAATGAAAAAAATATTGTAAAGAATCTAATGAGTGCTTATGACAAAGTGGGTTCTAAACCACACACCAAAGATAGTAATATCACAAGATGAGTACTTACATGGACAATAGTAAGTATCCAAATGAAGAAATCTTGACTCATGAGAGAGACAAGAAAAACATTGAAAATTGGTAGAGGTACTCTAAGGAGAGCCATGCTAAGGCATGAGAGATTGGAAGATCCAACAAAAAATGAGTTATGGACATTTAGTGGTAGACTACCAAAAAATGATAAAGAAATTAGTGAAGCTTTGAAATCATTGATCGAAGATTTTTGGCAAAATAATACACATGTTTACCCTAATCAAAGAGATGTTGTAAGAAGGAGAATTGGTAGCCAAAATCGTGATCCACATGCGAAACATCTTTTGGACTCAACTCAGACACAATTTTTTACAAAATTTATTGGTATGTATCCTCAAATTTGAATAAGTCAATTTTTTTTTTAGATAGGTAAACCGTTTTATGTGAAGATAAATCACACACACAAAACTTGTTGTTGTAGGATACATATTGAATTTTCTAACCATTTTGATGTTTTTACGCATATATATATATATATGTGTGTGTGTGTGTGTGTGTGTGTGTGTGTGTGTGTGTGTGTGTGTGTGTGTGTGTGTGTGTGTGTGTGTGTGTGTGTGTGTGTGTGTGTGTGTGTGTGTGTGTGTGTGTGTGTGTGTTTGCATTCTTAGTTGGTTTTGTAGGATTGTGGCATGAATTGGTATCTAGGAGAATTAATATCCAACATTTTATGTGAAATAGGGGACAACCAACAATTTTACAAGACATCATGCTTGGATGGTACATGGTTATTTTTTGATTATTTGCAACTTTTATCAACTTGTCAACACATGGACAATACACATGCAATTGGAAATGAAATAGTAGATTATGAAAAAATTAAGTTAGTGACATATGCTCTAAAATATGGAAACAGGGTAAAAGATGTGATTTAGTCATTGCAAAGATTCTAGTGTAAGAGTTCATGAAGATTTTTTTTGAAAATATTATTTATGAGTATGCAAGGCATGCACATAGAGCTTGATGGCTAGATTTGCAATTTCAAGTTGTGCAAGGATACGTTTCCACTGGATACCATTGTTTTGATTGTAGACTTCACATACAACTACACACTACAACCACAAAATGAGGTGCAAGCAAAGTATTATACTTCTCAATAGGTTTCCATATTTTTTCACATAACATTCATGTATTCACCTACAAGTATAGAGGATGAAAAGAAGATTTTGAGGGAGTACCAAATTTACCTCAGTGATGATCGATCACATTCTATGGAACTTGTACATGGTTATTTTCAACTATTTTATGGAGATTTGGCTAATAGCGGCATAACATATCATCAACACATTATTCGGTTAGATAATTGCACATCCCAATTCAAGAATGCATGGATGTTCTGGTTGAGCAGGATGCATAGGTTGTGTAAAATTAAATATATGTGGAATTTCATTGAGGCTAGTCATGAAAGGGGAGAGCATGATGGTGTAGGCGCATGCATCAAAAGATCCTTATCTCATGAAGAACTAAAGTACAAAGATGGAGCAATATTGACCAATGCAAAATCCATCATTCAGTGGTGTAATGCTACAATGGGTCCAGGTAAGGAAGGTGAATCTACGGTTTGTAGATTTTTTTGTTTGATAGATAATACTAACATTGCACCATATGAGGATTATTGCACACTAACAAGATCCAGTGGGTTGAACTCTTTTAGAAGCTCTGATGCAAGTTCATGGAGTATCCACACAAAAAATGGCATGCTATTGTCCATCATGTGAAGAGGAAAATTGGGATGATTGTGAGTCAACTAAATGGGTGGACAAATGGGATATATAGGTTTTGGACCCAATTGACACATATCATCCACCACAAGCACTGGAAATGGTAGAGATGAATTCATCTATTGACTTTGACTACTTGTTTGATCTAGTGCAACTTGGTAATATATATATTTATATATCTTTGTAATTTTAATATGTAACTTTATAACTTTTACCTAAGTATTTTTTGAATTAATGACTGCATTTTGTACATTTGTCACTGCAAGCCATGTTTTTGTTGTTATTGCACCTAAAGAAAATAAAGATGGGACATATTATTATTTGCATCATTGTTTCTTAGAAAAAAAAAATTGGATCACTCAGTTATAGATGGTGAAGGTTTAGAGTACCATGTAGGTGCGGTGGTTGTAACCGACACATGGCTTAGATGATATTCTATGAAGAACGCTAACTTGTGGTTATTTGAGGATTCACAAATAGAGAAGAAGATTCTTCATTATTCAAACCTTGTTTTCACATCAAATGTACACTTGATAAAATATGGTGGAAATCTACATAATAAGATTCTTTGGAAAGTTCGTGAGTCAAACCACAAGGCAATATTTGAGACATTAAAATATAGAGTAGATCTAGTTGGCTCATTAGATTGAATAGGAAGAGAGGGAGAGAGAGAGAGAGAGAGAGAGTGATCAATTGGATCCAAATACAATGTTGCAACCTCTCCCCCAAGACTATCCACATGACAAGGTGGGTATCGTTATTATGTGTAAGTGATGAGATAAGTTTAAATCATAGATTTTATATATTGATTTGTTTAGAATTTTGATACATTATTTGAATTTATATTAGTTTCTTTAATAGGACCCATTTTCAGATTAGTCATTTGAATAAGTGGAAGTTTAGAATTTGTTCTTTAGATCAAAATGTAATGAAAGAATATGAGAATTGTTAAGAGTGTGAATGCTTTGTGATTTAAAGTCATGATCATGTGCATGCAACCAGAAACTTCAAACTGGTGAAAGAAAGGATACAATGGGTGAAGTTTCCAAGACTCATCAAGCCATTTAGTAAGCTACTTGATCATTGCTAGAAGCTCAAACAAATAATTCTTTGCATTTGGAACATAGTTACCAATAATGATATTATGACTAACATGCTTTTATCTTTTATTTGTTGTTATGTTTGTTCGCTCTTAGTCTAAAGATTGCAAGGTTGTGATTGTGTGGAAGAATCCACACCCTTAAGGATAATCATAGGTGGTTCATCAATGTTTTAATTATAGCCTTCCTTTTTCCCTTTAGACGTAATCATATTTATGTTCTCACAAGTTGGGGTGGAGGGAGGGGTATTGGTAGAATTAATTACTAATTACACTTTACTTATGCTTACTTAGGATAAAACATTTTCATATTTGTTTTTGTAGGATTCAACACATTTTTTAGCAAATATTGTAGGAGAAATTCACATACACTTATTTTCATCTCACACCTATTTGTTTTTCAGATCTAGTTCTTACAACATTATCCTTCTCTCATTGTTTCACATGTTACACATAATTTGTTGTACAATGCATTATGTTCCACCTTTAGGTGACATGTGATTACACCTTGTCTAGTTGATAGGTTATCACTATAAGCACTCTCAGTTATCAAGCATTACCTATATATTCAGGAAGATCTATGTGTATTACTTCCATACATATTTTTATTATTGGTAATAATTGAATCTAGTCATTTAATGATCAAATCATTTCATCTCTCTCATTTGTGTTATTGATTGAACTACTAGATCTTGTCATTATCATTTTTTGACTTGAGAAAATTCTTACACTTAGCATAACTACTATCTTTCAAAAGTTCTTCCTTATCCTTATAAATATTGGATTTGAGTGTAGTTTAAATATTCGGTAGCTCATTACCAAGAATAGTCATCTCATAGGAAAAAAAGTCTTCCAACCTAAGCTTCTCTTGAAACTTGTTTTATAGTTCTTAATTGAACATACTATATCATTCATTGTCTACATAAATGGTGAAATAGTTCACTTTCACTCACCCTTATATCTTCATACTTCCCTTAAAAACCCTACAACTTAGATTGCTTAACATACATGTCATCTTTAGAAATAGTTTCTAACTTTTTCCATGCCTCATGGGTTATCATTGATCTATAGATGTGAGAATACTCTATTTCATACAAGGCACTAATCAAATATTAACTTTCTATCCTATTTTTTCTTTAGTTGGTTCATTTGATTTGTAGTAGCATTTGATAGATCATTTGGTATATCATAAAACTTCTCACTAATATCCCAATATTCATCTCCCATACATATCATATTAGTAGTCATACCATTATTCCAAACTAGTTTGTTGGTTCCATCAAACTTAGGACCATCATTTTGTAAACTTTCCATGTCAAATATTATGTTAAGTGATCAAACTTCTTTAAAAGGACTTGGCTATAATACCAATTTTTAGGCCTAGGAAGAGACAAGAACATATTAGGGAGGGGGTGATTTAGTTTTATGCCAAGTATAATAATTCCAACCACTTAAATAAATTAAATATCTAAAAGATAAATAATAATACAAGATTTGTAACACATAATACATAATACCAAGTGGACACATAGAACTACAAGGTACACCAAGACCTATGAAGGAGACCATGAAGGTACCAAGGTAAATAAATGCCTAATGAAGATATTTAAATTCATTTGATGATGAACCATAGCTATTGAAGCCATCAAAATGTAAGGGAAGCATGAAATTGTCAAATTTGTAATACATTGCCAAGAATGGGCAAACTTAGGCCAAAATGGAACAAGTGAGGTTTAAAGAGTTAAAAGTCATTTAATGTTAATGTCATAGTAAAATGTAATGTATTTGGTTCATCAAAGTCATAGTATGGAGGAGTCATAGGTCATTCAAGGTTAAGACGCAAAATATGCATAAATAGATGTAACTTGCAAAATTGACAAAATGTTGTCAAGAATGCCAAAAATGGCTAAGAGAAAGGACTGATGGATATGATTATAGTTTTATAGTTTAAATAAGTTAAAGATTCTTTAAGTTAGTCTAGAATTTTTGAGTTGTTGAGTTGACAACTTTGTTGTCAACTAGACAACATTTTCATATGTCAAGTTAGTACACTGTTGCAGATAGTTACAAATAGTTAAGATTTTTTTGTCGGTTTTGTGGGAGTATATGGGGTCTATTTAGAAGTTATTCCATGTGATTAGAATAGATAAGTGATACATAATGATAAAATATGCAATGGAACCAAAGATCGAAGTTTTATGACTAGAATTCACCTTTTTTGCATTTAATGAAGCTTACTATCTCGTGGGTATAGTCCCAATAAAAACAAATTTGTTTGAATATATAAACATGAAATTGGTTGAAACTTGGTGTAAATAAATTTTATTTTATTTCCCTTACATGTTTATGCATTAACTTCAATGTTTTGTTTGGTGATAAAGTGAAAGAAATCACTAGTATAAGTGAATGTGCCTATATTGTGACTATAAACAGTCATTAGTGCAAGGACTTTATTAAGTGCCTTGACTCACCCACCAATGGGTTTCCAGTGATTGGCATGGTGAGTAAAATTAATAATATATCCTTTTAATATAGTTAATAAATGTAGGGATTTGAGACGAAGTCTTTGAAGAACCCAAAAAGATGAGAAATTGTTGATTAAGGGAAACGAGTCCCATACAAGTCATGGCTGGGAATGATCTGAGGGATGGATGGGATAATCAAGGTTTGGAAAGGTCTTTTTAGATGGATTGTAAGGTTTTTGAACCTTTTTTAGAGTTGTGATTGAATTAGAGGGGTATTTTCTACAAAACCCTTGGTATCTTGTTCAAATAGTGAGAGTTTGTTGATTTGGGAGTTTGATGAATGGTGATACTTTGGGAGTTTCATAATATTGTGTCTTAAGAGGTCTAGATAGATTGTTTTAGGTTTAGTATTCTTGGAGATTAGTGGAGGATTGGGTTCCTTTGTTGGGGTAGGCAAATTAGGCCTAAATGCATGTGCAATCAGGAGTAGAAAGGTTCACCAATCAAGAGGTGAAGGTTTGAGATTAATAGGGGTTTTATAACTCCCAAAAGGGTATTTAGAAAGTTGATTAATTACCAAGTTGTTTGGAAACATTTCATGAAATTTGCAAATTTCTATTTGACAAGGCTACTAGGTAGGCCTAGGAGGGCTAAAGTGTGAAATGGTGAAAGATGAGTTGGTTGGAGTTGGTGAGGAGTTGGATCATGGTAGATAGGACTTGAAAAGGTTATCGAAGGTGTTAGAGTCAGTGTGGGATGCTTGATTGGATATTTGGTATATTGGAGGCACTAGGTACACTAGATGCACTAGGTAACCTAGCAGAATATTGGAGTTTGAATAGATTGGATTGAGATAATGAGTTGATGAACTTATTAGCATGGTTGAGGAAGTAATCTACCAAGTCAGATAACTTCATTTGATCTTTGAGTAGGATTGATTCCTTGAGTTGATTCCAAGTTATATTTTTGAATCCTCAAGTTAAGTTAGTCTATTTAAGGTGATATTGAAGGGCTCTGCATCATATATGTTCTTGAGGAAACCTATTAGGGGAAACCAAATGAATAGCCAAAAACATGTAATGGTATCACCAAAGTAGCACCAAGAATCACAATTTATTGCTTCATCAAATTAGTTAGACTTTAAATAAAGAAACACCAAAAAACCACCAAATAAATAAAAAATTGGTCTCCTCAATCAATGTGAACCATTAACATGATCTAAGAACACCAACAAGAACCATGAATACCATTTAGAGCCTTCATATCATGACTAACTCAAATCCCAATTTATTTTCAACACTAATCAACAAGAACACTAAAATTCTATCCTCTTTAATTTTTCTCTACATTTTTCCATAACATCAAGAAAATAAATTTAAGATTAGGATACTCATTTCACTCCTCTATAACATATCAAAAGATGAGGTATGGTTGTTTTGGACAAAGTCTTTGCTATTACACTATGGGCCACTTTTTATGCATAAAAATGAGCAATATAGGTGATTTTTCAAGGAAAAAAGGATTTTTATGTTTCTTAGAAGGTTATAAAGTTTGTTAGGGTCATTAGGTTAAGCTTTAGGCATCTAGGAATTAAGATGTCAAAAATTGTAAAAAATTACAAAAGTTGTCAACGCAAAATTGCAAAAATGCTAACAACTTTGTAGGAGTTTGGGGATTGGTGAAGGGATGAGCATTTGGAAATAAGTTATTTTAGTGTTGCCAAACCTTTTCCAAGTCATAGAATTGAAATTAAGTTGCTCAAATTTTCAACTTAGTGGAAAAAGGGTTGTGGGATTGAACTGTCTATTCTGTTAGGTCTAGGTGGCCGAGTAAACCCTATCCCCAACCTCATTGTGTCTCGCTGAGCACTCAAATGTTCATAGGCACATTGAACTGAAATGTCCCTAAGGGTCACTAAATGCCGTAGGAAAGAAATCTTGTCATGCCCAAAATACAAGGGCAAAAACACACGATTTTCATCTTTAACTTAGTGGGATTAACTTTTTAAAACAAAATTTTGTGTTTTTTCCCTCGTATTTTGGGCGAAAAAACACACAATTTTTTGGGCATGAAAAATCTTTCATAGGGAATATCTCAGAGCTCGTACAAGGTATGGATGTGATTCTAGTTCCTATAGGACCATGCTATGGAGACATACAATAAACTGTCTCACTTTTTAGAGATCATACTTTGTTTTGATTTTGCGATGTCATCTTTAGTGATGTTGAAACTTGTAGTGTTGGCCAGTACAAAGTTGTCAACTGTCAAATCTCTCTCACCTTTCATCCTAGGATTAAACTATCTATTCCATTAGGTCCAAGTGGCTGGGTAAACCCTATCCCCAACCTTGTCTATCCCATTGAGTGCTCAAATGTTCTCAGGCACACCAAACCAAAACATCCCTAAGGGTCACTAAATGCCATAGGGCAGCAATCTTTGATAGGGCATATCTTGGATCTCGTGCAAGGTATGGATGCAATTCTAGTTCCTATAGGACCATGTTATCAAGACCTACAATAACCTCTCTCACTTTTTGGAGATCATACTCCATTTTTGAATTTGCAATGCCATCTCAGGTGATGCTGAAACTTGTAGTGTTGACCAATACAAAGTTTCCAACTGCCAAATCTCTCGCACCTTTCATCCTGGGATCAAACTGTCTATTCTATTAGCTTTGAGTGGCTAGATAAACCTTATCCCCAAGCTTGTCCTTTCTCATTAAGCACTTGAATGTTCTCGGGCATGCCAAACTGAAACATCCCTAAGAAAGATAATGACACATTAAGGGGCTTACATGAGTTGATAAGTTTCTATTTATCTCCCCCACATTGAAAATATCATGGATAAAACATGGTGTGATGTGTATAAGGAGGAGATTATAAAGGGTTCATAACTTTTCCTCCTCATCATAACTCACAATCTTAAGGGTTTATTAGAGGTAGGCTTAATATGGCACATATTCTAATGTGCCATAGGTTTATAAAATTGTGTCAAAACTTTCAAAGGAATGATAGATATCACTATTTTGCATCATTATGAGGGTATCTCAAGGATCTTATCTTATGTAATTTCATATTTGTGAATAGAAAATAATGCATTCACCACCTCTTGCATTAATGATACTCATGAAGGGTTTTAGATAAATGGCTACTATAATTGTCAAAACAATGCATGAGGTAAAGGCACTACGAATGAATGAGATCAAAGGAAAATATTCAAGGCAATAATAGTAAGTGTGATGAACAACTTTTTAAACCTTTGTAGTAGTGTAACTATCAACATCTCTAGATCGGATGAAACTTTGGTTGTGCATTACAGTTTTTTGATTCTTCTTTTTTGTTCTAAAATAGCCTATAGCTTACTTGAACATTCTTAACTACATTAAGTTTTAAATATCAAAATAGAACTTGTTTTGCTACCTATATTTGGATCAATCTTTGGGTGTGCATGTATCATAACCAAGTTGATAAACAAGAAACAAGGAATGAACAAGCCTTTCTTGGTTCCAAAAAAGTCATAGGAATGTAGTTCCATTGACTTCATATCTAGTTATCCAACAATAGAAAAGGCAACAATTCTAAGTATGTTGTAGTAGATAGATTCTCTAAGATTATTATTATTAATTATCTTATTATTATTAACAATTCTAAGTATGTTGTAGTAGATAAATTTATTATTATTATTAATTATCTAATTAATGAATAAACATGTCCCATGAAGGGACATGTCTATTCATGGCCTATTCTCTTTATATATAAATCTAAGAGAATGTTGCATTTGGAACACACATACCTTGAATAGGAAGTGCCATTACATTTGCATCATTGATCTTTGGAATTTAACATGGTATTAGAGTGAAACTGTAAATGTAAACAACTAGTTGAATAATGGAAGCTTGCAAACATGGTGTGAAATTAGGTCAAAATAGAGAGGAGGATGGTGACAAATTTGGAAAAATATGTAAACACGTGCAAAACATGGAGGGAATTATATACTAAGAATATAGAATGGGAAGAATGGAAGAATAGAATGAAGTCCCAGTCATAGAAATAATGATTAGCCAACATCTTTTACCAAACATTGCCCTTCCCTTCTTAGTGTATGTTAACATAATGGATTGGTGGGTAAATTATGGCAAAAATCAGCACTGACTCAACAATATCTATTCATCATGGGGTAGACAGATCCTATGCTAAGGAGATGTAACATGGCCAATAGTAAATGCTAACAGCTTGCAAATTTTGTTAGATAAGAGAACAAAAACTATAGTTTTTACCAATGAATATGGAATTGTTAAACTTATGCTATTGAATTGCTAACAAAGTCAAAGTACCATCATCTCTAATCAATCCCCTATGTTTTTGAGACACCCCCGCATGACAATTTGGTAATTGATGGGCACAAAGTTGATCTACTTCCTTTGATAAAAGGATTAATATTGCACCTTCTTCAAATGTACTATTTCAAGAAGCACACATGGGATGGAAGCCTACTTTTCATTAAGCACAACTATGGAAAAGGTCTTCCCAACTCTAAAAACCACAACCCTTTCCATGTTACTCCAATTTCAACTTCTATAATTGAATGATAGGGTTTATCCTATGCTACTATCCTTAGCATCAATTACTCTTTCTTAAGAGAAAGTTGACAAAGTTGTTGAATCCATCACACAAATTAAAAAAATACAACAATATATGCAATCCATTCTGTAGAACATAACTACCAAGTACAGGCACCACCACAAGCTTGTCCACTACATTGTGAGCCCTATAACATCACCAAGTAAGTAGGATTAGACACCACCTTTGAGATCAATCTTCCTACCTAGCTTGTTATGCACCTTGTTTTCAATTCAAAATTCTCACACCATTACTAGCCACCTCTATTGAAATCTACAATGTTGCAAAGGCTCTATTTTTAATTGAACTCAATTCTCTATGTGCCACCCCAACCAACAGTAACCAGATCATCAACAATCAACATCCAAGTTTGCCAACAAGAGAAACCCTCTTCCTAATGATGGAAGCACAAAAAGTTCCTTCCAAAGGATAGGGGTAGAAAAAAGTGCAAATTTCCTAGAAATCTCCACGTCTCATTCTGCAATTGGACATAATGGGTATTAACGCTTCTCAAGGGTTTGGGTGACTCAGGGATACATAACTCTATCTGTACTAAGATAAGCCCTTTTTTTCTCTTTCAACAACACAATCATCACCTATAGAACACATCAGAGGAATACGATAATGTAAGTCTTCTAAAAACTTTCCACACAGGTCCAGTGACACTTTTCCTAACATATTTGCTAACTACAAATAGTTGCAGTGACATATCTAGCCCTACCATTCTCTAGAAGCTAGCTTACGAGTAGATTAGGGGAATAGATTAGGCACCAATATGTATAACATCTCAGATTGTACCTCTTGGATAATAATACTGTGCATTGTAGTTAAAGTTTAACATCTATCTTATTCTATTATTTGTTTTCCCCTCATCCTCTCCCGCCTGGTATGGTTCTCAACCTCTATCATTCATAATTATGCTTCTACTATCATTTATTCCACTCAATGTGCATGTCCTCTAGGCACTATCCTTGACCCTAGATAAAATAGGGGTACAAAAAATTTGCAACATCTACTGAAATGATTGAAGAGCTTTTCCCCATACAATAACTTTGGTGCAATAATGTTTTTTAGATAGAATTTAACTGATGATTTTGGTTGCAAAAACTTGAAAAATTATTGCAGGAGGCTTGAATGTTGTGTGGAGAGATTAAGAAACCTAAACTAAGCATTGTTCCCATGCAAGTGGGTGCACAATAATTTTCTCAGTGGATGGTGCTGAAAATAAAATTAGCTGGATGCATTAAAGGGTCCTCATGAAACATAAAACTTCTATCTGACAACTGCAATGTCCTAGATCCCGTATTCATTAAAAATTACCACACATAAAGCTTCCTTTTGGGAACAAAATCATATAATTCTTAATGGGGTGGCTGTATAGCTAAAGCCTTCTCTCCAGTGACTGTGTATAGTTTCCTACCAAAAAAATGCATAACCACTAAATTTTTCAGAATGATGGAAAGAAAAACTAAATAGCAATTTACATAATTTCATGAGGCCACCTCTAGATGAAAAACATAGGAGTTCCAGGCCTCTCCATGAGACCAAATTATTTGTAAGGTTTGACATCCCCGACTTGTTTTACATACTTTCGAAAATTCTTTGTAATGTGCATGCAAAAGAAACCAAAACATGCTACACATTCAACACCTTTCTCATTTAGCTAGGAAACCTAATAAATTAAGAATCAGTGCAAAGAAACAATTACTCATATTTTAGTTTCAGCTATAGCACAGAAATAATAGTTCAAGCTTTTAAAAGAAACTAAATAATAATAATAGTTGAATATGATTTTTGGAGAATAAATTATATAATCAAATTACATGTAATTCATAATTTGGATTGACAGTCTTTTGGTAAGTAGAGTAGTCAATGACTTGAATAGTAATCAACCAACACTTTTAAATGTTTTTGGTCTAAAACCTCTTTACTATAGAGGCATCCTGCACTATTGAATAAATAAATGACTAATTATAATTGAAAAAGCCCATAACTTGGAGGCCACCCTATGTGAGGTTGTGAAACAATGAAATATAGGTTTGTGAGTTAATACATTATTGTAGCAAAAAAAATTCAACCCTACAGCCGCAATATTACCTCCCAAACCATCAGTGCCAAACCTTTTGAAAATAATATTAATTTATTAAACAACTTAAGTGTCACATGGCTAGAAAAAAAAGAAAATAATAATAAACAAAAATAATATGCATGCTTTATTATCTAGGATTTCATGCCATCCAAAATGGCTTAACAACACCTACAGATTTCTTGACACAAAATAATAACAATATTTGAATGGAATATGCTCGAGTGATAAATGCATGTGCCCATTTGAGAGACAAGAAAAAATATTAAAAATAAATAAAAGACCTACTCCAACATGCTGGGTAATGCTAGGTGGAAGTGTTTCACGACATAGGCAAGAGAATGTGATAGTTATAACATTATGGTAATATTAGTTTTAAAGAAGATGATAGTAGGTGCTCCAAAATTCATGGCCTAAATGAGAAAAGAGATTCCAAAAGATGTATTATATTATGCAAGAAAGGTCCCAGAAAGTGAGTGAAAAGATTTCTTTGACCAAGCCCTAGGCAAACTAGGCAATCCCTGGCAAAAGACTATCAACAAAGAAAGAACTCTCAAGAGAAAAGCTTGAAGAATGAAGACTTTCTCTTCTAAGAGATTAGAGAGGGTTATGAGGAGATTATAACTTGGGGAGGAGGAGTCTTGATGAATTGTGGAAGGTGTCTTAAAAGTGGGGACATTAGCCAGCCAAGAAAGCCCTACCAAACCCTCAATTTTTCTATTGTTTTTGTATGACCTATACGCACCTTGAGACCCTAAAAATCCTTGAGCATGGCTCCTATGTATCAATTTTTCTTAAGGCCAGAGGTGTTGAAACTATAAGACAAATTGATGTAGCAGTACACAATAGAAGTCTTCATATAGTGAGGAATGCTGGAAATGCTCAAATTCCCTCAACACCCAAGGTGATGTGTCCTAGTGCCAAATACCTATCATAGGTATGGATATAGGCTTAATGGAAGGTTATCACAACCCCACAAGACAAGGTAACCTAATCACTAGGTGTACCCAAGTACCAAGCACCAAAAAATCAATATGCACTATTGGATTTCATTAGCCAAAAGAGGGATCAAACCCCAAAAATTAAATACAAATACCAAGGGTGGTCTAAAATCACTTATATGGCCTATTGAGGTCCTTAAAAACATGAATCCATGATTCATTTCATCAAAGAAAACATATAGTATGAAGTTGCTTTGAAAAACCACTAAATTGGCTTGTAGCCCTCCTAGAATGAGGAAGAGATAAAAATTTGGATTCTTCAAAAGGAAATGGTGAGTTGACCAGTGATTTGGATACCCTTTTGGGTCTTATAAAATATGAAAAATTTTCCAAGCATGGAGAAGAATGAAGGTTGTTGCTATTGCAACATTAGAGCAAATTCGAAGGCCTAATTAAGGCTCCATTTGTACTGTAGGTACACTTTCTACCAAGAGAAAATAAAATCCAAAAATTAGGACATGTTTGGACATGTAAATGAGACAAATTTCTAAGATATTATCCTCTAGTGAACCCAATAACTCAATCTAGAAGGACTATTGTAAATGCAGATTTGGTGTAATCTTCATGAAGCACACCTAGGGTATGGCAACAAACTTGCCTCCTTGCATCTTCTAGAAACTAAAATTGAAAAATATTAAATTAAATTATGAAACATTTTATTCCACCAAAAGGCATCAATTTCCCATGGTGGAATATGCCAAAATAACACAGCCCTTGCAACTTGCTGATTTGTAGGCCGATTTTTGGGCAGCAGGCAATAAAAATTGAATAACTTTGAAACTATGAAGAGTTAGAACATGAAACTTTTTGAAAAATGAAATAGATAAAATTACCCAACTTTTAGATCCACTAAGATATCTTTGATCATCTGTACACATCTGTACCAGGGTCTGCAACACGTGTTTATGGAAGGAAAAATGCAGATTTTATTGCTTTCAATGCCAAAATTACATATATGTCCTCTCACCCACCTATAAGGGCTTATATAGGATGATGCCAATGGTTATATGAGTTTTTTTAACCAAATAGATATTTGGGAGAGGATTTTACAAGTTTTAGCAACTTTTTAAGAAGTTGCTCAAAGTTGCTTTGACAACTTTTAGAGCAATTTTTGCATATTTTGCAATTTTGTATATGTAGTGACCAAAATTGGTCCTAACCTTATTTTTATGATCCTTAAAGGATTTTAACATGAATAACATGAAAAAAATTTAAATACCTATGCCTCAGATCATTAATGACCAATAGTTAGACAAGGGCTTATAAAATGCCAATCTTATAACTATGGCCTTACAATGAGATCCAATGTTAAATCTATTATTCCTAACCATGACTAAAGGCCAAAAGGACCTTATTTTGAAATATTTATGGTGCTTTTTGAAGGTAGAGGGGGTGATACTACACTAAAAAGGAGCTATTGGCCCTAGAAATCCATGTGTAGGCCTAATTAGGGGCTCTCCTTGTAGCCCTTTTGTGAAGAAATCTTGAAATTAGGTACAAACCCATTATTTTTATCCATTCAAGCATAGTAAAAGTGTTCCAATAAGACCTTAGGACATCATGGAAACCTTGGTTGGACTAGGGAGTGCTATGGTACCCTAATAGACCTATAAAACCTTTGGAGGGATATTTTTCCTAGAAGAGTAAGGGAGTGGTGCTGCAAGTTTGGATCAGTTAACCTGGTGAAGAGGGTGGGAAAGGTCAGGAGATGTTCTAAGTATAAAGAGATACTATAGACCACATAGGTGTATAGAAAAAACCATGATCCACATATAATATAGAAGGTTGCATGGGGATGGGGGTAATTGGGGTACTTAGGGTACAGGTATAAGTACACCTATTTTTTATAATAGGGAACGAGGGTACTTGGGTATGTCAAACTTTATTTTTAATTATACTTTTATATTTATAGAAAACCTAAATTTATGAGTCATGACAACGATTTTTCAAATCAAGAACAATGATAAAGTTTGCAAATATAATGTATTGTTTTCAATTTTAGATTTGTTACATGTTTGTAATAATAATTTATGATAAATGTTTAGATGCATAACATAGAAAATAGGTTTAAAAATGAACAACAAGATCATAAACCATATGATAATGACATATTGCAAATGATAAATTTCTAACTTTAACACTAATAAATTTTATTTTTGATCAATATTGTATCAGAGTTTCAAACTGATTAGGTATTAAATTAAGCTTGATAAACAAATAACAGAGAAGGAAAACTTTAAACATGAACAAGATCATAAATCATATGATGATGACATATTGGAAATGATAAACTTATGCTTAAATAGTGATAAAGTTTATTGTTAATCAATATTCTATTAAAGTTTCAAATTGGTTAGGTATTGAATTAAAGTTGATAATCAATGGGCTGATATGCAAACAAAAAACTGAAAAAATAATCCAAAATCTTAGTCAAAGTCCTTATCTATGATGCTCTCCACTGAGTACCTAGTACTTGGGTACATGGGTACAAGTACCAGGGGTGTCATACATGAAGGAACAAATAATATATTATGATAACCAATAACGTCATACATGAACAAACATATAATATAAAATGATAACCAATAATGTCATACATTAAAAAACACATAATATATTATGATAACCAATAATGTCACACATGAACAAACATATCATGTATTAACCAATATTGTAATAAGTCTAATAATGTCATGCATCAAATAAATGTCATACATCAAATATAAAATGTCATATATACGTCAAATTTATATCGAATATGTCCACTGACATAAAATCCAACATATATGTGCATTGATGCCTATACATGTATGTATATCGACTATATATTCTCGTTTCCATGAGGGGAAGGAAAAAAATCTCTAGAGGTCTTCGATCATCATGTGGAGGGAAATGGTGGCAATGATGGGGTCCTCCTCACACAATCACTTGTCCTCTTATTGAGGCTCTTCTCTAACTTGAGCTGAAACAAACAAAGTAGATATGAATAATTAATTATTATACATTGAAATTAAATATATGTACACAGAAAATTAATTATTTTCTTACCAGCATCAAATAGTCACTCTAGAAGTCCACCTCGAAGGCTTGTGGATGATCAGGTGTAACAAGACCCTACAACAATTCAATCAATATAATCACTTATAAATAACATTAGAAATTTTGATACTAACTATTATAAAAACAACTAAAACCAATAAAATTCTTTCATACCTCGGTCAATGGATATGAACTAGCCATAGCTATAGCCAATCCACAATTGATGGACTACCAAAGATGAGGAGGAGTCTCAAATGTCAAGTTCTGCATGTCATACAATACATGTTACATGTAACATGAAGCATGAAACAAATATAATCAAATGAATTAAATCAACATGAAACAAATATGCCTCTAGGAAGCTCTTATAATGTCTAGGCTCCAAGTTTGTAGTGAATGTCAATAGTCCTATAGAGAACTGATGCACATGCATAATTTTTTTTGTCAATCCTTAATATGAATACTTAATAAATAGATGTATTAATTTAAATGATTAAATTGATACACACCTCTGGACTCATTGACAGAATGAAAAATGGGGCCAAGGGATCACTACTAGGGCTACCATCACTCTAACCCTAAATTTTGAACAATGTCAATAGATACTAATTAATTAGTCATTCACTATACATATGAAATGTGATCAAATTAGTTTATTATAATTTTAGTTTACCTATGTGTCAATGCCAAATGTCTCATTTAGGAGCTAATTAGTGATGAGCCCATCATCCACACTATCTCCAGCATGACTGCCAAATGTGCATAAGGATCCACATAATGTGCACGTGTGACCATGATGCACCGAAGGCTCCTCCTCAACTAATGGACTTTTGAAATGAATGAGGGTCTGCATCAAAGTAGTAATAGTCCCTAGAGCATTGGCCTCTACATGTTCCTTTGCAATTGAAGGAATAGTCACATGCTCACCATATGGCTTGATCACAGGTGCTCTAACTGCATTAGGGTCATGAGGTGTGGTCACAATATGCCCCTGTCCTCTCAAATGATGGCCCCCCACCTCTACCCTGAGAGTCTAATATATAAAAATAAATGGGGATCTCCCCAAGGACAAACTCACAATACAATTTCCTTAAGAAATCCATTGGGACCTCATGATTATTGCAAGGATGGGCATCAAACACCGTCCACCATCTATCCCAAAAATTATTTCTAATACCATCACGTATGCACCAATGGATGGGAAATCATTTAGTACCCTCTCTAACAATATCTTGTTCACCAAACTTTCTAAATAATGCACATATTCTACCTTTCAGTATATCCTTTTTTTTAACATCTTGATATGATAATTTATTTGCATAATATATTTTTTGTTCATCCCTCTTAACCCACCAAACATCTAACTGACCACTAATAGAAGCTATGTGGGTCTTAATGGATTCAAGGGATGATTCCAATTGAGCTCTCATTGTATTGGTTTGTGCACAATCTTTCAACTGACCAATGAGTGCTTCTAATTCAGTTTTGCCTCTTTCTATTTCATTTATTACGTTTTCTTGTGTGCCAAGAGGAGGTCTTGCAGTTGGTTTAGGTTGCAAAATTTGTTGTTCTTTTTGTGGAGGGTTTTGGTTTTGATCTTCTTGAGGGTTTTGTTTTGGATCTTGTTGAGGGTTTTGGTTTTGAGCTTCTTGGGGATTTTCTAGTTCATTATTCACATTTCCTGATAAGAAATCAATTGAAATCTAAATAAATAAACAAATTTAAAGAAAAATCCAAAAAAACCTACAAAACAATATAAAAAAACATATAAAACAATGCAAAAAGAAAGTTAGATAACATATGACGTGCTTTTGATCTTGAAATTTGATGGCAAGGAGGCATATTGGCAAGGTAGGTGGTGAAAATCTTGTATTCTCTCAATCCACGTATGCATTGTGAGGAGGGCAAACTAGAAAATAGAGGAGAAATGAATGGGCTATGAGTATGGACCCCATTTATAATATTTTGGTTTTAAAAAAGTGCATATATGCTATAGCCTGTATGTGCTATGGCTTAGGTTACGCAAACCATAGCATATGCGCGCTATTGAAAATTAGAAGAAAAAAAAATGTGTCACCTTTTTGGCACCATAACCTAGCGCACTTACCCTGGCATGGATAGCTAATTGAATATTCTCACTATCTAAGATTGTGGCAGATAATTTTGAGTATCTTCTATATGAATTTAATGTTAGGTGAAGAAATGTTAAGTCTGGAAGAAGTTATGTAAGTTTTGGTGATGTTTGTTCTGAGATAAAGTTTATAGAGGCATGTTATGGTAAGCTTTTTATATCTCTTAGTATAATTTTTATTTTGAGAATCAAGGTTGAGGATGTGTAATAGATATGTTGATGATGATATGGTTAATCTCACTTGTCATAATATTGTGTGTACGATAAGTTATTCAAGCTACAATGCAAAAGATTAATGTTATCACCAAGTATAATGTGGTCTTAATCTCATCCTCTAATAATTAATTGAGAAGGTGTAACAACCAAACCAAGGAATTATTTTATGGAATCGATATAAATGAAGGAAATTTTCCTTAATCATGAGTATTAAAGAGAGGTGTTTGTAAGAAGCACAAAGATTTGAATGTGAAGTTAAGCAAAGCAGTGCAGAAGTGAAGGAAACTTCATTGCCAAGTTTTTATTATGTGATCCGAGTTTTGATAGTTGGATTTGAGATTGGTGGCTTCGTCTACAAGGTCTAATAGTTATTGGTTTAGTTGATAGAATAGAGGAAGGGGGAACTTAATAGTATATTACTTGTTTGGGCAGTGAGCTCTTCTTCTAGTTGAAACTGCATGTTTGGACAGTAGGCTCTTCTTGTATATATTGTACTAAAACTTCTAATAGGGTTGGAATCTTGCAAAAAGGATTCAAAGTCTCCTAACAATGATTATATGTACTAAATTTTGTAATAGACTCCTAATAGGGTCCATCCTCTAACAAGGAATATTTATATTAGTACATCATCTTGTGGGAATCATTCCCTTTGGGGTTTTCCCTCTGATCAAGGTTTTCCGTAGTTAACATATCTGGTCTAATTGTTTATGTGCATTTTGTTATGGTTTCTATTTACTTTGGTTTAATGGATAATAAATATTTTAATTTTTCGATAACTAATTCACCCCTCCCCCTAGTAATCTTGGTGGAGTATTGTTACTAACAAAAACACTTTGTCATGAAATAATTTCTTTCAAAAATGTGTCTGACTTTAACTCAAACTCCCCCTTAGTTGTTTCTTCTCCATTCTTATCACTTATCACCTTTATTTTTCTCACCAATGGCAGTTGGAGCTATTAGGGTGAGTTGGGACTTTCAAAAAAAAATTGATGAGTTTCCATAATATCAGCATAGCATATGTTCCATCTGTCTTGTACCTTCTCCAAAATTTGAAATTAAATCTCTAGCTCAACAGCTAGGTCAATGAATTCTGCAATATGTGCAAAATTTATGTCTTTCTTCAAAATTTACTTAGCAACATATATAACCTTCTGAATTATATCTATATACAATGATAATTGAAGTTGAATTAATGTCAACTTAGTCTGTATCTATACATCTTTAGCTATGATCTTAGCTAACTGTGTCTAATTCTATGTAAGTTCACCAAATGAAAATAAACTTGAACTTTCATTCTTGCTCAATGATTGAACATTAGTTTTCATACTTGAATGTAATAGTTCTAATGATCTTTTAGTATTAGCTGTAAAGAAATCTATATGAAACAAGTTTAAGTATAAAGAATTTATGGTTTTCAAAACTATTTCCAATTATGTAATAGTTCTAGAGAGCTTGACTTTTTACTATATAAGTTCATGTGAGACTTTCTGCAATACTTTATGCTCCATTCTCCTTTCAGACTATTGTAACAACTTCTCATTGGTTTCTATGTCCTCTTTTTGAACTTCACCAACTACATATACTAGTTCATCAAAAACTATATGCTGATGATATGCATCTATAATACCAAAAGAATTTGTGGAAAAGTCTTTGATAATATGAAATACATGTTGTCTCTTTTGTTCTTTCTTTAATTGTGCTTGTTTGTCCTTTTGAGTCAACAAGATTTATACTTTTCCATTTTCAACAAACTCTATTCTTTATTCTTCCTCTTGTGCAACTATCAACTTCCTTTTTGGTTTCACTTATGCATATGCCTTCTTTCTCCTCTTTGATGGGCTTCCTTGTAGTAGCTCAGAAGTAGGTTGTGTTTTCCTCCTTCGAGTGATGAAAACCTTGCCCTTTGGCTTTGGTGGTGTCACCATTTGTTGCATATCTTTCTAGAGGTCTTCCTTTACCTTCGATGTAATTATTATAACCTTTTGTTGTTTTTTGAACTTCTATTTCACAACTACAAGCTCATTTCCTTTTCTTTCCATGACCTCTAAGAGTTGACCTAACCCTTTTCCTTATTCCATTTTTCTAGCCTTGGAAAATTTTATTTTTCTTTTCTTTCCTTCCTTATGTGTGCCAGCTTCAGTAGTCATCTCAATAATAACTATTTTATATGCACCAAACTCCTTGAGATTGTCATCTATGTTGTCTACCAGTAGTGAAATGATAGCTACCGATATATTATCAATATTTACCTCATAAGGAATAGGCCTTAAGAAAGCTACCCTTAGTATTACTGCTTGAGCATAAACAAAATTTCTATCTATAATGAAACATAGACCATCATAATATTTATTGACAACTGAGTTTTGAATCCTCATCCTTTTCTTCATTTTATTTTGAATTCATCAAAATAGTTGTCTATGACTACTTCAAAATTATCTCCCAATCTCTTTATTAGGTCATTTAGTTCATCTAAAATAGTCTTGTTTCTATCCCATGCAACTATTCCAATAGTAGGGAAATAGTTATGTACATATAAAAATATACAAAGTAATAGGGAACCAAACTTACATGATTTGTTCTTAGCTTTTCTTACTGCTTCCAAGTTCTCTATAATTTATTGTAATCATAGTTCGAAAAGATCATATGCATGATCTTTCTTCACAATTTTGTATCCCAAATCAATTGCAATGTAAGGCATGTTGTTCAATCTTCTAGATTGATAAAACTTGTGTGTAATCACACAAACAATGAATTCAATTAGTGGATCCTCAATGTTGTCTATTGACACTCCATGGCCATTCCACTTCATCTTGCTTAGGTTTTCAATTTTATTCCATCTATAACTCCTTATTCTCTTAGGTCAATTCAATGTAGGATACCCAATTACTCTTCGAATGATTGCCTTGTTGATTTTGGTTGGCCCACCTTCTAGCCATACTTTCATGTCATGAAC
The DNA here is from genome assembly GCA_028749045.1 of Cupressus sempervirens. Lineage (NCBI taxonomy): Eukaryota > Viridiplantae > Streptophyta > Pinopsida > Cupressales > Cupressaceae > Cupressus > Cupressus sempervirens. The sequence continues at coordinate 872,627,150 of CM053792.1, forward strand.
TCAGCTTAAAACATTTTTTGTCCATTTATTCTTGTAAACTTTAGGAAAATCTAGGGTATGAGTCAGCCCTTTGTTTGCAATGATTTTGAATTCATCTTTGAGAATTCCATCAGCATATTACTTATCATAAGCTATCCTAATTTCAAAATCTCCAATTTTTCTAATCTTATATTGATAACATGATTTGATGTCTTACACAATCAAGACTCTAGGTGGAATAGATAACAATGCTCCAACATTATCAACATGGATTTCAATATTAGCTATGTTTCTAAAATCTGGTGTAGGTCTATGATCATTCCTTATGATTGTAGCATTATTATCCTTTGTCATTTCACTTCCAAGTGCCATTGTGAACTAGCTTTTTCAATAAAAATATTATTACAAAATACCTTGACTTAGCAATAAGAGTAATACTTTCTTCTCTTTATAAATTTGATAATATCTTGTTGTGATTCCTTGTTCTGGTTGTTGAGATCATTTTTTAATCTTCTGGAGAACTTTTTGATCATTCGGTAAGAGTGAATAATCATTCAAATCTGATATATAACATTTTCTTTTAGCTTAGTTCTAAAATTAATGTCCTAGTACTCCAATATTGTGTGAAACCTAGGCTCAATCTTAAATAGAGTTTGATCAAATTTATGCACTCAAGAATAACCAATTCACTTGGTAAGTATGTAATTCTTCTTGATCACTCGGTCTATACTGCAAGACTCGCTCAGTATAGACTATACCACTCATGCTCAGTACTTACTACATTTTCATTTCTAACATTTTTCAATGTATCTCTAACTATGCAAATATATATTTTCATTTATTTAATGCTAGGAACTGATGTAAAATATAGCTTTCAAGTATACAATTCCTACATACTTCTTCCCTTTAGTGACATGTGGTGTGATCATGAGATCCATTAGATTGGGTGATCATAGTATCTTCTACTCTTCTGCTTCTAGCTCTTACTACCTCTATCCATGATTTTTTTTCTAGTTTTTCATCTTCATTTCTTGGTGCTAGTTTAGGTGTCTTGGTTTTGCAGTTCCTACTGATATGTCCCACACTAAGATAAGTAAAACAAACTATCTCACCATTTAACATTTCTTATAATTTCCTCTAAAATGTGCCTTGATGCCATTCTCTAGAATGTGTCCATATTCTCCACAAAAGTGACAACAATACCATGTGTTATAATCCTAGACATAGAAATTGAATTTCTTTGTTGTATGAGTTAGTTTTTTGGTATGTCCAATCTTTCCATAGTAATGACATGTAGGTTTACCTTTTTATTTTGCATTCCTTTGTTCTCCACTTTTGGATGATTCTACTTCTTTAGTAGTTAAAAATTGCTTGTATCCAAGTCTTGATGTGTCTTTTTCTCTTGGTGACTTCATCATGTCTTAAATATGTTTGATTGCTTCATTTGGTTTGTTCATCCTTTCCTTGAGTTCCTTTTCATGCCTTAACTCATTCTTCAATTTCCCATTTTGTAACTTTAGATTTGTGATCTCTAAATCTTTTCTATTTACTTCTTGATTTGTAATTACTAATTAGTTTAACATATGAAGTTGAGTATTTGTAAGCTTGTAAACTTCAAATGATGTTTCTTCAAGTCTTGTAGCTATCTTCCTTTTTTATTCTTTAGCCATGATCTTATCTTCTATTTCTTTCTTCTTTTGTTCAATAGCTTCATATAGTGTGACAGATTGAATTTCTTATTTTGTCTTCAAATCTTTTTCTTCCTTCAATAGGGAACCTTTTTTCTATAGTAATTTTGTCATTGATTCATCTTTGTTACCTTTATTTTTATTATCCAACAATGCTTCTGTATCAGCTTATGTGCATCAAGAGTTTCATTAAGTTGTGTAGCCATTTCTCTTCTCCTTTTGAGGGATTTTCTCAACTCTTCTTTTGTTGTCTCTAATTATTGCAAACTGATCTACATTTCAATTATCTTATTTTCAATGATCTTTCCCATCTTGTATACTTCCATCTACATGATCTTAGACTCTCAATCTATTAAGATTTCTGACAAGAGAATTGTGCTCTAATTAGGATCTTGAACTTTTGACTTCAAAATTAATTTGATTAAACCATACCTAATTCATCATTAAAAATATAATGTTGAAACATAAAATAAGTTCATCACATCCATAATAGTTCAATGCATAACATAATAATTTAATATCCATAAACACTTCAAGATGAAGGTAAAATTGGGGTGGGGATCAAACCAACAAATCTTCATTATTGCAACAATAAAGTTAACCAATTAGGATTACAATGTTTGATCATAAGATATGATCTACCTAGTGAAAGGTATGTCCTGTCAAAGACTTAAAAGACTATTACATCTTGCCTTGTTTGAGGGCTTGGCACTTATAATGAAGTAGGGACTCTAGTAGGAAATTTACATAGTCTTGTTAGGACCACTCTATTAAGAGTTTTTGTTTATCTTAATTACAAAATAATTTCCTCAGTACCTGACCCTCAGTATGCTCTATAAGTTGATCTTGGGTTTCTTCTTTCCTTTGCCTCTAATTTGGTAAATATGTTTAGTCCTTGACTATAATGATTACTCTCTTTGCTTCATCTGTCTCTTTAACTCCTTCACATGTATGTATCATTTTTGCTTTTACTCCTCCTCTTGCTTCTTTCACTCTATGTGATTCTAGGGTTAGAATCCTCAAATAGATTTCATGTAGAGCTTCTAGATCTCAATCAAAGGTTTGAACTTCATCATCTTCTTTCATTTATGTCCATTTTTTTAATGGTTGAATTATTTTCCTAGGGATCATAACCTTTTTTTAATGATGCATAATTAGAATCTAATCTAGCTCTATAGATATTAAATCTCATTGAAATGTTGGCCAAAATAATTCACATATGAGATTGTACCATTAAAAACTCACACATAAAAACTACATTGCTTGACACCTGAGTGCTTTGACACTTGGTCATGTATGTTGTTAATTGGCTTCTATAAGTTTGTATTCTCGATGCTTGATAACTTCTCAATATACTCATTTTTCATTATATTACTCAAATCATATTATATTCCTTGTCTCACATATCTAGTTGGTCTCTATATTTCTAAATTATTGACAATCATTTCTCTACTTGGTCTAAGTGTTACATTCTCAACCTTGATTAGATAACTCGGTCATAGTGATGACTTTGTACTCCTACCTAGTAAATGACCTACAAATGACTTAGTGTTTGGTTAGTAATCAACAATATAAGCTTAGAGATCAACAAAACTTAGCTTTTGAATCTCATAGATCATGTTAGTAGTTATTTCATATCTTTTCCATTGCATGAGCATAGAAGGATTTGAGGTTTTATCCGCTTTGTCCAAATTTGGATGTATGTTTTGGCAACTCGTACCATAGGAAGGAATCTGAGGTCTACCCACCTAGGTTTTTTAGAGCCTAAAGAAGAAGAAGGATTTTAGCCTTATATTTTGCCTGGGTTCTAGACAAATTGTGTCCATCATAGGATATAGCTTCCCTTAAATGCAATCTTGTCTTGGCTACTTGGTAGTTGAAACCTGTATTAAATTAGGAGCCAAAAAAATGGTGAATCTATTGGGTAATGTGTTGAATCTATCTAATATAAAAACCTTGAGAATCTATAAAGAGATTCAATACAACAAGAGGAAAAGCATAAAAACATTTTCTACAATAGTAAGGTTGTGATGTTTGTTCCATTTATTTGTTGAAGATTCACATCTCACAGTAATGCTTTATTCACAAAAGTAATACCTTTAAGAGTTGGAGGAAAATTATGTGCTACAACCAAACTAATTTTATCATCAATTAGTTTAGCTATGTGCAAGGTGTTGTAAAATTTAAAGTCAGGAATAGTCAGATGTGTTTTTCCTCTTTTCTATGTGTGAAAATCTCCAAGAGTGGTTCGATTATTTGCAAGTTCCTCACAAGTAGAAGGTCTAGTTCAAATTTATCAAGTAACAAATTATGTTTCCAATTCTTGTCTCACAATTGTGTGTACAAAATCTAAATATTTGTGTACTAGTTCCAAATTGATTTCATGTGAATATTTAAAGTACTTCTAAAAATTTGTTGAGAATATCCAAATCTTCTGTGAGTAGTTATTGAAAAGAGAAGTTATAAATTTTTGATTACAGAGTTAAAGTGTTTTATGCATCAATTGTTTATGAAGTTGAAATGTTAAAAGGAAAATCACAACAATCATTTTGTAGTCCTCTTTCCAATGAGGTTGTGGCTCTACATGGATTTTATGTATGGTGTGAAGTAGTTCATGTTTACAGTAGTACATAATCAAAAGATCAAGTTTTACCATCAACACTCAAGGTACTTTAATTTCATATGTTTTCTTCCATGAGAATGAAGTGGTAGAAATAAGTGTCTCTATTTAGTAACTTTCAACACTAGGATAAAGGGGTAAATGTTTATTTCTAAAAATGGAGTCATATTTTAGATCTAATGGTTGTTTTCCTAGTCATGAAAGTGTGCTTTAAGAAGTCATTATGTTGAAACAAGAACTTTGTAATTAGATCATTACCCTCATAAGAAATATAGCAGGAAACATTCAAGGTCTAAATGATGTTCAATTCTACATGAAGTTTAAGTTAGCACTCATGGATCTTCATGTTTATTTTAGAACTAAGAAATATTCATGGCCCATTGTTCTCCTAGAAGTTTTCATGTCTGATTCAATTGATTGGGAAGCACATTTAAGACTACAAAAGGTTTTGAAAATTGAAGAATATGTGAAAACTAGGGAGAGTTATTTGTTTAAGGATGGATATAAAATTGGATCTCTTAATAGTGTTAGTAAGTGTGCTAAAAATCATAGTGAATGTGATGAATCCCTAGATGATGATAAATTATCTTCCAATTTTGAAGAGAATGATTCATTTTTTAGTGAATCAAATGATTGCAATCAACATGAGAAAGATGGATATATAACTGAAAATGAATCATGTGACAGTATGTATGAGAGTGAAGAAATTTCTAACAGCAGTAGAGATAACTCTTCTAATAATGAAAATGAGCATGGTGAGGTACCTAGTGTTAAACTATTATTTTGAGGAGGAGAAGCATGTAATGGTAAGGTTTTTGACTTTTTAGATAGTACTACTAATGATACTACTATTATAAGTGTTTCAGATCATCCAGATTATGATCATAGTGAAGGAGAACAAACTTGTGATGAAGTCTTATTAAACATTGATACGATTTTAGAACTATTGGCTCATGTTTTTGAAAGGTATGCAAATAATTTTAAGGATGCCCCTTGTTTCCCTTGTTATGTTCTTTCCCATGATGAGATCCTTTCCCTAAAGTTTGATGCTGAAAGTAATACAAAATCATAATATTTTGTGTCAAGTTTTGGAGGTGTATATGACAATAGTTCAAATGCCAATACACATGATGACTTCTCTAATGTGGAGAATAATACTAATGGGAGACTTAATGTGATTCAAATTCTTCTCATGTTGATGATGTAGCAATGAGTTTTGATTTCTTGTATGATGAAAAGGAAAGGGTTGGAAGTTGTGATATTGATTTTGAGTTTTCTTTTTGTGTTGATGAATCTCATGATGAAGAGTTTGATAGATTCAAAGTTCATTCCAATGATTTGTTGGAAAAAGATAATGATAGTAATCAACATATTGCATATCAAGGATTTTTGGTACTTGTTGAATTTGATTGGATGAACAAAAAGATTGCAAATAAGGAGAAATCAGATTTCATATACCCTTCACAAGTGGATACACAAGGTGATTTACAAATTCATGATATATATGACTTAAGAAATCAAGTAGAGTATGAAGCCATTGTGATTGCTTTGGATAGCATGCATAAGTCATTTGGTGTAGAGGAATTTCAGCATGATTTTGAAATACAAGAGCATGTTGATCTACACTTTCATAATGAGCAAGTTGTAGGCAATGATTTGTAGTTTTAACATGCATTATGAAAGTGTAGATGTAGAGTTGATTTCACCAAATGAGCTGATTGAGAATACTAATTTGATTGGTGAAATTGATAGAAGTGATAATTACAACTTACTTCAGGAAGATGTAAATGAAAATCAGGTCTATAAAAGAGGTAAGAAGTTTTGTTGAAGTTGCGGTGGCCCATGGCCATTCCTTGTATAGTTTCAAAGTAGTTTTATTGTTTTCAATAAAGTTGTTCAAGGGAGATTGTTGGAGTAGTCTTCTTCTTTGAGAGGTTTGAATTCTTTCCATACCCACAAAGGGACATGCATCCTTAGATAGAGCCACTATTAGGACTCAAAATTGAAGCACTAATTTTGAGTACCATTCTAATTACTTAAAGGATCAACCATTAGAGTCATCTTTATTTTTAACTTTGAAAATGCATAAATCAAAGTTAGTAAGGTGTTTTTGTGAGGATAAGTTTTTGTGAGAAACTAGGTGTATCCATGACCAAAATTAGGAGCATCCATAGTGTTAGGCATCTTCTTAATTTGTAGGTGTATCTTTTTAGCATGAAATAAATGTGCACCATAGAAGACTGAGAGTGATGAAGGGGGAAAAGATGTAGAGGAGGATCATCATAGTAAAGATGATTGGTGAAAATTTTGTATAGATAATAAAACAAGAAAGTGATGATACTGAAGAAACCACAGAGATCCATAATGATGATAATGAGAATAAGGAAGAGACCTTAGAGATTCTAGATGAGAAGCATGACCAGGAGACACACAAGATTGCTAAAGAACACAGTGAAAAAAATACCACGAGATAAAAATGATGATACTATCAATCTTGGTGTATTTTCATGAGGGATGGTTTTGCATGCTAAGAATTGCCACTACCATGTTTCAACACATGTGTCAGATGTGGGACACCAAATTTTGTGTGGTCATAGTCTATGTCAATTACAACTTGGATATCGATGGATGATAAGTGAAGTATTGTTGGAAAGGGACATGTTGGGCAACATCATTCTTAGAAAAGCCAAAGCTAAAATATGAAACCTATATCGATTTTTCCCATGGTCACCATAAAATGAACAATGTAAGAGGGTTGCCAAAACTAAAGAAGCTTGAAAATGTTATGTATAAACAAGGTAAGTGCAAGAAGTTAGATCTCAGTTTTGGGAAAAAATTGGAAGTGTTTTTCCTATTTTTGAAATTTATTGTCAATTGATGTCAAAATTTGATGCATTTAGAGATTGAGTCTAAAAAAAACTTCAAAAATAAAATTGCATTGTTAGGAATATACTTTTTGAATATGTAATTTATTTGTATACCGATATGATAGATTTTTTTTGGTATTGATCTTTAAAAACCACTTCTTCAAAATGCATGTTTTGGGACCATACCACACTCATGTACAAACACCATAATTTGACACAAATAAAGGAATTTTTGTCAATCCTTTTAAAAGAATTTACCAAACACACCAAAGATTGAAGATAATGTTTTTCCTTAATTTTTCATTGAATATTTTCCTTTCTATTAATTTTAATTGGCTATAAAGGTAAATTTTAAAACCTCTCATGTACAAACACCATAATTTGATCAAAATTTCACTTTTTTAATAATTTTTTTTCAAAAGCTTTGTATGTAGATATGTGGCATATAAATTAATTTAAGAAAAATCATAAAATTAAAAGTTATTAAAGTTTTAGTCAACCTCACTATTTCACATTTAGCTACTACCTTTGATTAAAAAATAATACAAAGATAGGAAATAAAATCATAATACTATGAAATTTATATTTCTAAAATTAGGATAGTCAGACCTCTAATGGGTTTTACTTTGATAAAATAATTTCATCGGGAAGACCCTCAAAAAATTATGGCAAGGCACAAATTTGTCACTTCATTGCGTTGGCCAAATCTTGAGAAGTAAAGGCATAGGCTTGGTCTCAATAGGCTTATCCTGAACTAAAATCCAAGGTAGGAAAAAAAATCCCACACCATGCTATAGGAAATAGGCACCCATTATTTGAAATTCAAAAAACAAGTACCCATTTTGAAAAATTAAAAGTGGCATTTAAAATCTCCCCCAAAAAAATAAATTTGAATTTTTTAGAAACGGGTACCCATTTTTTAAAAGTAAAATTTTGGTACCTGATTTCTGAAAAATGAGTACCCATTTTTTCCTTTAAAAAAATAGATATCTAATTCTAAAAAATCCAAATTTTTTATGTTTTCAAAATTTGAAAATTTAAAAGTGGCATTTAAAATCACTACTATGTTTAACCTCATTTTTCTACCAAAATTTTTGACCATCAACTAAATACGTTTAGGTTGGTCAGAATGTTAAGGAATTTTTTTATATTTTTTACATGCAAGCCATGTGTTGGTCAAAATTTTGACCAACGCAAGGGTGGTGGTAGAAATTTTGACCAACACGGGGATTATACATCTAAAAAAAGAAACATTTGTTACTTTATATCTTTTTTGTGTGTGGGTTTTCTATGTTTTCATATGGTTTTTTCAAGAGTTTCCTTTGTCTGTGTGCATTGGACCAGATGTTGTTTCATGTTATGATAAGTCTATGAAGTTATGCATGTGAGATGATCTCTTTGCTTCTGAAATTGCATGAACTTTCTATTTCATGTTATCTTCAATCATACACATTGGTGATTAGACTTGTAAGTTGAACATCATTTGTGGTTATTTTCAGTTGAATGGTTACACTTCTTCATATGTTCAATTGATTCAAGTTTTGTTAAAGAACAAGGCACACGAGGCCTATACATCTAAAAAAAAGAAACATTTCTTACTGTATGTCTTTCGCGTGCATGGCTTTTCTATGTTTTTACATGGTTTTTACAAAGTTGTAGGTCATCAACATATAATTTCAGCTACAACATGGTAGCTACTGTTGGAAATATAGATGAAGTAACTGAGAGGGGAGGGGTGAATCAGTTACCACAAAAATAAAACCACAAATCCTTGAGATGTCTTAATATTTAATTACTATTGATACTCAATAGCCACATAGATAAATGTTGAAATCTCATAGATGTGATGTTAACTTATTAAGAATTCAAAGTGATTAACATGTATGAATAAAAGAAATAACATGAACACAAGTGACACCAGATTTAACATGGAAACCCAATATGGGAAAAACCACCAAGTAACTAGTCACCAATTTTTCACTCTTCTGAAGTGAGCCCTGTTAGGAGCCAACCCTATTAAAGGTTACAAAATAGACTATTAGGTGTGACCCTATAAGAGGATTTAATCACCTTGTTAGAAGTGGCCTTGCTAGAGGACTTTATAACAATTCAACAAAACTTTTAGCTTGTTAAAGGATTTACAAAATGGCTATTAAACCAACTTTGTAAAGAGATTTTGGATTCACTGTTACAATGATTAGAAAGAAACAATGAAGTGACCTGATTGATATGCAACTTATCTTTTGCTGATTACAGATCTCTGTTATGCTTTACTGGATCCTTACTAATCGAATGCAACTTTGCAGCTCCTCCAGGATATCTAATCCTTCATCAAAATTCTCTCAATATTTTCTTATTCCATTCTCATCCATATATTCACACACACTTGAGTTGACAACTTGAACATCTATATATACCTTTCAGATTATCAAGTTAGCTCAAATATAAGTTACAACAACTAAAGAAATCATTACATTGGTCGGCTAAATTTATTGCATGAAATAATTGAACTTAATATCAAGACAATTAAATCCTTCACTAGCCAACTCAGTTCGGTAACCACTACTCTAGAATGGTTTTCTAGTGTTAACCAAGTGAAGCTCGGTAAACACTGCAAACTCTAAAAAAATCCTTTGGAGACAGAGTGAACTCAGTTAGCACTGATCTTCCTTTGCTAACCTTGTGAGCTTGGTAGAAGCTAATTTTTCTTCCACATGTCCTTTGATGACCAAGTGAGCTCGGTAGACATTAAATTTTCTTCGTTAACCTTGGGAGCTTGGTTAACACTAACTTTTTGCTACAAAAACCTTTGATGTCCAAGTGAGCTCGATAGACATTAACTTTCTGTGTAATATTCAAGAACGTTCGGTGGACACTGTAAATTGCTTTGTTGATCATTTGAGCTCAGTAGATTTTGTCTTGATGAATGATATGACATTTGTGTAACATCAAAGACAATACAAAATTAACAATTGTATCCAACAATCTCCGTCTTTGGCATTGATGGCAACACAACATGTCATAGCAAAAATGAAATTTCAAAACAAGTCTTTTTTTTTTTTCAGAACAACTTTCTCTTATTAGATAGAAAACCCTCCCTCTTTTAGTAATCTCCCTCTATGAAGGAATTACATAGCAAACTCTTCCTCTCAAACAAATTTCAGAAAGACAGTAAAACTCTTCCTCTTTGACAACACATGCCAAAGACAACACAACTCAAATGAATTTTAATGTACCTTCAGTACTAATTCATATGCAATATTTCCTGATTATGCTACATCAACTGATAGATCTTCAACTTGGTATGCGTTGATGTATCACTAAAACTTCATTTTAGTGAACTTCAGATAGGGGAGTGACCCCTAACTTACCTCTTAGATACATGAATGCATCCTTAGGTAATGGCTTTTTGAGTATCTCAGCAATTTGTTCCTTTGTATGGACATATTCCAATTTGATCTCCTTATCTTGCACCAATTCTTTGAAAAAATGATATTTTATTGCAATGTGCTTGGTTTTGGAATGCATCACTAGATTCTTAGATATGTTGATTGCACTTGTATTATCACAGAACATAACAACTAGTTCTTTGATTTCCACCTTCATGCCTCTCAACAACTATTTAAACCAAACAATATTAGAATAGTATACTACTGCAGTAACATATTCTACCTCTGTTGTAGATTGGGATGTATAATTATACTTTTTTCTTGTCCAAGAAACTAACTTGTTTCCAAGAAAGAATGCTCCTCCACTTGTACTTTTTCTATGATCAAGGTTTCTTTCCCAATTAGCATCAGTAAACACTTTCAAATCTAGATTACCTCCAAATTTGTACCATAAACCATAATCTTCAGTTCCTTTCAAATATCTCATTATTCTTTTGATTTCCATCATGTGACTTTCTCTTGGTTTTGTTTAAAATCTTAATACAATACCAACTGCAAGGGCAACATCTGGCCTAGTATGAACTACATAGTGTAACTTTCCAATCATAAATCTATACAATATTTTCTCTACTTCTTTTGATTCATCTTCCTTGGTAAGTTTTAATCTAGTACACATAGGAGTCCCAACTGGTTTACAATCTTCCATACCAAACTTTTTCAATATCTCCTTTGATGTATTTTGATTTAGTGATGTAGATACAATTTTTATTCTGCTAAATTTGAAGACCAACAAAGAATTTGATCTCACCAAACATAGACATTTCAAATTCCTTGTTCATTTTCTCTAAAATTTTTTTGCAAAGATCATCATTCCCTGTGAAAATAGTATCATTTACAAATATTTCTGCCAAGACAATCTTATCATATGGTCCTTCTTTTATATACAAGCTATTGTTATCAATAGTTCTTTGGAAACCAATCTAAATAAGATAGTTATGCAATCTTTCATACCATGCTCTAGGGGCTTGTTTCAGACCATACAATGCCTTGTGTAATTTGCAGACCATGTTCTTCTTATCTGGATCAACAAAACCTTTGGGTTGTTCAACGTAAACCTCTTCATCCAGTATACCATTGAGGAATGCTGACTTGACATCCATCTGATAAACTTTGAATCCTTTGTGAGCAGCATATACAAGTAAGGTTTTGACTCCTTCCAATCTTGAAATAGGAGCAAAATTTTCTCCATATTCTATTCCTTCTTCTTGAGCATATCCTTTGCATACTAGTCTAGCTTTGTTTCTTGATACCTTACCATCTTCAGCCAACTTGTTTCTGAATACCCACTTAGTTCCAATCACATTTTTATCTTTAGGCCTGGGTATAAGAGTCCATGTCTTGTTTTTCTCTATCTGCTCTATCTCTTCATTCATAGGCTCAATCCAACTATCATTTCCCAATGCATCTTTGATATTTCTAGGTTCAAAATCAGCAAGTAAACAAGTATCTTTCAACTTACTTCTTGTCATGGTTCCTTCAAATTTGTCTCCAATGATCTGATTTACTGAATGATGTCTCCTAATGTATTTTGCTAATATAGGTTCCTTTCCTTTTGAATGAATTTCATTTTTGTCCTCTTGCACTTCAACTTTAGGTTTTGGTTGTTCTGGCTTGATAAATATTGGCTCAGGTCCTTCAGACTTGGTAGACACTTGCTTGGTAGCATCTGAATGTAACTCAGGTTGCTGTAACTTGGTTTGAACTTCCTATAACTCAGTTACTGATGACTCAGGAGCAGAAGATTCCTAATTGACTGGTATTGTATCAAAGTCAATAAAAACAAACTTTCTATAATCTTTTGGTTCCCTTTTTCTTTCTTCTTTAATCCTTTATGCAAACTCATCAACTTTCACATGTGCACTTTCTATGACTTTGTAAGTAGACAAGTTCAAACATCTATATGCTTTACTTTTGCAAGAGTATCCCAAAAATATTCCTTCATCACCTTTCACATCAAATTTTCCTTTTCTAGATTATTTCAAAATGTAACATTTACTTCCAAATACTTTTAGGTAACTTACATTAGGTTTATAGCCATACCATATCTCGTAGGGAGTTTTGAATGAGTCCTTTTTTAGCTATACTCAGTTCAAGGTATGAATTGCAGTGCTGATAGCTTCCTTCCAATATTTGATAGCAGTGCTCTTTTCAATCATTAAGGTTCTTGCACAATCCATGATAGATCTGTTCCTCTTTTCAGCTATTCCATTTTGCTCAAGAGTTCCAGGGGTTGATACCTATCTTTTGATTCCTCTTTCAATTCAAAAGTTATTGAACTCATGTGAAATGAATTCTTCACCTCTGTTTGACCTCAAGAATTTCAATCTTTTCCCTGTTTCCTTTTCTACTCTGGCCAAGTACCATTTGAATTTCTCAAATGCTTCTGATTTGTTCCTTACATACATGACAATCATCATTCTTGAGTAATCATCAACAAAAAGAATGAAGTAATTTTCTCCAGTATAGCTTTCAATTCCAATGGGTCCACATAAATAAATATGCACAATTTCTAATATATCTTTAGACTGTTAGTTTTTACTTTTAAAACTAGTCTTTCCCATTTTACCAATCTAACAATTCTTGTATAGACTGACCTCTAGTTTCTTTATGTTAGGAATGCCTCTTACCTTCTATGCCATAACCAACCTTTTACAATTTGAGCAACGAAACATGAACATTCACCAAGTTCAAGATAAAATAAGTTACCTTTGGTTTGAGTGCCTGATCCAATCAGTTTTCCTTTGCCATGCAACAATATTTCTTTTCCATGCATGAATTCTACTTTGAATCCATTATTGAGTAGTTGTGCCACACTCAACAAATTATGCTTTAGTCCTTCTACCGAATATGTGTTATCACATACAAGCTCCTTGGTTAGTGTGATTCTTCCTTTTCCTTTTATACAACAAGGTTCATTGTTACCAAATCTTACACTGCCACCATCATAGTCTTCAAAGTATTCAAACTTAGTTTTATCACTAGTCATGTGATGAGAACAACCACTATCCATGATCCATGTATCATTTTTGCTCATATGAGAAATGAGTGCCATTTCCTCATCATTATCAGACTCATCTTTCATAGCAATGTAGACAATTTCATCTTCTTCTTCATCATTAGAATCATTAGAATATTTAGCCATAAAACATGTTTTCTTACCTTTATCCTTGAATGATTTGAAATCTTTCTTGCCATTGTACTTGTAACCTTTCTCCCCATCTTTGTTCTGCTTGTTTGGGCACCTAGCAGCAATATGACAAACTTCTTCACATGAAAAATAGAATAGAGGAAATTTACCTTTATATTTTCCTCTGCCTCTAGAATATTTCCTTACTAGTAGAGTTTCAATCACCTTAAAATCACTGCCTGAACTTTGGTTTGATTCATCTTCACTTTCTGACTGAGATTCATTTTTCTTTTCCCCTTTCTCTTTGAGTGAAATCTTGCCTTCAAATGTTGATTCAGTGTTCTTGGTAGTAGGAACATAATTTTAAAAGTTGTCTAGTTCAAAGGTAGTTAATCTTCCAACTATGGCCTCTAGATTTAACTTGTGATTTGCTTCACATCTTCTTTCTTGAATTGTAGAGACTCTGATTGCATAAATGGGAAGTAGAGTTCTGAGAACTTTACTTATAATTGTCTCCTCCTTGATATCTCCTCCAGATGCTTTGATTGCACTAACAGATGCTTTAACTCTTTCAACATATTTAGCAATGTTTTCATCCTCTCTCATCCTCATTTGATCAAATTAACCTCTTAGACTTTCTGCTTTGGCTGTTCTTACATTATCATCTCCTCCATAGATTTCTTTCAGCTTGTCCCACATTTCAAAGGTAGATTTATAGTTCTTGATTTCATCAAATTATTCATAACCTCGAGTAGATGCTATATCTATCATCATATTGTTGTGGGTCTTCTTTTCAGCAATATCATTGACAGATAGTGTACCAGCCGGTTCTGCATATTCTTCATCAAAGTATTTTAGTCATGTATCTCTAATAGAAGCTAGATGAAGTCTCATCAACCCTTGCCATGATGAGAAGTTGTCCCTATTAAGTCTTGGAATTTCTCTCTTATAAGACATCCTAATCTTTAGCTTAGATCCTTGAAATCTTTCCTACAAGCACCAAGTTCTCTAATACCAATTTTTGGAAATATAGATGAAGTAACTGAGAGAGGAGGGGTGAATCAGTTACCACAAAAATAAAACCACAGATTCTTGAGATGTCTTAATATTTAATTACTATTGATACTCGGTAGCCACGTAGATAAATGTTGAAACCTTGTACATGTGTTCTTAACTTATTAAGCATTCAAAGTGATTAACATGTATGAGTAAAATAAATAAATATCCACCAAATCGGCTTGATCATACAACAATTAAATTTCCAAGCTCTTTTGACCACAAACTTATTAAACATTCCCTCAATAAATCAACCAAAATATTTGACATTATAAAAACCTCAAAGACAACATCCCTATTAGGATCAAGCAATAATATTAGGGGGGTAAATCACTATTGCAATAATTTTTACCAATCAATAAATTTGAAACTTGGTCATAAACATCCACATATAGAAATATATACTTTTTATTGCCCCTTACTACTCTAGATATAGTCTTTTTTCAGGGCTTGATGTTTAACCAATACTATTTTGGGCAATAAAATTTAGGTAAGCAAGAAGATTGAGTCCATATTAAGACAAGTCTATAAGGCTACCCATTAATAAGAGACACTTGATCCTATTAAGAATACTTTTTATGAAGACACAATGATATACTATTCACATGAATGCTTCACATTTCAAATCAAAAAGCCTCGATGTTGTAGCTGGTTGTCTTTTGTTGCTATATGTCCAAAGCTTAGTGGAAGAAATAAATTGCCAAAACAAAGATTTCTAGTTATCAAGTAGATGATATTTTCATCACAAAACTTCAAAACTTCTAGTGATGTGGGATGGTGGGGTTTTGATTGAAGACTTTCATTAGTCCTTGAACGAATGTGTCATGTTCTTGTAGCTTTCAATTTGTTAAGGAGTTTGTAAGTCTAAATGCACATTACGAAGGCACTAGTTTGGTCAAGGAAATAATTATTTTAGCAATCAAGATATGTGGTTTTTCTCTTTATGTGTAACAATTACTATGATTTCCTGATTAAGGTTTGGGTTAGTCAATGGGAAGTCGATGGGACATGTTTGATAGAATATGAACACCATCAAACAAGAAAATTCTAAGTTCATTTGCTTTGGTGAATCATATCATCATAATTGAACCATTGGGCATCTAAGATATTAATGTTTGATTGATCAAATTCAAAGAATAAAGACTTGCAGGAGCTCACATATAAAAAATGGACCTCAATTGGTAACAATATGAGATATCTGGTCATGACCTTCTATGAGATGATGTGAAAAAGAACACACATATTGCATCAAAGATAGAAGCATGATTGTAACATAAATTTGGGATTTTCCATGTTTTAGAATAATCACTTGAATAATGTAATGGATACATTCTCATGCTTCCTAGTAGAGGTGTCAACTCTTTGGCTTATTCTAATAAATGATAGATTGAGTAACTACATTGTGAGCCATTAAAAGTCTTCAAAGGGGAGAAGACTCACAACCTGCTATTTCAAAATCTAATGTGATGAGTTTAGGCATCTCGTATCATACAACATAGAGTATTTATTATTTATATGTCCAAAGTCATCTTCTTGCCAATAACCAATCAATACATATCATTAAATAATAATGTATTATTCTTTTCTAAGAATAAAATATTATCCCATCAATACAAAGTTAAAGTAATTTCAAGAATTAGTTACATAATCAACAAATTATCAAGAAAAATATTTATTGTAATTAGAGGGGATGTGCCATGGTTCTTTCAGAGGTTTTTGTACTTCAAGGAGGGAGTCTTTTTGTTATTGTTTTTCTCGTAATAGAGATACTCATTTTTTTAATGTCATATATTGTATATATTCTAAAAATGTAGGTTTTTTCTTTGAGATTGGATAAAGGGGAAGCATTATTGAGTCTGTGAATTGATTACTAATTCTTTGGATGATGTTGAGTTGTGTCTTATTGTAATTATTTTTTAGTACCATTGATAATGCAAATATGTAGCTTAGTTTTGATTTATGTTTTAAGATAAAGTTATTCATTGAAAGGTAATATAAACTTTCTCTTGTGTCTTCTATTTAATCTTTATTGGTGAATGTGAGGGAGTGAGCTATGTACTAGTTCCTTGTGTTCACTTTCTTTATATTTAAGCTTCTTTCACATATATTCTATGTTTATAGGTAAATGTGTCTAAGTCTTTATTGCTTTCAAGCTTAAAGCATTCCTAAAATTTATATTTATCGAAAGAAGGGACATATACCTTCACATCAAAATTTAGAGAAAATTTGCATGTAACCATTGCAAATGTCTCAATTTTTGGTTATAGATCTTGTCTTAGGTTTTAAGCATTAGAGGGTAATTTGGTTAAGTTTGTGAAAAGAAAAATATGTTCACTAATATCGTATCAAATGCTTCAAGGATCTAATTTGTCAAGACTATCTTCAAGACCCCTAAATGAAGGATTTGGTTTTGTACACTTTAAAACACTTGGACTCAAGCATTCTAAATTTCCAATTGAATTCAAAGACCCCCAATCCACACAAATCTTCATCAAACTATTCAAAAAGCCTACTAAGTTGTTTAGTAGATTGACAATAGAACAAAAAACTAAATAACTTAGACTTCTTCCAAGATACCTGAAAAGGTAATGGTATTTATGGATACCTTTTTCAATGTTCTAAAACATATCAATGAATTTCATATAGTTACTTTAGACCAACACACATGTTCAACACTAATGCCCTATTTTTAATGCATACAAATGACCCAATTTACAAAGGAAGTACCCCCCAATGACCTCCTATAAACCCCAAATTTTGAACATTATCTTCTTATCTATTCAAATGCTTAATTCAAAAAGGAATTAGACTCCAGCACTCTGCAACCTAGAAATCCCCAAATTGTGCCCTCAAAACCTTGTAATCTAGGGCTTCCTCAATCTTTTGATTCTCCACACTTTTGAGCCAAATTGGTGATTGAATCACCTTTAATTATCCATACTCAAATGTTTCAAAGCATAAAATGTATGCCTCAAGTGGATATATCATCCACTGCTACACCTTGGTGTTCAACTTCAATGACTTTTCCCACTATCCCAACTATGATCACCTCTATTCAATCCAAATCTACATATGCTCGGTTAGTCATTTATAATAAAAGTTAAATTAATTCATTCCATAAATATTAGGCCCTCATACTCATGGAATGTTATTCATTACTCTAAGAACCCTACTACAATAATAAACTTAAACAAAAACCTGACTGGTAATAGTTACTGGCACAACAAAAAACATAAAATAAATTGTGAAATTGGTCAAATAGAAAGTCAAATGATCAAGAAAACCCTGTCAGTGCATAAGGAATTCAAACCAATCCAATTGAGATTCTAGGAATCATACAATTTGCTGAAAATAGAGTAGTTTTATTGCTTTGTTCTCCAATTCAATACCCCAGTCTTCTCATACCAGTCTGTCCAATAATAGAGACTTCACAAAAATATATAAAAACCTTGAAAATAACTTCTCCAATTTGCTTCAACCAACTCTCATCATTGAGTTGAATAGTTTAGTCTTAAAGCAATAACAAGTTAAAAATTCCCTCTAAATTCCTAAAGTATCTATTATGATTTTAAAATTTTAATTGAAACATAAAATGGTATTATTACACATTGGATCATTTCTCATTATTAAAGCCTTCCACCTAGTTTCCTAATACCCCTCCAAGACTTCTTAAACACAATTTAATACTTGGACATCATTATTCCATATCAATCAAGTTCTTAGTCCATAAGAGGACACTACAAAATGAAAAGTAGTCCTTTGAGGTTATTGTAAATATGCTAATGTATTATACTATTTGAAAGTCATCATAGGTGCTAGGATCCTCCAATTAATCTGTTGACCCTAATTGTGCATTCCATCCTTTGGATTTTCTTTGAAGGTCATGAAAGTCTCCATAGTCTCCTTTTCTAAATTGGTTATGTGAGGTGCTCTAGCATCAATCTGGTTCATTTTGAAGGGGGGTTTATTGTTAATATTATAACAAAAAAAAGGATGGATTTGGAAGTGCAAGTTATAGATTATCCACCATAAATTGGCCATAACTTTTACTCTATTGTCTGTCCTACTTTTAGGAGAGACATGAGAGTTTTAGGGCCAAGTAACTAGGATTTGGGTGGTTTCTGTCCATAGTTGACAACACCTAGGTTTGGAAAATACATGGATATCAACTGCAAGGAGAAGTGCAGATTTGGAAGGATTTGAACCATCATTGGAACCCTAGTTTTCTAGTTAAAGTATTGCTTCATACCAACAGAAAAATCAAATTCTAGATATGAATCGAACATGTTGACTATTGTAAAATTCCATCTAGAGTCCTAACTTAATGTATCTATTTCAAACATAACTACTCTTCATGAATTTCTGGGCATTAGACAACCTATATATTTTCTGCTTAAATTGTATTAAATGTAATCTTGTATTGTAGCCTATAGATAGTGTGATTAGTCCATTTAGGTATTGGACAATATTTCTATATTTGAATATTGAGAATATTTGTTATTGGGAACCGCTGTAAGACAATTAGTAGTAAAGGTGTTCCATTTGCTAGTTTCCTTATTGGCTAAAGGAGAAAATTATCTTAGAAAAAGACACAATAAAAATTTAGTGAGCATATAATTGAGAAGAAGATAATAAGAGGGCTAGCAATCAGTCAAAATTCACAAGAAGTTGTCATGGGAGTAACAAAGAATTTGTGATTAATCTTCTCCATCCCAAAATATCATTTACTAAAAAAGTTTTAATGACCCCAAATCAGAATCCCATATCGATGATTAATCACTAATATCTTTCATAAATACACACATCATAGAGTGAAACTTATCACATAGACACAACATCTAGATATTCCTTTGAGATAAGCCTTATCAATTATATGCAATAAACTAGCTAAATTTTGACACATTTTCTAACGTTCTGGATGATATTGTTTTTTGCCCCCAAAGATCTAGCCTATTGGAAATATTAAAGATATGATAGGTTACTAAGAGGGGAGGGGTGAATCAGTAACTTCAAAACTTTAAATGACTCAGCGCTTTAACTATTCACCATTCATTCATCTAATCTACTATATAAATGAGAAATCAAACATCCATAACACATGTAGACAATGATTTGGTAACCCATAAACCTTCCAAAATAGAAAGTAAAATTAGGGTGGGGATGATACCCAAATTTTTTTTTTACTGTAGTATGGAGTTGCCCTATTAAGGCTTCCATTGACCACTTCTAGTGATCTACCCTATTAGGAGCATAAAGGACTACTAGGTCCACCTTGTTAGAGGATTTACAAATATACACTGAAGTATGCACTCTATTAGGAGATTTATCCAGAGACTATTAAGTCTACCCTGTTAAAGAATATACAAAATTGATTCACCTATTAGGATGAAATAGTGGATCTACTTAAAAACTTGATTTTCTAATTAGATCCTTGAAGTATAGATCACCACTTGTGACCGATAAATCTTTACTGCTCCTTATAGACCTTGCTGAATACTCTGCTCTTCTGTTGATTTGCTTTCATTCCTCTCAAAAAATTACATGTATATCTTTTATCCTTACTTTCATATATTGTAAATGATATAATACATTACATATATACCATTCCAATAATTACAATTACAAGGTCGGCCAAAACACAAGTGAACAAAATATTACTGCGTCAACCAAATAGTAAATAACTTGGGTTCACTAAACTAACTCGGTGACCTTCTGATACTCGACGTCCATTGCATTACTTAGCATCATCATGTTCTCAGTAGAAGTGAAGGCTCAGTCCATACTAATTACTTGATGTACTTGTAAACTCAATAAACATTGGAGACTCAGTAGATATAGTATCACTTGGTAAAAGCTAAATCCTTTTTTTACCTTGCTTTCATTAGTAAAAATTGTACTTTCATTACTCGGTAAACAATGCACTTCCATCACTTGGTAAACACTAGATTTCCATGACACATTCTCACTGCTCGATATATACTAAGATGCTCGGTGTAAACTATGAAGATTAGTTAACACTATAATGCTCGGTGTGAAGTGTGAAGCTTGATTAACACTAGAATACTCAATGTGAACTGTGAAGCTCGGTTAACACTAGAATGCTTAGTGTGAATTGTGAAGCTTGGTGAGTGTAGGAAATTGAGTGCTGAGCTTGATAGCTATACTGATACAGATAAGTGTTGTCACTAATGGCAATAATAACTTAATGCCAACACTAGCCTTCTTATGAGCTCATTGTAGATGATTTGAGTGCTCTTATAAGTTCTATGCCACTCAAATCAGTTAACCCTATGGTATCTCTTCTATCTTGCTTTCATGTTATGGAATATGCAGGCATAATGGTTTAAGAGGGTTTAACTTTTAACTTATCCTTTGCTACAAGAACTTTTTGTAATTGGTGCTCTTAGACTATTATTATTTGTGTGTTAGGTAGTTTCAAGTTGATTAATTTTTAGATATTGATTGCTACATATTGATTGCTACAAAGTGAAAAGAAATGCTCCAATTAGATTCATAAATATACAAAATGAAAAGGAACACTCCATTAGTTTCTTATATAAAGAAATTATGAGCTTCCATTTGAGTAATTGAAAACTTCCATTATTGTGATATTATTTTTAGGGTTCAACTATGTTTTCCTTCAAATCAAAATTCAAAAATTCAAAAACCCATGTTTCATGAGCAGTAGTCTCAAAAAGCTATTTGTCATGAAAATGAATGGATTCTTGAGAGATGAGTTCTTGAAATGAAAAAAATGAAGGGACTCTTGAAATAGAAAGAATGAATAGATTCTTGAGAATGTGTTCTTGAAATGAGATGGGTTATTGATGAGTTATTGAAGTTATGGAATGGCATCACTATGTATGACATCTCTAGACCAATAGGACACTTACAATTTCAATTCCATGCAATGCTTGTATGGACAATACATGATGCCCTTGGGCTAACTCATTTCTGAGGTATGTTGTATTGTTAAGATCACATATTTTTTGTCGATTATAGTGCTTACACATTACTGTTTTATGTTCATAATAATTGTACATGATCTAATTGTACATGTTCTTTTAGGTCTTCAAATAAAGGGAAAATTCACATGTCTAGTTTGTGTCCAAAGATGAAATCTTGTCATTCGAGAATTTTAGGAAAGAAGTTGTTTGATGAGTTTAGCCACTTTCTCCACAATAATCATAGGTATCAAATTGCTAAAAAAAATCTTTTCAATGGGAAAGAAGAGAAATCATCAAGGCCACAAAGAATGACACCTCATATATGGAAGTTGGAATATGATCAACTAAATCATTGAGGTAATGTCCAATTTGTCATCTGAAGTTTAAAATTTGTATTTTGATATTGTCTTATATTACTAATGTTGTAATTGATATTCGTTAAGGTCATCAAGGCATCAATGACCAACTTCCTAAAGGAATGAAAAGTTATCCTACTCAATTGAGAAGGTTACCATACTACAAGGATTTCCAAATCATGCATTTGTTTGATGGTATGCATATTAGAAAGAATGTAATAGAGGCACTATGGAAAATGTTGGATGGAAGGTGTGATACAGAACAAATTGCCAAAATTTGTATTGACATTTATGAAATCAATTAGGTACTAAAAGATTTCATTGAATCAAATAGTAATGGAGACCGCATAAATACAAGTGCTCCTACTTGGTTATTAATGGAGCAACAAAGTGATGCATTAAAAAAACTCATAAAAAAGGAAAAATTTCTTACAGGATTTTTTGCAAATATAAGCACTCTTCTATCAAAGAAAGATGATTTTGGGGTAGTTGAAAAGACACGATTGGCATACCTTCATCAAGGTAAGTCATGTTCTCTATTTACAGTATATTTGTAAAATTCAATTTACTACCTATTGCATTATTTAATAGTATATTGAAATGATCTTTTTTTAATGATTGCAGTCTTAGAAATACTTTAGAATAATTGAGAGGGGGTAGGGTGAATCAGTTATTCAAGGTCCAAATGTCCAATTCATACTTTTTACTAATTATAGAAAGCCCATTCAACCATTCATTCTTTGAAGCTAAAAACATTCCTATCACATGACATAGTGATTTATGTGGAAACCCAAATTGGAAAAAACCACCAGTAACATGCTACTCAATTCTCACTCTTTTGAAGTGATGCCCTGTGAATGACCTGCCCTATTAAAGGCTTACAACACACTGTTGAATGTGACCTGGTGAAATGATTTAACCACCCTGTTAGAAGTGGGTCTAGTTAGAAGACTTTAGAAAATTCATGTAGAAGGTCGCCCTATTAAAGGATTTACAAATGGCTATTAAACCAACCTAAGTCCATAGGATTTTCCTTTACCCTAACTAATACAATTTCAAAAGAGTAACAAAAAGGGGTTATGACTCGAATGCACTATAAAACTTATCTTGTAGATCCCAGATCACTTCTTCAGCTCATAGCATTGCCTAGCCTTCAATCACTGTAGCTCTGGCAACTTGTTCTCCTCTCAAGATTTGTCTCCTTAAGTCTCCATGCTCAATGTACTAGTGCAATTATCTCTTCTTGACCACTCATTGAAGTAGAGTCTCTGCGCTTTGTTCTTCCTTCTCCTTGATGCCTTCTACTTTGACACCCTTCAACCACTTCACAATTTGTCAATTTAGTAACTCTAACTTCTTAGCCTATGACTTCTTAAATAGAAGTCTAGAATTCACTTTTCGTACTTGATCCTTCCATCATTTAATTTAAGTTTTTATGGATTAGGTAAGATTCATGTAATCTAACCCATATTTTTTTCCTTCTAGAAACTTCCTGAATAATCCTTTTGAATTCACCCAAAAATGGTTTGCATAGAATTCTATGCCACGAGCTCATCATCCTTATCCTCCAACTAGTTCACAAAATTGAAGGTAACAACTTTGTGAGCTCAAACCTAATGAACCTTTGACTTTTCCAATAATGCAACAACTCATCACTATTGAAATTTTGGTGCTCGACACACACTGTGTTACTCGACATTAACTACATTTTACTAATGCTTGGTACCTACTGTGAATTCACTCAACATCCACTAAAATTTTTTGTTTACTTGACTCCTTCTATATCACTCAGCTCTTGAACTTCATTTGGTACCTGAAGTTCACTCGGCACACACTAGATTTTACATTTACTTAGCTCCAACTAAAAATTTGCTCTACTTGAACTAGCTTACTTGGCACTCACTGATGAAATTAGTTTAATCTTTGCAAACAACCTTGTTACAACTTATTCCTTTAGTGTCTCTAAGTGTGTCCAACATTTGTATCTTTGAGTATGTTATCAATACACCATTTAATCATTGCCTTAGCTGATCCTTGCACTTTATTATAACATCATAACTCAACCTTTCTCTTAGGTGCTCTTGTTACATCTTGTTGATCAAACCTTCTTCATCAATCAACTCAGTGATAGTACTTGGATCTTATAAGCAATTGTCATTCCTACAAATAATAGGTTTGACATCAATGAAAAAAAATGATTGAAAACATTCTTTATGAACCAAATTCCTTCTTTACAACAATCTCCCTCTTTGATCTTCAACAATAATGACCTTTTCAATCAGAATTCCAACAATCCCCCTCTTTGGCATTAATGGAAAAACAAACTGATCAACCATCAAACCAAACTATTTAACCATGTTATGCTAACTAGGTTAGAACAGTAAGTCAAATGCCAAAAGGAAATTGTGAATCTGTCACATCTCCAATCTTTTGATCTATTATCCTAATTTGTTTACTTCTACTTCTCCCTCTTAGCTATTGTATCCTTTTTCTTTCCTTTCTTCCTTCTTACATTCTCTCCCTCTATATGCATTACTCATCTTCTGTTGTTGTTTTTTTTTGATAAACTTCCTCATCTTCTCCCTCAACTATTCATCAATTTCTTATTCAACTTCTCCTTCTTGTCTAAATGAATATTGTTGATCAAAGCTTTATCCACTGAATATTGTTGACCAGTTTCTACTCTTTCTCCCTCTTTGACAAAAATGCCAAAGACATAATAACTTAGCATCTTAACATGCAATGTAGAATTTGTAGGCTCTTTCAATTTATCCCTTTGTCACCTTGCTTGTGACTGATTTTATAGCTTTTTCACTTTGATTACTTTAGTCATGAATCCTAAAGTAAGTAACCTTTGCATCAATGCAAAAATATTTCAACAATTAACTCATTTGATGCAGGGCAGTCTTGCTCTTCCTTTAAGTAGCCTTGGCTAGGGGTATCACCCCTAACTTTCCTCTAAGATATTCAAAAGCATATTTAGGTAGTGCTTTTGTGAAGATTTCAGAAATTTTTCCCTTTGAACTGACATATTCCATCTTTACTTGCTTGTCTTCCACCAATTCTCTTACATAGTGATACTTGATTGCAATATGCTTGGTTTTGGCATGCATTGCAGGGTTCTTTGATATGTTGATGGCACTTGCATTATCACAATAAAGTATCAAAGGCTCACTCACTTCTTCCTTCATACCTTGCAATAGATGTTTGATCTATACAATATTAGTGTAATTTATTATAGCTACAACATATTTAGCTTCTGCTATTGACTGTGAGGTACAACTTTTCTTTTTACTGGTCCAAGTAATCAATCTTTTTCTCAAGAAAAGTGCTCCTCCATCAGCATTTTTTCTATCATCAATATTACCTCTCCAATATGTATTAGTTTAGGCTCTTAGCTCAATTCTTTCAATCCTTTTGTAGTACAAACAAAAGTCATCAATTTCTTTTAGATACCTTAGTATTCTCTTTACTGTCATTAGATGATTTTCTCTTAGATTTGCAAAAAATCTTGCCACTATTCCAATAGCTTATGCAATGTCTCGTCTACTATGTACAATATACTGCAATTTTCCAATCATTGATCTATACATTTCTTGATTCACTTTAGTTGGCTCATCATTTTTTGATAGCTTATGTCTAGTCACCATTGGTGTGCTAACTACTTTTGAATCTTCTAACCCAAATGTCTTAAGTATCTCCTTGATGTATTTTGATTGATTCACAAATATACCATGCTTCAATTGATGTACTTGCAATCCAACAAAGAATTTGATTTCTCCAAAAATTGACATCTCAAACTCATGTTTCATTTGATTAGAAAAATCTTTGCATAAAATATCTTTTCCTTGAAATATTATATCATCAACAAAGATTTCAGATATCAAAATATATTTACGTCGTTCTATCTTGATATACAAATTGTTGTTGTCATTTGTTCTCTCAAATCCTATCTTTACAAGATATTTATGTAGTCTCTCATACCATGCTCTAGATGCTTGCTTCAAACCATAGAGTGCCTTATGCAATTTGTGGACCATATCCTTATTTTCATCAAAAAATTGTTCAAGTTGTTCTATGTAGACTTCCTCTTCTAGTATACCATTTAGAAAAGAAGATGTGACATCCATTTGGTAGACTTTGAAACCTTTGTAGGCAGCATATGCAAGCAATGTCATGACTTCTTCCATTCTTGCAATAAGGGAAAATGTTTCCCCATAATCGATTCCTTCTTCTTGTGCATAATATTTGCAAACTAGTCTAGCCTTATATCTTTTGATCTCACCATTCTCATCAAGTTTGTTCCTAAAGACCCATTTTGTACCAATTACATTCCTATCAGCTAGTCTGAGAAATAGGGTCCAATTTTTATAGGGTCCAAGTTTTATTCTTCTCAATCTAGTCTATCTCTTCTTCAATAGCTTTATACCAGTCATCATCTTGTAGTGCATCTTTCACTATTTTAGGTTCAACCTTTCTTAGTAGACATGATTCATTCTTTAGTTTATTCCCTATCATTGGTCTGGCATCCTTGTCACCAATGATTTTATCTATAGGGTGATGTCTTCTCACATACTTGGCTAATCTTTCTTTTTTCCTTCTTTCCATGTTTGATCCTTTAGCTTTAGAGTCATTTTGCTCTTCTTCATCTAGTATTTCATCATCTCTTTCATGTGCACTAATTTTAGAATCAAAATGTGCATTCCTTCATTTTGTAACTTAGCTTTTTAATGTAGCTTGACTTTCATTGGTTGGGACTTGGCTGATACTGAGATTTGTTGATGATTTGCAACTTGATTGGTAGCTTTAGCTTCAATAATCATTCCTTCATAGAAATATATAAAAGATCTATAGTCTTCTGGTTGATTGGATTCATCAACTTGTACTTCTACATGCTCATCAAAATTTACATTTGCAGTCTCCACAATCTTGTTAGTGTTAGTGTTCAAACACTTATATGCCTTACTTCTAGTGGAGTATCCAAGGAATAAGCCTTCATCACTTTTTGCATCAAATTTTTCATTTCTAGTATCTTTAAAAATATAGCATTTGCAACCAAATACTTTGAAATGTTTAACATTAGGTGAGTGACCATACCATAATTTAAAAGGTGTTGCATTTGTACCTTTATTGACTTGAACTCTATTCAATGTGTAGATTGCAATGCATACAACTTCTCTCCAGTACTTTAGAGTAACATTTTTCTCCATCATCAATGTTCTGGCATAATCTATCACTGGTATATTTCTTCTTTTTGCAATACCATTCAGTGGTGGAGTTCTTAGTGCTAATGTTTGTCTTTTGATACCTTTGTCATTGTAGAATATCTCAAATTATTTTGATATAAATTCACCTCCTCTATCTAACCTTAGGCACTTTAGACTCTTTCCTATTTCCTTCTCAGCTTTGGCCAAATACTACTTAAACATTTGAAATGCATTAGATTTTTTATTCAAGAACATGGTAGTCATCATCTTGGAATAGTCATCTACAAATAACATGATGTATTTGTCTCCTAGGTAGCTTTGTACTTCTATTAGACCACATAAGTTTGTATGGACTAGTTCTAGTACTTCTTTGGAAGTGTATGTTTTACTATTGAAAATAGACTTAGTCATTTTCCTAGTTGACATTGTTTGCACATTGTGTTTTTAGGTTTCTTTAGTTTAGGAAAACCTCTGACTTTCTTCTTTTTGATGATGCTAATCAGATTGTCAAAGTTAACATGACACAATCTTTTATTCCATAACCACACATCATTAAGTCTAACAACAAGACATGTTACATCTTCCATATCTAGGTAAAACAAGTTACTCTTAGTTTGTTTACCTTTTCCTATTATATTTCCACCAGTGTCATAGATTTTGGAAGATTTCTTTCCAAATTCTACATTGCAACCTACATTGCCTAACTATGATACACTCAAAAAGTTATAGTTTAATTTTTCAACATAGTATGCATTATCACATGAAATTTTCTTGGTAATTTTAAATGAACCTTTCCCTTTGATTTGACATAGGGAATAATTTGCAAATCTAACACTATTTCCATCATACTGAGTAAAGGTAATAAACTTACTTTTGTCTATTGTCATGTGATGTGAGCATCCATTGTCTATGATCCACTTATCATTCTTGTTCACACAGGTTACCAATATTGTTGCTTCATCTTCATCTGATTAATCTTTCATGGCCACATAGCCTACTTCATAATCATTCTCTTTAGAATCTTCTTCAACAATGTAGCATCTTTTTCCTTTGTCCTTATAGTCTCTACTATCATATTCTCTCTTATCCTTATACTTGTTTCCTTCTATGTAGTTCTTCTTCTATGTACACCTTGTAGAAATATGTCCTATTTCATTGCAATTGAAACAAATGATAGGAAACTTACCTTTGATTCACATCTTCCTCATCTCTATTGCTATTAGTGGATGCATGTTTTCTTTTTTTAGTCTTCTTCTTTGATATCACCTGCTCACTATCTTTCAATGTTAACTTGGCCTTGAAAGAAGATTCAATGTTCTCAGGTCTGTAGTTGTCAAATTTGGATAATTAAAATGTAGTGAGTCTTCCTACTATTCCTTCAAAAGTCAATGCATTTCCTAGTATACACCTTAACTCTTAGATAGCTGAAACTCTAATAGCATAAATAGGGAGTAGAGTTCTCAAGTATTTTCTATTGATAGTCTCTTCATCCAATTGTCCACCTAGGCTTCTTATTTCACTTACCACTTCATTCATTCTGGATCCATATTGAGCAACATTTTCTCCTTCCTCCATTTTCATGTCATCAAACTTTCCTCTGAAACATTCTCTCTTTTCTCTTTGAAAATTTTGATCTCCTCCATAGATATCTATTAGGGCTTTCCACATTTTCAATGCAGTGTCACATCCTTTTGTTGGATACAATTATTGAATTATGTGTTGTCCTTGATGTTACACAAATGTCATATCAATTAGTAGACAAAGCCTATCAATTTTAGTTGGTTAGCAAAGCAAATTCCATAGTCTATGTAGCATTCCTAAAAAATACTCTATGCAAACAGTGTCTACCGAGCCCACTCGAGCATTGAAGGACTTTGTGGCAGAAGTCAGTGGTAATTGAGCTCACAAGGTTGAAAAAGGAAAGTCAATATTTGCCAAGTTCACTCAATCTCCAAAGGATTTTTTAGAGTTTGTAGTGTTCACCAATCTTCAGTTGGTTAACACTAGAAATCATTTCTGGTGTAGTGTTTACCAAGTAGGGTCAACCAATGAAGGATTTCATTATTTTGGTAAATAAAGTTTAATTGTTTTATGTAATGTTTTTAGCTAATTGAGGTAATGATTATTGGTAATTGTAACTTGTAAATGAGTTGACTTGACAATTTGTAAGGTATAAATAAAAGGTCAAGTTGTGAATTTTAAATTATAATGAGTGAGCATGCAAGGTTATTGATTGTGTGAAGAGGAAAGTGTAAGAAAATTTTGAAGAAGAATTAGATATCCTTGAGGAGTAGCAAAGTTGTATTCAATCAAAGAGGATCTAGTGGAGTAGAAAGAGACATGTATCAACAATTTAGTTGCATCTCATTCAGTTTTATTCATTATTACTTTCACACCATTGTAGTAGTGACTCACCATTGTAGTAGTGATTTCTAAATCTCTTAACAGAGTTGGTTTAACAACCATTTTTTAAATCCTCTAACAAGGTGACAGTTCTATTGAATTTTTCTAAAGTCCTCTAGCAAGGCCACTCCTAATAGGGTGATTAAATCCTTTAACAAGGTCACACCGAACAATGTGTTTTGTAACCTTTAACATGATTGGCTCCTAATAGGGCTCACTTTAGAAGAATGAAAATCAATAGCTAGTTACTAAGTGGTTTTTCCCATATTGGATTTCCACATTAAATTTTGTGTCTCTTGTGTTCATGTTATTTATTTATACATACATTTTAATGATTGTGAATGTCTAAAGTTCTATTAGAGATAACATACACTACATCTACTGAGTGACAATAGTAACTAGTTTTATAAAAAATCTAAGGGATCTCTGATTTTTTTTTTTTGGTAACTAATTCACCCCCCCTGAGTTACTCCATCTATATTTCCAACACCTTTGATGTCATCAAATTTAGCATAACTAAGTGCAGAGGAAATCTCTAGCATTTCCTGATTGTGCTACTTCCTTTTGTTCAAATCATTTGCAAAGAGGGCTCGAGCTAGGTCTACATGTTCTACTCCAATTGAGGTTTTTGCATAGTCACTTATTGATCCAAGGTGCAATTTTATCAAACTCTGCCATGCAAAAAAGTTGTCTTTATTGAGCTTGGGAACTTCTCTCTTAGACATCTTGATCTTCCTACTTCTCATACCTTGAAACTAAATTAGCAGATGACTTTGATACCAATTGTTAGAAATACTTTAGAATAACTGAGAGGAGAGGGGAGAGAGTGAATTAGTTATTCAAGGTCCAAATTCCCAATTCAATTTTTTTGCTAAGTATAGTAAGCCCATTCAACCATTCATTATTTCAAGCTTAAAACATTCCTATTTAGCAAGTTACTGTAAATTTTCATGCAAACATCACACATAAAAGATCAACACATGACATAGAGATTTACATGGAAATCCAAGTTAGGGAAAACCACCAATAACATGCTACTCAATTCTCACTCTTCGAAAGTGATGCCCCATGAAAGGACTACCTTGTTAAAGGCTTACAACACACTATTAAATGTGACCTAGTTTGATGCAGGAGCATCCAGAGGTATAAGGGCAATCCTGTGTCACCCAAAAAAATGTACTTAGACTTAGTTTCTATTTTATGTCTTTAGATTTTTGGATACCCATTTGGCTCAAATAAAGGTTCCAACTCTCATAGTTCAACTATCAGTGCATTTGAAAATCCCAAAAAAATAGGAGCATGCAATTTGACCATCATTTTGGTGACCTAGAAGGTGTGACTTGGCCAAATGAATGTAATTGAGATTTAGAGCATTCCAAAAAAAGAATCAGGTCAAAAGGCCCCACGATTTGAAAGTTATTGCAGTTTTTCGAATTTTGGAGACCCCCTAAGAATGCTTCAAAGTCAAGTTTGGGGCATTAAATGACCTCGAAAAGGGTCGAAAAATGGGGGACGAGAAAAGATGGTCCATAGGGCTATAGAGCACTTCGAGAGCTTTCCAAAAATGTAAACGGTTCGTCAATCGGAGTTACGGTTCAAAAGTTATGCCTCCCGGAAGTTCGGCTACCATTTCTGGATTCTTCTAGAATTGCACCGACTTCTAACACAGCTTTCGGAACCTTCTATTTTGTCGGTGGATGCCTACTAGCACTTTCTAGAATTTACTCCTAGTCCTTAACCCTCCGAGGTCTATTTAAGGAGATTTCTGGCATTGTAAAAGGCAGTTCGGATTGGAGCTTGAGAGGAGGTGCTAAAAGGAGAAATATTCTTCAGATTTATGCTATTGTAAGCCCGCAGGGAATGTTTTGAAGTTTATTTTCTCTGCACTGTTTGTACTGGCATATTTTCTTAGTTAATATAATTCCCCTTTTCTATTGTGTCTATTCTGTTGTTGGGTTGTTGTCCCCATCATAGTTAAACGATTTAACCACCATATTAGAAGTGGGCCTGGTTAGAGGACTTTAGAACATTCATTTGGAATGCCACCCTATTAAAGGATTTACAAATGGCTATTAAACCAACCTAAGTCCATGGTATTTTCCTTTACCCTAATTGATACAATTGCTAGAGAGTAAAAATAAGGGGTTATGAAATGAATGCAGTATACAACTTATCTTGCAGATCTCAAATCACTTCTTCACCTCATAACATTGCCTAGCCTTCAATCACTGTAGCTTTGATAGTTTGTTCTCCTCTCAAGCTTTGTCTCCTTGAGTATCCATGCTCAATGTACTAGTGCAATCATCTCTTCCTGACCACTCATCAAAGTAGACTCTCTATGCTTTGTTCTTCCTTCTCCTAGATGCCTTCTACTTTGCCACCCTTCAGCCACTTCACAATTTGGCAATTCAACAACTCTAACTTCTTGACCCATGACTTCTTAAATAGAAGTTTGGAATTCACTTTTCTTGCTTGATCCTTCCATCCTTTAATTTTAGTTTGTATGGATTAGGTAGGATTCATAGAGTCTAACCCATATTTTGTTGCTTCTAGAAACTTCTTGAATAATCCTTTTGCATTCACTCAAAAATGGTTTACATAGAATTATGTGCCACCAGCTCATCATCCTTATCCTCCAAATGGTTCAAAAAATTGAAAGTAACAACTCTATCAACTCAGATTTGGTCAATCTTTGGCTTTTCCAATAATGCAATAGCTCAACACTATTGAAATTCTGGTGCTTGGCAAACACTGTGTTACTCGGCATCAACTACATTTTACTGATGGCCAATACCTACTATGAATTCACTCAACATAAACTATGATTTTCTATTTACTCATCTCCTTCTATATCACTCAGCACTTGAACTTCACTTGGTACCTAAAGTTCACTCAGTGCCTGAAGTTCACTTCACACACACTAGATTTTTCATTTCTCAGCTCCAACTTAAAATTTTCTTAGCTTGCACTAGCTTACTGGACACACACTGATGAACTTAGTTTAAGCTTTGCAAACAACCTTATTACAACTTATTCCTCTAGTGTTTCTAAGTGTGGCCAATGTCTGTATGTTTGAGTATGTTATCAATACACCATTTAACCATTGTCTTAGCTAATCCTTGCACTTCATTACAACATCATAACTCAACCTTTCACTTAGGTGCTCTTGTTACATCTTGTTGATCAAACCTTCTTCATCAATCAACTAAGCGATAGTACTTGGATCTTATAAGAAATTTTCATTCCTACAAATAGCAAGTTTGACATCAATGACAAAAAAATGATTGAAAATATTCTTTATCAACCAACTTCCTTCTTTGCAACAATCTCCCTCTTTGATCTTCAACAATAATGACCTTTTCAATTAGATTTCTACAATGCAGTATGTCTTACCTCTATCCCTTTCACACTAGTTTGACAATAGTATTAAACAAGTTATATATGATCTTGAAAAATACATGAGGTTAGAAGTGTTTTTTCTTAGATTTGTAGCTTTTTATCTGAAATCTATTGTATAATTTTATTTGAAATCTTGTTTATGTGTTTTTGCATGTTGAATCTCTTTTAGGTGGTTATCATCTAAAGAAATTGATGAAAAAGATATAAAATATTGGAAGAGAAAAATTCCATAGCTTATGTGTAAAATGCAAAAGTGTTTACCTCCAACCTTTTACAATGCTCAAGAACACTACCTCATACATCAACTTGAGAAGATTGAATTGTGTGGACCTATACAAACTAGGTCATTGTGGATGGTTGAAAGGCACTTGAAATTTATGAAAGGCTTGGTTTGACAAAGAGCATGTCCTGAGGGTTCTATGGTAGAGGGATATATGGTATACTAGACCATGGTGTACATTAGTGAATATCTGCCAAAGTTTGCAGCAAATATTCATGTAGATCATATTTGAGATTCCAACTCTAATGAAAAATTTGAAGGGGAGTACCTGATAGGGAAAGGTAGATTGAGGAGAGTGAGAGCTAATTATAAGTTTTTTTTTTAGTTTAATAATTCTTATCCATCATCAATATATATATAAGTTATTTCTAACTAGTGTAATTGTCTTCTTTATAGTTGGTTGTGAGTGGGATGCACTACATTTATATATTGCAAACAATCTTGATTGAATGATGGTATGGATTGAACAGTCTCAAAAATATGGTTACTCATTAACATGGGATGGTGTTGCAGCATTAGTTAAAGAAACTCATCGTAATAGAGATCCCAATATTATGCCAATGGTACTTGATCTAGTATATGGCTTAAGAGATACAAAGGTATGAATAAGAATAATAATCATGAAATGTAAGTTTAATATCAAATCATAGATCAATGCAAATAATCTTGACATGTTTGAATAATTGTAGGTCAAACACCATAAAGTTATGTACTACCATGTCTATAAATTTTGCACAAAAAAGTCAGATGAAATAAAGAAAACGTGTGATTTGGGGATAAGTTTTGTCTTTGAGGTCACCAATATTTTATCTAAAACTAACATACATCCTCAACAATCTGAAAATTGATACTAGGGAATTTTGGATGATATACTTGAGTGTGACTTTAATTCATTCAAAATAGTTCTATTTGTCGTCAAATGGTATAGGCTATGATTGAATCAAAATGATCATGATAGGACTATTATTGAACATGATAGTGGATTCACTATGATTAATACAAGGTCATTTGAGCTAGTTGGAGATGGGCCCTATGTTCTTCCAAGCCAATGCAAATTTTTTTTTTACTTTGGTGTTCCACACAAACCAGGTTGGTCATTTTTTGTTAGACATGACCCAAGAGGAAGGCCAGTAAAGTATAATGTGATGGAAGAAGAAGATATTTATGAAGCATAAGACAAAGTAAATGATTATCAAGAATGATAGTTACTAAGTGATGAAGAAGAAGATTATGGTGATGATTTTGGTAATGCTAACAATAATGGCGATAATGATGATGATGGTGCTAGTGATGATCATGATCATGGTGATGAAGATGGTCATGATGGTCATGATGATGGTGGTGATGAAGATGATGATGGTGATGATGAATCTGGTGGTGGTGACGATGATGATCAAAGTGACAAGTATGATGATAGTGATGATGATGATGATGATGACATGGATGAAGATCATGATGACAATGAAATGTCCAAGTAGGATCAATGTCAACTATGATGGGGCCATGTACGACCAAATTTTTCTTTCCAAACCATATGTGCAAATATAAACATTAAACAAAACATGTCAAATATTTTTTAGATATACACATTAGTTACACCAATTTTTTGGCTAACTTAAGAAAAATTATTTACATATACAATCTTCTTTATTATTAATATTTTTTTTGGCAAGTCTATTACTTTAATTTCACTATTGATTTCTAAGACTTACTAATCTTTTTCATAGGGTGACATGAATGCACCATCTCACACACCCTCAATAGAGGTAAACATTAATTATTGTAAATTTTAATGTTAATATAGAAACAAATGTTGTATTATTGTGTTCTTTTATTTATGGATTTGGAGTTATTTTGATGAAATCTTACTAATATTTGATGTCACAAATGATAGGATAAAGCTAGAATGATGGTTGATAAAATGTGATCTAAAACACGGGTGCCATTTTTACATGACATCACCCTTAGTGCTGACCCTATGTTCATGGCCCAAAAACTCAAACAAAGATACACTAATTAAATTGTTAACATTATCATTGAGGGTGACACAAGTGAGGAGAAAGAGGCACTGAGAAAATAATTAGATTGTAGGATCGAATCTTTGAAGGTAAGCAATAATTCGACTAAAGCAATAATAGAAGTTCAATAGATGTTAATATTTTATAGTATCTTACAGATCATGATCTCTAATTTTATGTGTTCCTATATATAAATATGTGATATTTGTGACATCACATGGTGAACATGGTGAGGGTTGTAGCGCACAAGCTTCATATAAGCAACTCTTTGTTTGTTTGTTTTCATCAATATTATAACACTTACCTTCTTTTTTGTGGATGCTTCTAGCTAGTATCCCATTTTATCTTTATCCATTGCAAATGTCTTTACTAACAATATTATATTCTTTAGCTCATGATGAAGTGTCGATGCCTCCTTTAGTCAGTGGTCTAGTATTTCCTTATACATTGTCAGCAACAAGGTCCATTCAAACATCCTTGTCTATGCCCACTACAACTAGTAAAACCTAATTTTTCAATATTTTTTAATGTTCTAATCATGCATTTTTTTTTGGGTGGATTTTTTACTCATGCACCTATCATACATACTAGAGTACAAAATCTAGTGATTAGTACTCTAGTACGTGTGACTAGACCATTTCTTGGAGCAATCTATGCAATTAATACTTTAGTTCCACCAACAAAGCATTCCTCATCACTTTCATTTTCATCCTTATGTCTATATCACTATGTATAACTATAGATAAGAGCCTGGGGTGAATTTTATTTAAGACATTTGGATTTGCAAACCCGAGCTATTAAGCCTTGCATGAAAAACATACTTCTTTGGCTTTTCATTTGTATCTTTAATGGTAGCTTTTTTTTATGTGTTTAGAATCCTATTGAACTTTTGTAAGCCTATGGATCATTGATGCTTTCCATTTCCTGATAGTATGGATATCAACACATATTAAATTACTTTCTTTCATATTCATACTATTAGTCAAATCTATCTACTAGGAAAAAATAGACGTACCAGAGTAGGTTCCTCCCAACAATATTAGTATTGGATGCTGAAAAAAGAAACTACACTCAAAAACATTGAGATACAGTGAAATTCACCATAAGTTGTGTGTTATCTCTGCACTCTGATTACAAACTAGATAGAATAGTCATGCTTAAAGGATGTTTCTCGGGAACCGAAGTACTCTAGATGCAATGTAAATCAACTATTTTAATTGCTAAAAAATCATATTAAATGAAACATTAAATATGATGTCTCCTATAGTGACATGCTTCAGGTATAAAACTCAAATTATGTGAAATAGTTTTTGGGATTTCACAAGGGTTTTATGTGCTAAGATCATCTTCTTCTCCTTGCCACTTTGTGATCTTGAGGGTCTACTCTACTCAAATTGTGCTTATTTTCAGAAGGAAATGATATATTTTGCCTAGCTCTAGTGCCAATTGCATTCGTTTCTAAACTAAATACTAGTTGTCTGGACATTTCTTTGAAAGCTCTATTGTGCATAATAGTGGGAGAAGTCTATCTAGAAGTAGAAAATTAGTATGGATAAGAATTTCCCCAACCATTCCCATATACTCAAGTAGGAACCCTAGTTTCAGAGGCATTCTGTAGGGGGGAGCATTGTCTATAGTCTGTAATATTTTATACTACATTTCTTAAGATCAATAAAAAATGACAACAAAAAATATTAGGAAACCATATCAAAGAAAAACATATCCTAAGATTGCCTTGGAATATTTAGAAGTTTTTTTCCCAATTAAATAGCCCCACTACTGAATGTAATTTCTTACTTATGTTTTCTTTAAAGGCTGCAAAAGAATACCCTAATTGACCTTTTAATCTTCAAGATGTTATTATTCTATTTTTTTATCTTTTTCTAGAGCTTATACTTCTAATATATGATCTTTGGTATTGCATATCTAAGCTATAGGTAGAATGTATTTTTTTTGGTGTTAATATGAGCACTTTTGTTGATGACTCAATAGTTGATTTTAGTAATTGTTTTTATCTTGTAAAACAGTTGTTAGTATGAGATAACTATCTTCATTTTTCTATTTCTTCTCTATGGAAGGGAAGTCACTAAACCAAATTTTCCAATTTTTTATTAGTTTATCTTCATCTTTTTCTTTTATTGATATGATAGTTCTCAGTGGCTTGATGAATTATTTTTTGTATTTTTTCAAGTCATCTCTAATGTATATTGTGTAGATTCTTTTTAACCAATTTGATTTTTTTGTTTAATCATCAACTATGGTTTAGCTAGCAACAATTTTTTAATAAAACTGGTTACTATGAATTTATTTTGTTTTACCATTTATTTAGGGTAGGACATTTTAGTAGCTCTGATTGCTTTAGAAAGGCTCTATTAAGTGATTCATCTTCATTCTTGAAGCTGATTATCAACTTGTTTGTTTATTGGATCTTGATTTTTGCTTATTTATTTGTTGGGAGAGATTGTAAGTTTGATAAAAGTGTTTATGATTCCTACACTATTTGTATTGATGCATCTATATAGCTTTTGTACAAGTTTTGGTGAAGTTTTCACATTCATCAACCATAAATCATGCCAAAGAGTGTGGTGGGTTTCAGATATTTGTAAGTCTTATTGGGAAAGAAGCCACCATTTTTCCCTATGCTCGTTTACACTTCATCCAAATTGTCATTATTCAGATATAAGATGACTAGCAAAACTCCTGTAATCATATAGGCATATATGTTAGCTTACAAGAATTGGAAACTCTGATATGCATATGTTTGGGAAGAGATGTATTCTAGTATTTGTTTTTTGAGCTTTTTATTTAAGGTCCTATTTGATAGATTTGCACTCTAGTTTGAAGTAAAAAAATTCATGTGGCAACAATTTCAATATTGTGATTGGTGGTAGTACTTTCATATGTTTTTATGTACGCATTTACTAATGAAGAAAGTGTGACTAGTGGTGTCTCTTTATCTTTCATTTCATTTGGTGTGTGCCTTAACTATCATTATGTTTCATTTACATTCAATAAAATTCATATTTTGATCCTTCTCCATCAATGTTTGTGTATGTATTTTCTTGGAAGGTTTAAATGTGTTTCCAAGATAACATAGTTAGGTAGTCTTAACTAGAAGGCTTATTTATTTTACCAGACTAAACTAATGTATCATAGAATTGCATTATATCACCTTTGGGACACATTTTTGTAGTTCTCTCCTTAGATAAAAATGTGATCCTGATAGAGAGCAGATAACCATTCGATGAATTGATACATTATGGGGAAAATTTATAGGCCAAAGGAAGTTACAAATGCAAATTATTTGTGGGTAGTTAACAGTTACCAAATGGTAGTATTACTAAACAATGTAATAAAAATACAACAACATTCCCCCCCTTATTACATTGATCCTAAAAAAATTAATTCCCACATAGGGACCCCCCTTTAATGGTTACATAAAATATGTTGATGACATAATTTGAATGCATATTTTTAGAAAATGTTCTTCTGAAGTAGCATTCCCTTAACCAACCAGGACCCATAATTTTCTTGGGACCCTCAGTAAGGTGTAGCTTTGAGTAGTGTTATTAAATAAAAAATTCAAATTATTCAATAATGATTCCTAAGAGATGCAATAGATCTCTATAATTGTCTAATGACTATGAAGGGCATAATTCTTAATCACATACTTTGAACCTGACTTGACAGTAATTCATATTGAGTGCAATATCAAGTCCAAAACTTGTCTCCTAAATGAAACTTCACAAAACATATCTTATTCACATTTTTCAGCATCAAAAATAAAATCAAAGAAATGAATAAAAAATCTCAAAAATGTTTCTCGCGTAAAGCACCACTCCAAAGCGAGAAGTTGACTTGAGATAAGCACCATCCACAACATTACTATATTGGGAAAATAAACTATTTAACATAATGCCCTTAGCTTCATCATCACCAAAAGAATCCTTAACTTTTTGCAAGTTGTCCAATGAGAGACCTTAGGTTGACACTATAATACCATTCTACATTTTTAAGCTAAGAAATTGATTTTTTAAGGAAAACTTTGTGTTAACAACTTTTTCTCCAAATAGCTTGTTTAAATACTTGCAAATATCAGAGACAATTTATCTAAATCTACATGATTTAGCTTAGAGTCTACAAGACAAAGACCAATGATATCCTTGGCTTTTTCATCTCTACTACTTTACTCCAACAATTTACTCAACTTTTCTCTTCCTGATGATGGATCAACTCTAGCTCTACCTATATCACTGTTCTAACCACTCATGCTAAAATATTCAATTCTATTGTAATGTTGCAAATCAAAACACAACTTAACTGATCGCTTCAAAGTTAAACTACCAACTAACATAAAAGCTCTTGACCAAGGGCTTTCCAAAGCAAATTACATGCTATACTACCATGATGTCTAGCTCAATGCTAACCACTCTAATAGAACAATAAAACTTAGAGAAGCCACATAGTACATCATAAATAATCATAATTATGTATTAATATGAAAAAAGTCAATTTGTAAAAACCACAAAGTAGTGATTTCTAGTAGGAGTGGCTATTAAATTACTATTAAAAAATTAAAAGTTTGGGGCAAAATGGTCAATGCAGTAAAATGTTGGGCAGAATGTGTTTTTCATAAGCTATTTTACCTACAAAACCATGCATTTTATCTTTTAAGATGTCATTTTAGCTACAAAACCATGTCATTCAATTCCATTTTAAGGGTCATTGGAGGTCAATGAAGTAAAATATTTTAAATTTTCAAACTCATCATGAGGAATGGTAGTAAAAGAATAGTATGGTCTATAAATGTTTTTTGTAATTCATCAGTAGATGTAACTAGTGATAAAAGTTATGCTAGATAGATCTTACTGTAGTCCTATTTTGCGCACCAATAGATAGACCTTTAGTTGATAGAGCAATAGAAAGTAGTACTAGTAAAGCTCATCCATTTCCTAGAGTAGTCTGTGTGATCAGTACTTGTTCATATGCAAGGACATTATTGTTGAACAAGAAAATTATTTTTCCGTTAAAATTACAAAAGCTTCGAGGTGCTTTAAAATTGTTATTATTTAAAATTTAAATTTAGTTTAATTTTACATTAATCCTTTTGAATTGATAGTCCCTTTATGTTTTCTAAGGTAATAATGTTTCCTTTGATCATCTTTTTGATATGACATTGAGACTATTTGGACCCACCATACGTAAAAGGTATGTAGTTTCATATCATTGCTATATAATTTTTCTTTTCTTCCATTTATTGTACTATATTAAAGTTATTGATCTAACAATCCAATTTTTTTTAAAGGGTGGAATTTACAAGCTGTGGAATGAAAAAATCAGCTAATTACATCTTTTGAGGAGAAATTTGGAAAAAACATTTTTGACACTAGCCTACTTCTGAAAAGAGCATCAACACATATAAAGACTATGAGGGATCAATATAGAAGGGGTCTTAAGGAGGAACCTAAGTATGACTATCCTCCTAAGATTCCATTGATGGAGTGGAATGGAATAATAGAAGATGCAAAGGAGAAAATGCTATGTGAAAATAGAGTAAATTAAGCAGCACAGGGAAAAAAAAGGTATGTCATTATAGTATTAAGTACATTGTAATCATGCACTAATTAGTGATATTTGTAAATATATAATCTAAGATGTTTTAAATTGTTCATATATTGCAAGACACATCTATGGCTATGAAAGTGAGAATACAAAAGGTTGGCCAACACAAACTTGGCTCTGGTGGCTAAATGAATCCCGAGTCTCGACTTGTAAGTAGGAGCAATGGAATTTCATCTTAATTTTTTTATATAATGTTGAAAAAAAATTGTTTAATGAAACCATACATGGAAAAATGATGATATTATGCACAAAATATAGGGTACAAAATTCAATGTCGAGCTCACATATGAAGATAGAAAAATTGCCTTGAAGGAAGGCTATAAAGTCATGGCTGCATGCCTATGCAAAGAATCTGAAAGCCTTGCCCAAGAATATAGTGCACCAAATGATATCTCACAAGTAAATTGGTTAGATAAAAAGTAAATGAAATTGAATAGTTGAGAACATTCTTGTTTGGTGTTAGTTTTGAAAGTAAATTGACTGCATAACAATGTGCATAACATTTTACTGTAGCCTTCATATCCTATCACAAAACCTGCTCATGCCGAAGGCCATGATGTGAATTATAGTGGTGGAGGTATTAATTTTCTATTGGAAATTAATTATGCAATTATGAATACAATTTAAAATCTTCAATTACAATTTGATGTGTATCTTTTTCTTGAATATTTTTGAGCATGTTGAACATCATGGTGAAGGAGTGGAGCATGTTCAAAGTGTTCAACATATTGACATAACAGTAGATCAAAATGTTGATGTACATGATGTGGCATTGTAAGTTAAGAAAAATGCATGTTATGTTTTACTAGTACTTAATTATAGACTTGTAATAGTTAAAAAAATAAAAAGAGTATGTCAATCTATCCCATTTACGTGATCTTGCAATAGAACCCCCTTTAGTGCACCAGCCTCTTGGTCCTCCAAAGAGAAGAAGCCATCATAATTTGAAATTACATGTACTAGAAGAGGAGGAGAATGAGGAAGATATGGATGCTCCTATGAACATTTTTCTTAAGAGAGCTAAGAAAAAACAAAAATAAGAAATGATGTTTTAAAAATGCTCTTTGATAAACCTTCTTGGATAATGAAAGAACTTTGTTTTAAGTAATTATCTATGAATGATGCCTATTGATATTGATTTTTATTTTATGTTAATGAATATTGTTATGTGTTAATGAAGTCTTGATTAGTATTGTGTATTAATGAATGTTATGTGATAGTATTGATTGAATTTTATAGTTCATAAATGGATGAATGAATGAATGAAGTATGTAATTAGATGATAATGGGTAATTTAGATTGATGTTAGGGGGAGGGGGGTGAGGCCAGATGAGCTTCCACCTTCACATGGTTGGCCTTGTTAACTAGAGAATATTATAGTATTCTTGAAACCAAATGAAGCTCAAACTAACATACCAAGGAATCACAAAACCCAAATCCATCTACCTGTCATCTTCTAATCCCAATAAGTCATCTTTTTTACCACTTTTATTTGGAATGGTCTAAAGCATAATCAATTCATCATTTACATATCCTAAAATCATAATGCTCAAAAGAAAAAAATGATGTGCTTGAATAATGCACAATATTTCTTTCACACACTTTATTTGGATGCCAATTGCTTGCATCACCAAGTTGAGGTAGTGTAACTTGGAAGGTGAAAAAAATATGTGCTCATATGTTGCCTCAACTGATGTAGAGGCTATAGCTTTAATCAACAAAAATCTTCTTAAGTGTCTAGTAGCACCCAACCCATTGCAAGATGCCAAGCAAGGTTACCAGCCTTTACCCAATGCTTACCCTTGTCTCCCCAAGTGGACCCCACTTCTCTAAGGTCTTACCCACTCTCTAGGAATGTTAGAAAACTTGGGTCAAAGTAAGGCTTTAGGGACACTAGCCCTCAACTAGGCCAAATATGGAAAATTAGGCAAAATGCATTCAAGGCTTCAAACATAGACTAATTTTTTCATTCCTAGTCCTATATACCTTAGTTTTTATTGAATACAAATACAAGAACTCCACCACTTAACCTTTGATTCAAATATGACCCCATTTTCCAATAAGATTATCTAATATGAATCTTGAAATCTCTTCCCACGATAGTGGTTGGCTTTGACACGATTTCTACTAAGTTCATTTTTATGTATACAAGTTGGAGTGGAGCATTAGGCTCATTGGGTTCACCAAAAATTATGGCATGGTGCTCTCTAGAATATCCATGAGTTATGAAATTAATGCTATTGTAGTTTGAGCTAAAGTGGATGAAAAAATGATCTTCAACCCTAAAATTCCACTGTAACAAAAAAAAAGGTTTACTTACTCTATTCTAATCAAACATTCACTTGGTTTTGTAGTCTCATCAAAGGCCTAGAGATGGACCTTTTGAAATGAATGATATATTTACCATCCTCAATTCCATCCCTACCAATGTCTTACTAACATATGGACTCTACTGCAAAGGCCTTGTACCAAGTCATTATTTTGCTGCTGTATGGATTGCCCCTTACCTTATCTTCTATATTTTTATGAATTCAATCTTGGAAAATGGTGCAATAATGTCAAGGATCCTGAGCTGATACAACATCTCCTCATACAGGCCAAGGATTAGTTGCCACTTACAAGAAAGGCCTCTCAACTTGCATTCAAGAAAAGTAGTTTATTTGTCTCTTCCTTTGCATAGGTTACCTTAAGTATTTACTAATTTGTTTATAACCAATATATGAACTTGTCCACATAGCAATTTCTTGAATGTTTTTCATATTCAAATTTGATCAATTGCATTGTAATATTCCAATTTTCTTCTTGCACTTTGTTCCCAATGAATCTGAAGAATACTTGGCCAGGGAGAACTCATATGCATATGTACATGATTATAATTTTAGAATTGCTTTATACCATAAGCTATATTAATTGCTTGTGATATTTTTGTTTTAAACCTTGTCTTTTAGGAAGGACTTGTAGTTCCACATTTTAGTTATTACCTTTTATTTTTGATATTAGAATAGTTTAATCACTGGATACAATTAGTTTAGCTGGATATATTCAGCAAAAAAGTATCAAAATTCTAGAAGTTGATTTGGGAACTAGATACAATAAGGGAATATATCTTATTGCATATCAAGAACTTATCCCATGGAAACAAATGGGAACTATATATAGCACAAGGATTTAAGAGTAGCAGTATAATCATCAAAGCACATCAAAACTTGATAGTATCAAACTTGATAAAGAAGTTACTAAC
Organism: Cupressus sempervirens; assembly: GCA_028749045.1. Classification (NCBI taxonomy): domain Eukaryota; kingdom Viridiplantae; phylum Streptophyta; class Pinopsida; order Cupressales; family Cupressaceae; genus Cupressus; species Cupressus sempervirens. The sequence goes on from CM053792.1 coordinate 872,671,409, forward strand.
ATCCTTCATGAGGGCCCCAACCATCATTACTTTCCAGAGACTCTAGAAAATATACAAAAAATAGTTCATCATTCTAGCCTGCTAGGACATATTCCTTTGGTGTATTATCATCAAGGCCCATGAAATCTTCATGCTTATTTTTATTGAGGGTAGAGTTCTGGGTGTCATTGGAAATATTTAGATATTTCATCATCTTATCTAGTTGATTTAGTTCAATAGGATCCACCATATCTTTGTACTGATTTAGATAGTGGATAGCTTTGAAATCTTCCTTGTGAATGATAAGCATTCCATCTTGAAATAGCATCATAAACTGATCCATAGAAATCTCCAAAAATGTATGAATTTACTTGTAAGCCCAGTAAGTCTTCTGGAGTACTTGGCCAGGGAGAACTCATATGCATATGTACATGCTTATAATTTTAGAAAGGCTTTATAGCATAAGCTGTAGCAACTGCTTGTGATATTGTTGTTTTAAACCTTACCTTTTAGGAAGGACTTGTAGTTCCATGCTTTGTTGTCTACCTTTTATTTTTGCACTATATACTATATATTAAATATCCACTCCACTTACATTATTTTAATAATTTGTTTTTCTCTTAGATGAAGGATTTGTAGCTTCATTGATATTTCTTTCCAGTTATGTCAGCTATGCAATCTAAAATATGAAATAGTGAGCAAGAAGAATGGATTGAATAACATTGACAAGGTCATAAAGCAACAAGACCTTCAATATATGAACACAACCTTGCTATGTTCCATGGCATTGAAGCATTGCATGAATAAGGCTAGGAAGGTGGAGAATTTTTGTGGGAAACAAGGAAGATCTACATCTTAATGGAAAGGCCCTTCTTTACACAACCAAAGGTTTTGTTCACTAGACCAAAAAGAAACACCCTCTCCATTCCTCTAAGAAGATAGGATTGTGAGAGTGCCCTAATTTTTATCCCATTTCTCCATTGGAAAAACATGATCTTGATACTTCTATTACTAGGCCTAAAATCAAACATGTCTTGAAGGCAAACCTCAATGAAACAAGATTTGATTATTATACAATTGGGACTTACTTCACAGACAGTGATAGGTATGTTTTAGACAATATAAATGTTGACAAGAAATATGGACTAAGATATGATTATGGAAAATTCTATGCATCCAAAACATTTTTTGATAGTCATAAGAATAGAAGGGTCTTGTGGGGATGGATCAATGAGTCAAACAACATTTAGGATGATATTGCAAAGGGGTGGTCTAGTGTTCAAGTAAGGTTCGACCCAAATTTTCACTTCTATATATTTATGTAGTTTTATTACCTAGAAACTAATTGTATTGAATGTGTTTTGATGACTTTTAGTCTTTTAGCTATTCATTTTTATTTTTTTGGAATATACTGTGTACATGGAAATTTGTTTAGTTGTCATTTGGTTGATTCTCTATTTTTTTTGTGTTGGTTCATTTTTATTTAAAACTAATGAAAGATTGTAGTAATGCAAAAATGAATATTGTTCCTCATCTTATACTATTTTCACATTAATATCTTGTGGAGATTGTATTTTTTTTGAATGTACAATGTTTTCATAAGTGACCCAATATCTAATTGTTTTACAAGAAGTGGCAGTGATTCAGAAGAATTTATGAAGATGAAATTGACAAGGATGTGAATCAAAAGAGACCCATGGTATGATGATGGATTCGAAGGTTTCCATTTGGGAAGGTATTATTCTATTTTTTTAATTCTTGCTTGTAGCTCATTTAAGACCTTCTTGATGAGAGGTTGAGACTGCTAGGAAGAAGAGGACTTTGTTGGAGTCATCTACAAAACCTAAAATTACTGCTGATAAAAAGGCAAAGACAATAGTAATTGGTGAAGCACATAAGTCAGGTTAGTGCTTAAATACTTTCTCATTAACAATGTGCTGATATTTTGAAAACTAATTTGATATTGAACCTTGTCTTAAATTATGAAATTGGTAACATGACTAGAGGGAAGTTTCAATTATTTGAAAGAAAATGGCTTACACTCAATTAATAATAAATCTAAGTGAAGATGAAGTTATTTTAGACTAAATTCTAGTTGATATGGGTGATCAACCTTATGTTGGAAATATTTAGGATAAGGTAGGCCACTAAGAGGGGAGGGGTGAATCAGTAACTTATAAAACTTTTATCCTATTCAGTATTTTAACCATTCACCATTCATTCATTTAAACTACTACATAATTGAAGAAAGAAAAATTCATTGCACATGTACATAGAGATTTTTTGACCTAGAAACCTTCCAAAATAGAAAGTAAAATTAGGGTGGGGATGATACCCACAAAATTTCAATACTGTAGTATAAATTTGGCATGTTAAGGCTTACAATGATCACTTTTGGTGATCTGCCCTATTAGGAGAAAGTAGGAGTGCTAGATCCACCTTGTTAGAGGATTTACAAACATACAATGAAGTATTCACTCTATTAGGAGATTTACAAAAAGACTGTTAGGTCCACCTAGTTAAAGGATTTATGAACTGATTCACCTGTTAGGATGAACTAGTGGATCTGCCTACAACTGTTTGCTAATAAGATCCTTGTTGCATTGATCACGTAATGTGATAGGTATAACTTTTCTACTCCTATGTTGACCTTGTTGTATTCCCTTTTGTTCTGTTGCTGATTTTCTTTCACTTTTCTTAAAATATATCAATGCCTTCTTCATATGTGAATATTACTTGTATTTCTACACATCATGCCATACTAAAAATGATATCATACATTTCATATATACCATTCCAATATTTACAATTACAAGGTTGGCTAAAACATAAGTGAACAAAACATTACTAAGTCGGCTAGATAGTAGAAAACTCGAGTTCCTCAAGCTGACTTGGTGACCTTCTGATACTCGACATCTACTATATTACTCAACATCATCATGCACTCGATAGAAGTAGAGGCACAATCCATACTAGCCACACAATACTACTTGGGACTCGGTAACCATTGGGGACTCGGTAGATATAGTGTCACTTGGTAAACGCTAACTTCTTGCTTGTGCTCAGTGAACACTGAGTCCTTCATTGACCTTCATGTGCCTGGTGAACACTGAGTTCTTCATTTACCTTTCTTTTCTCAGTGATTACGTAGTTCTTCATTTACCTTGATTTTCTCAGTGAACACTGAGTTCTTTATTTACCTTGGTTTGCTTGGTGAACACTAAGTTCTTTATTTACCTTGCTTTGCTCGGTGAACACTGAGTTCTTCATTTACCTTGGTTTTCTTGGTGAACACTAAGCTCTTTATTTAACTTGATTTCCTCGGTGAACACTGAGTTCTTCATTTACCTTGTTTTTCTTAGTGAACACTAAGTTCTTTATTTACCTTGCTTTGCTCGATGAACACTGCTGAATTGCCAATTCACTCGGTAACCTCAGGAATGCTCGGTGAGAACTGTTTACCTGCTAAACTTATAAGGTAACTACTAAATGCTTGGTATATACTGTAGACTAAGTGATGAGCTCGATAAGAATTCAAAACCAAATAAGTGTTTGCACTAATAACAAATATATCATAATTCCAACAATCTCCCCTTTGGCATTAGTGACAAAAACACTTATGAGCCAAAGCTTATGCGCAAAATTTGACGTTCTGATTTACATATATCTCCCCCATACAATATGCATATAGTATTTGCAAATATCTTTATCTTTACACATGGCTTCCTTATTTACATATGTTTTTATCTCTTCTTTTGGTACTCTATCTCCCCCTTTTTGACAATAATGCCAAAGTAAACAATATGTATTTACATAGAAACACCAAAACGAGAGATAAACTCAGAATGTACCTTGAGAATAAGAGCCAAAGTCTTATCCCAATTTTATTGCAAAATTTTGCAAGTGGAGAGTGCTATCTGAACTTCAGCTGAAAGTTCAATCACATGATCTACAATTGAGAAATTGTTGTCATGGATCAATGTTTTGGATTAGACAATGTGTTTTTGCATTGTGTCCATGATAGGAAGAATCATATTCTGAATGTCAATCAATGTAGATCTAATCCTTGCTTCCTCTCTCAAAAATTCTACCTACTTTTTTGACAAAAGTTTGATTTTGAGATGATGGGATGAACTTGAATTGGTGTCAAGTTGCAGCATTTGGGCACTGACCTTCATATCCTAATCAATTTTATTCAATTTTTCTTTTATTTCCTTGGTGTACTCGGTAACATCACAAAGTTTGGCAGAAAGTGAAGTTACATTATTAAAAGAATTCTCAAAATTGACCAAAATTGTGGACAATTCTACCTTTTTTATTGCAATGTGCTCAAGCACCTTATTATCAAATTTTCTTTTAGCCTTTTCATTCAATTTTTCTTGGCCAGAGGTGTCCTCATTGAATTTATTTATAGCCTCTTCTAACTGAATCAAAATGTGTTGAGTAGAATCTACTTCAACACCTATAGCTTCTGTAATTATATTCCTGACATTCTCAATTATTATGTACTCCTTATCCCTTTCAGACCTTAACTGCTTCTATGTAGCTTTCATCTCTATTAGTTGACTAGCATACCTCATTTCTTCAATGGTAGCATTTTCGTAGTCAATTTTTGGAATCACTATCTCTGTGTCTAAGTCAATATCCTCGGGAATTTCTTTTTGAGTGAGTAGAAATCTTAATGGTTGCTTTTGTTTGGCTTTTGTGATGACTAGTTTGACCTTGGGAATAGACACAATAGTGGAGATGGAAGGACTAGTAGTGAAAACTAGGATGCTTGAGGATTAATTGCCAATAGGAGTATTCATCAGATCAAAAACTAAAACATTTCTGAAAAATGATGGTACACTCGGTAATGCAGTATCTGATCTAACTGGATTTGAAGTAGATGCAGATAATGTAGGAAAATTTGTAGAACAAGCTGGAATATTTATAATGGGAGGACTAATTGGTGCAAAAATTGGTGCTAATGTAGCTGACAAAATTGTGGAACTTACTGTTATAATGACTGAAGATGATGGAGCTGAGGAAACTAGCTTGGTAGCTAAAGGAGAGGGCTGTAGCTCGGTAGATGAAATGGTAGAAACTTCCATTGATGATACCTAGAGCTATGATGAGGCAGGTGCAGATGATAAATCTGATGTGGATGTTATCAAACCTGCTAAATTTGACTCCAACCTTGATGATGTGATGGTTTTAGGTGGAGAGTAAGGAAGGGATGCAATGACTACTACTGCAATTTTTACTGGATCATCTTCCTCCTTATCCTCCTCTTCAGCTCCTTCCTCCTTGTCTTCTCCCATTAATGCATGTAGCTCACTTGGTGAAACTATGATAGATGGAGTGCCATCAATGTCCTCACTATTACTACTATCATCATCCTTGATTTCTATTGGGTCTTCACTAGGCTTATGCAGATGATAGATTTTTTTCCACATGTTTGTAGCATCATTTACAACATGCTCTATGTCTTTGATCAAAATTAAACATGTGTGAAATCTGATCATCATTTTTCCTTCATGGTTTTTCATTACAGTTTTTACTTTTGCTCTAGTGAGACTTGGTTGAAGATTCTTCAGAGATTGCTCATATATGTCTTTTATCCAATTGGGTTGCTAACTCCCATCTCGGTTTCAATCTCTCTAGTAGTTCCTTTGAGATTTGGGAGGCAATTTGGTCTGGGGAGTATTTCCATTTACCCATCTTGCTTAGTACCAGTTCCTCTATCTACATTTTCTCAGCATCTGTTCTACTTTCAAATTTCAATGCTTTGAAATTTGTGATGCCAACACCTTCTTGCAATTGTTTGAGTCTTTCCTCAAATGTAGGTGCAGGCCTGACTAATATAGGTTCCTGCTTACCTTTTCTAGTCCTTCTGGTAAATACTGCAGTAGGCTTCCTTTTAGGTTTGGTAATTATTACCCTACCTTTCTTCTTCAGAGGTTTTTCTTTAGTTTCATGTTCTTCTTTTTCTTCTTCTCCTCCTTCTTCTTCATCATCTTCTTCGTCCTCACCTTTTCCTTTTGTTGGCATAAGAGAGCCAGATGTAGTTTTTAATTTTTCTATCTTCCTCTTACCTTTGCTTATGGCTTTTGGTAGCTTGATTTCAAGCTCAATTCTAGCCTTCGCTTCATCATAGGTTCCAAAAATTTGTTGCCTTAGGTCTATTGGCTCATTTACTAATGCTTCTATTATGTCTCTAGCTTCATCAATATTTACCTCATAGGGAAGAGGTTTTACCCATGCAACTTAGGGTCTGACTGCCTAGATGTACACCTTATCACAGTCAACCATGAAGCATACATCATCTTTGTAATCTTCAACTAACTTTGGTGGAATCTGGAACTTGTTATTCATTCTCTCCTTGAAATCTTCCAAATAGTTGTCCATGATGCTATCAAAATTTTCACCCATCTCTGCTATAAACTCATTTATTTGATACAAAATTGGAATGTCTTTTCTCCATACAATAGTTCCTTTAGATGGAAAGAATTTTTGAATGTAGAAAAATAAACAAATAAACAAAGAACCAAATTTACAAGAGTTATTCTTAGAAGTCCTTATACTATCCATATTTTTATTCAATTGTTTTAGTAATACTTCGGACAGATCAAGTTCAAGGTTTTTCTTTACAACCTTGAGGGCTAAATCCATAGCTTCACAAGGTACATTATTCAATCTACTAGAACTATATAATTTGTATGTAATTACATGAATGTCAAATCTTAGTTTGACATCAGATATAGTGTTTACCTTTAAACCTCTACCATCCCATTTGGCTAGGGTTTGCCTTCGTAACTCCTCCCGACTTAGGGTTTTGGTGGTTTTGGCTTTGTTGAGCATAGGGAGACCCGTGATTTTGTGAATCATTTTCTTAGTGATTAGCACTGGTTGCTCTAACCATAATTGTCCATTATGTACCCAACTCAAGATATACCTAATCCATTTGGTTTGGAAGTTTCTAGGCATATGCAAGATATGAGTTAATCCTTTGGTTTCAAGATATTTGAATTCAAGTTTCAAAGAGCCATCTACACTCATTTCACCTAGGGCACTGACCATTTCTAGGTTTTTAATTTCTTGAATAGAACATTTGAAATGAGTATGAATATCATTTATAAGAAGTTCCTTAGGGGGTATTTGTGATTGAGCTCCAGTTGGGTCGAGTGATTCTACAATGACTGGAACAATCTTGAAATTGGGTACTTTCCATTCTATACCCTTTACTAACATTTCTTAACCTCTTTTCACCTTGTTGCTACTGGTGCTTGTGGATGCCATAGCTACTGAGTAAATATAAGAAAATCTTGAACAAACTTTCCACTTGAAATTCGCTTGGAACCACTTGAGATTTTCTCTGGATTCACTAGAAATCTTTTAGCTCTGAGTATTCTTAAGTCGCGATGAAAAATGAAATTGAATTCTACCCTTTTGATGAAAATGTTGTCATTAATGCTTGGTACAAAGGTAGATGAGATGACATAGTGCTTGCCAATCTATCATCGTTCTACTCGGTAAAGCTTTGCAACTCGGTTATCAAACAAAATCTTTGATGCTCCCAACCTAGCTTGGTAAAGTCTTTAACCAACCTTGCTCGATAAATGCAACACGGTGAATGATAACTTTCCTTTGGTTCTTGAACCTCAGATACTGATTATATCATTTGCACTTTTTCACTCTGGAACTGCTTGAGATATGGCTTGATGATGTAGTTCTTGATTCTTCTTACATCTAATCAAAAATGGTGGAGTCACCCATTTCTTGAGTGACATAACCATCATTTGAGCTATCTTGCTTGGTAGATTTAGGAATCCATTGTTGTCTCATCTGCTTTCGAATGTTATTAGCTTTAGCCTTTTTTTCATCTTCAATTCTTTTAGTATTCATGCAATTCTTGGCTATATGACCAAGTTCTGTACATGTATAAAATCTTATTGTTGTGTCTCTTTTCCTCGAGTGATGCCTTGAGCAGTCTTTGCCAACATGTCCATATTCTCCACAATAATGACATCTGCACCAAGTATTGTAGTCCCATTCAAAGATTTCTTTGACAAGTTTTTCAATTGGATTGAATGATTTGGATCTGCATTGGAATGCCTTGTGACCATGTTTCTTGCATTTGTGACATTTGCCTTCAAATTTTGGTTTTTCTTTGCATTCATTAGCTTTGTGACCATGCTGATTGCAGTTGAAGCATTTGCCATTGAATTTTTTTCCATTACTCCAAAATTTGTTTGATGTATAACCTATCTTGCCACAGTGATTGCAAGTGGGTCTTTGATTCCCTTGGGCACCTTGTTTGGAGGATTCTCCTTCTTCCTTGTATCCAAGACCAGCTTTACCCTTTTGTTTATGAAGATTCTGCTCATGTTGTTGATTCAATTGGTTGATGTTTTTTTGAGATTTCATTATTCTTTCATTGACTTTCCTTTGAGTGATCAAGTCATTTTCCAAGTTTTCATTGATTTGTCTCTTAGATCTCAGATCACTTTGTAAGCTTGCATTGATTTGTCTTTCAGTGATTAAATCATTTCTTAAACTTTCATTCTTAGATCTTAGATTCATAACTTCTTCATTTGCATTAGATAGTTGACCTACAAGATTTTCATGCTGAAGGAATTGATTATTTCTTACCTCCAGGTCTTCATTTGCCTTGTTTCTCTATTCCAACACTTCACATAGCCTGATGGATTGGATTTCTTGTTCTCTTTTAAGCTTCCTTACTTCTTCCTATAGAGAAAATTTTTTAGCTAGGAGTTCCTTGATTGCTTCATTAGCTTCATTTGAACTGCTCAATGGTAAAAGGTTCTCAATCTTTTCTTCAACATACTAATGATCATTCATTTGTCTTGCAAGTTCCTTCCTTCTTTTTAGATATTGAGAAAGATGCTCCTTTTCTTCTTTGAGTTGAGCCATGGCCATTTCCAGATCTAGCTTTTCATTTTCAATAGATTTGTCAAGTTTGAATATCTCCATTGTTCTTGATCTTTGCTCAAGTTGTCAAACTTTATCCTGAGAACCACAAAACTCTGATACCAATTGTTGGAAATATTCAGGATAAGGTAGGTTACTGAGAGGGGAGGGGTGAATCAGTAACTTATAAAACTTTTATCCTATTCAACATTTTAACCATTCACCATTCATTCATTTAAACTACTGCATAACTGAAGAAACAAACATTCATTGCACATGTACACAAAGATTTGGTGACCTAGAAACCTTCCAAAATAGAAAGTAAAATTGGGGTGGGGATGATACCCACAAATCTTCAATACTGTAGTATAAAGTTGGCCTGTTAAGGCCTATAATGATCGCTTTTGGTGATCTTCCCTATTAGGAGCAAGTAGGACTACTAGATCCACCCTAGTAGAGGATTTACAAACATACAATGAAGTATGCACTCTGTTAGGAGATTTATAAAATGACTATCAGGTCCACCCAATTAAAGGATTTATGAACTTATTCACCTGTTAGGATGAAGCAGTGGATCTACCTACAACTATTTGCTAATAAGATCCTTGTTTCATTGATCACCTGATGTGATAGGTATAACTTTTTTGCTCCTATGTTGACCTTGTTGTATTCCCTTTTATTCTTCTGCTGATTTGCTTTCACTTTTCTCAAAATATACCAATGCCTTCTTCATATATGAATATTACTCTTATTTCTACACATCATGCCATACTACAGATGATATCATACATTTCATATATACCATTCCAATATTTATAATTACAAGGTTGGCTAAAAAATAAGTGAACAAAACATTATTGAGTCGGCCAGATAGTAGAAAACTTGAGTTCCTCAAGCTAACTTGGTGACCTTTTGATACTCGACATCTACTATATTAATCAGCATCATCATGCACTTGGTAGAAGTAGAGGCATGGTTCATACTAGGCACACAATACTACTTGGGACTCGATAACCATTGGTGACTCGATAGATAAAGTGTCACTCGGTAAAAGCTAACTTCTTGCTTGTGCTTGGTGAACACTCAGTCCTTCATTTATGTTGTTGTGCTTGGTGAACACTAAGTTCTTCAGTTACCTTTCCTTTCTCGGTGATTACCAAGTTCTTCATTTACCTTTCTTTGCTCAGTGAAGACTAAGTTCTTTATTTACCTTGTTTTTCTTAGTGAACACTAAGTTCTTTATTTACCTTGATTTTCTCGGTGAACACTGAGTTCTTCATTTACCTTGGTTTTCTCAGTGAATACTAAGCTCTTTATTTACCTTGCTTTTCTTAGTGAACACTGAGTTCTTCATTTACCTTGGTTTTCTCGGTGAACACCAAGTTCTTTATTTACCTTGCTTTGCTCGGTGAACACTGCTGAACTACCAATTCACTCGATAACCTCTGGAATGCTCCATGAGAACTGTTTACTTGCTGACTTATAAGGTAACTACTAAGTGCTTGGTATATACTGTAGACTAAGTGATGAGCTTGGTAAGCATTCAGAACTGAATACCTATTTGCACTAATGAAAAATATATCATAATTCCAACACCTTATTTTTGTGTACTTGGTTACCTTCTACATCACTATTCTCTAGAAAATTTCATTTTCATGGAGCATTTAAGGAATTTGTTAGATTTCTCCAATGTTAATGACTAAGTAAGTAGTTATAATTCCAATTGAATTATATTATAGGTTTTAGCATTTGTAAACAATCTTATGTATTCTGTATGGATGATAGTTTTTGCCTTTGTGCTTGGCTAAAAGATAGGGAATGGACTAGTGGCTTTTCTATCTATAATTGATATGAAATAGAAAAAAAATGAGAATTTGTGTGTTTATTGGTGTTCTTGTTATGTTTGGTTTTTATGATGACAAAGAATTTCAAACAAGGAGGGACCCATAGTGCATACATTTACATATTTTTTTGCCTTAGTCACTAATTAATTCTTTTTAAACATATATACCATTGAAGTACAAATATTTTCAACTGAGAAAGAGAAATATGGAAGCAAATAATAGAGCTTTAACACTATTGCATTGTTAAGCAATTAAGATTCATGAAGGCATCTACTAAGCTTGCTTATATTCGCAGATTTGTCTCTGAAGATTCAAGGGTATGATGGGATCTCATATCTTTTTTGGTCTGAACTTGTTGTGACACAAGACAAATGACAACCTATCTAAGGGTTCCAGTTTGGCTTGATTAAATCATTTTGTTGAGCTTAGTGCATTGAATTGAGGATATTCAAATGAATTCAAAATCTTTGTTGTTGTCATGTGTCTAAATGGAATGTATTATATATAATATATATAATATATAGTTTTCTTTTGGTTCTTGAGATTGATTCCACTAGTACATACATTTGGTAAATAGTTATTTTATGCATTCGTACACTAATCAATTGAAATTGTAGAAGCTACTATGAACTTGGCAATATTTGATTGAGCTTAGTCTTTATTGTAGTCATATCCTTCTAGGCTAGAAGAAGCAACCAACAACCTATTTCCTCCTAGGGCTATACATGTAACAGTTAAAGAGGATGCGATGCTACCCCTAATTGCTAGACATTGAAATTTTTTCCAGTAAATAGCCCTTAAATAAACAATGTTGACCAAGTTGAGATTAGAAACCTTATTCAACATGCTTTCACTTATTTCTTCTGCTTCAGCTTCTCCATTAGCACTCACATAGGGGATAGGAGCCCATAAGGATAAAGATTGTCAGTTTGTGGTCCAAGTTAATTAGTGAGGAGGAGTTCATAAACCATATTGTGCAATCAAAAAATATGATGTGCCTCACACCCTTGTAAGTATTTCAATATTCTTATCTTCTTTGAGGTATTTTATAAACTAGTTCACATGCCTTACCTATGATTTGACATTTTGCATGCATCCTGCACTCTCTCATCTGGTTGATGATGGATTACAGAGAGTGATCTGAAATGATGATGCTAAAAAACACACACAATCAAATCCAAAACAAACTTGCATTACAAATGGATTGTGGAAATTTGATATTGTTAATTTTGCATGCATGTCTACCAGGACAATCACAACATTTAATATATATATATATATATATATAAAACGTTGTGATTTTCTTGGTATACATGCATGGAAAATTAACAATATCAGATTTCCACAATCCATTTGTAATGCAAGTTTGTTTTGGATTTGATTGTGTGTGTTTTTTAGCATCATCATTTCCGATCACTCTTTGTAATCCATCATCAGGATGAGAGAGTGCAAGATGCATGCAAAATTTCAAATCATAGGCAAGGCATGTGAACTATTTTATAGAATGCCTCAAAAAAAATTTGACCAATCATTGGTCAAAATTTCAACCAATGCCTGGAATTTCTTGACCAAGCATTGGTTAAAATTTCGACCAATTCCTAGAAGTTTTTGACCAAGCATTGGTCCAAATGTTGACCAATGCCCAAAATTTTTCTACCAAGCATTGGTCAAAATTTTGACCAATGCCTGGTAGTTTTTGACCAAGTACTAGTAGAAATTATACCAGGGCTCTATAAATATTTTAGAAATGGGTACCCATTTTTTACATTTAAAAAATTGGTACCTATTTCTAAAAAAATCTAATTCTTTTTCCAAAAATGGGTCATCATTTTTTGAAATAAAAAATGGCCACCCAATTTTCCAAAAAATGGGAGCCCATTTTTTAAATTTAGGATTAGGTACCTGAGCCTAATATGAGTGCCTAAATTTTAAAATGGGTACCCATTTCTAAAGAGGTATCATTCCATTCAATCGTGACCCAAATTTATGCATTCAACCAAAAATGCTAATCAAGAAAAAATGACCAAGTATAGTTTCAAGAGAAAAACCTATATATCTAGTGATATTTTTGAATTGGTTCATACTGAGCTATGTGGACCTATTAATGCTCAAAGTTATTGTGGAGATAAGTATTTCATTATATTTGTTGATGACTATTATAAGATGATGAATATAATGTTTCTTAAAGCTAAATTTGATACTTTTCAGTTATTTAAGTGGTATTTAGATAGAGTTAAGAAAAAATAAGGAAGAGTATAAAGATTTTGAGATCTTACAAAGGTGGTGAACTCATTCGCAATGAGTTCAATACATACTACAATAATAGAGGAATTAAAAGAAATATGTCAACACCTAAGACCTCTCCTTGGAATGAGATAGTTGAAAGAAGAAATAGATCAATAATGGACTATGCAAGAACATTGATTATGGAGAAGAATATATCGAATAAGTATTGGAGAAAAGCATTTAGTATGGTTCTCTATACCCTAAATCGAGTACAAGTCAAGAAAGGTACAAATGCTACACCTTTTGAACTATAGTATGAATATGCTCCTAATGTGAAATATTTCAAAATATTTTTAAATGTTATATATTCAAAGATATTATGAATGGAAAACTTTATGCAACTAGTGATAATTATATTCCTAGGCTTCTCCACCAAGAGTAAATCTCACAAGTGTTTTAACTCTAAAACTAACAAAGTTGTGGAAAGTGAAAATGTGAAAGTTGATGAATTTACAGAAAAAATGATGTTGAACATAATGAAGAACCTGAATATTATAGTGCATTCATCCATGTTGACGATGGTACTCCCAACACTCCAACTGAATTAGCAAGCCAAGATGCAATTTTCTAACAGACATGAAATGACGAAGTGCAACAATAGGTTGTCAAGTAGTAGATAGTGGAAGCCAAGAAATAGGACAAAGATGTTGAGTCATAAACAACTAATGATAACCATCATATAGACAACACAGAGCATGTAGAACCTAGAGTAGAATGTGAATAGGGAAGAGGAAATGAGATTGAGATTATTTTTTAAGATGAAGTTGTTGGAGACCAGAGAAGGATGCTACCTATGCTAACTAAGTATGTGTGAAGACATCATAAACATGAATAAATCATTAGTGATGTAGAATGTGAAGTCTTGACAAGAAAGAAAGTTAGAGATGATACCTGCTTACTTTGTGAATTTGAACACAAAATAGTAAAGGATGCTCTAGATAATGAAGAATGGACTTGGACAATGAATGACAAAATTGAACAGATTGAGAAGAACAATACTTGGACCCTTATGCCAAGGCCAAAAGACCAAAATGTAATTGGAACAAAGTGGGTTTTCAAAAACAAACTAAATGAAAATCGTGAACTTACAAGGAACAAGGCAAGAATGGTACACAAAGGATATGCTCAAGAAGAAAGAGTTGACTATGAAGAAACATTTTCTCCTATTGCAAGATATGAAGGAGTCAGAACTCTACTTCCATAATCAGCCTACAAGAATTTCAAGGTATATCATATGCATGTTAAATCTACATTTTTGAATGGTATACTTAAGGAAGAAGTGTATATTTAAAAACCTAAATGATTTGTGGATCCAAACAATATAAGAATATGGTATGTAGACTCAATAAAGCTCTTTATGGATTGAAACAAGTCCAAAGAGAATGATATGAAAGACCGCATAATTATTTGGTGAAGACTAGTTTTGAAAGAACAAATGATAACATTAATCTATATTTGATGAATGGTTAGAACAATGAAGTACTCCTATCTCAATTTTTTGTGGAGGACATTATATTTGGAGGAAGAGAAGCATTATCTAAACCATTTTCTGATGAAATGAAGGTGCTATTTGAAATTTTTATGTTTGGTGAAATCAAATTCTTTGTTGGATTGCAAGTATGTCAAACAAAGTTTGGTATATTCATTACTTAGTCCAAATACATCAAGGAGATACTAAAAGCCTTTGGAATGGTAGAATCAAGACCAATGACCACACCTATGTCTACAAGACATAAGTTATCTAAAAATGATCAATCTATTGATGTGAATCAAACATTATACAGATCAATAACTATAAAATTATAATTTATGTTGTTCATAGTAGGCTAGATATTACATTAATGGTTAGGATAGTTGCTAAATTTCTAGAAAGCCATAAGGAGAATTACATGATGGGAGAAAAAATAATATTTTGATATCTAAAAGGTACATAAGACTATGTACTATATTACAAGAGAAGTGATAGATTTAAACTAAAGGTTTTCACTAACTCTGATTGGGTAGGAAATATTGATGACCAAGTATGTGGTAGCTACAATGAACTATTCAAACATTATTCAAATAAAGTAGTTGCTAAAATGAATGAAAGAAGAGGTTATAGACATAGTGGTTATCTATTGTGATAACACAAATTATATTAACATTTCAAAGAATCTAGTGATGAATACAAAAATAAAGCACATTTCTATCAAGTATCACTACTTCATAGAATTAGTTGAAGACAAAGAGGTGAAGTTAGAATATGTGCACACCAAAGAACTAATTGTAGCCATATTTACTAAAGCCTTACCTAAAGATGTTCATGACTATCTTAGAGATAAATTAGGGGTGACTCCCCTAAGAAAATAAACTTAAGGAGATATGGTGCATTGCATCAAATGTGCTAATCATAATACCTTACACATTGATGTAATATAGTTCTACTTTGGGAGATGCCTAAGGTAGATAGTCAAGTACGTTATAACATATTAGTCATAGATAGATGTCAAAAATCTATCAGTCATGCAAATATCTACATAATGGCTATGTGTAAGATCATGGTCAACCAAACTATGGTCTTAAGTTGCAATTTAAAGCAAAAAAATTAGGGTTATGTCAACATGACACATAATTTTAAAGTGGTTTTGGACTTTATATCAAAAATTTGTATGAAAATAAGTTGTAGTAAATTGAATTTATTTTCTAAAATCCTAGGCCTTATCCAGAGAAAAAATATTTGATTGATCAAAAGTTTGGATTTTAATGCAGTACTATGAAAAATTCAAGGCAAAAATAAAAACGAGGTGTATGTATGACCACCTTAATCAAAATCAAATGATAATAATTTTAAATATAGTTATAGATATAAAAATTAGACTCATACCTAGATGTGATGAATATTTTTGGTTATTTTTATTCCAAAAAAAAAATTAAATATGAATTTTATACTATAACTTTTCCACAATAAAAAAAATCTCGTGTCTGACCACCTCAACTAATTGAAAACTTTACAATTTTTTCCCCCCTTATACTAGGTAAAGCATAGAACGTGATGCAACTTTTGGATTTCAAAAATTTTATACCATTTGAAAGTTATGGATACTTTTCAATCAACATGTCAATCAACACTTTATAATCATCTTCATTGAAAATTAACTAATAAATACTTATGAAACTCTTAATTTGATAGCAATTATATCGATGGAATCTTGAGAGTGTTATAAAAAAAACCTTTTTGTTTCATTCATTCTCGATGACAATAATATTTTCAAATAGCTACTCAAAGTTTGAGTGCAAGTGAAACCCTTCTCAAACATGTTTTTAAGGTTGACCAAATATATTTGGTAAATACCAAGCCTAATTTGATACTCGATATGAAATTAGGTACCTAAAAAGGTCAAATTTTCCAATTACCAAAATTTTTGAGGGAAACCACCCACATTGGAAATTTTGCAAGGAAACAAAAATTTGGGAAGTGTGAGCATTATTATTATTACATATGATTATAATAATTATTATTAAATATAATATCTAGTAATATATATGATTATTATTGTGATATAATCTAGTAATATATTATTATTATATTAAAATATACAATATTATATTATTATTAATTATAATATTGTTGTGAAATGCATCAAGAGGGGTCATAGGTTAACCTATGACCTTGCTCGATGCATTTCATGACAACATATGTCCCTAGGGCCCTAGGGACATATGTTGTCATGAAATGCCTCAAGAGGGGTCAAACCAACCAAATGGGTCCCTAGGGGGCCTAGGGCTACTAGGGACATACATTGTCATGAAATGCATTTGAACCAACCAAAAGGGTCCCTAGGGGCCCTAGGGTCACTAGGGACATGTTTTCATGAAATTTTTTGAGAGGGGTCATAGGTTAACCTATGACCTCTCTCTATGCATTCAAACCAACCAAATAGGTCCCTAAGGGCCTGTTAGTGTTTGAAAACTACTGAACAACAAAATGTTCAATACCAAAATGATAACACTCATATAACCTAAGGATCAACCAATTCCTATTATCAATTACATAAGTAAACCATTCGGATCCAAATTCAACAAAACCAAAGGATGGTTTCCTACTCTTTTTCTCTGTTAAACCAAGGCGGGTATACCTAGGGATGATTCTAGTGCAAACTATTGTGTAGAGATTCTTTTAGTTTCATTCTGATTCTCATCTATTTCCCACTACTACAAGAGTAGCTTACTTCACTTATTTTAATGTTCTCAAACTTGTATGCATCCCTTGTTAGGAGATTTGCTCATCATTATCCTTGAATTTACAAATATTCCTGATAATAGCAGCTATCTAAGACTTGGAGAATAGATATAAATGAGTATTGACCAGCATTTATAACTTTGAAAAAAAATTGAATGAAAAATAATTTTGATTTTATAATTTTTTTGACATGTAGCAGCAGAATTTATCTTTGTTCACTTTTGACTTATATGACCGATGCCTTATCCATTTGGGCAGAAAATTAACTATTGGTGGGAGATCTAATTCAATTAACTTGTAAATGAATTAATCAATTGTAATCACCCATTTCCATTTTTATGAAGTATCCTTTCTATAAACTCATAAACCCTACCGATTCATTGAAGCATTTCTATAATTCCTTGAATTAAAAGCAACAGTGATATCAGCATACAACTCATCCAGATTGCATTCAACCAAGTTAAACCTTATTTAAAATGACTTCAAAGTAGACAAACTCATAAAAAGGAGACAGAAATTGATGACACAAATATAGTGTAAATACCCCTTTGTATTATCCTTTTAGATGACTAATACAATGACCAATAGAATTCAAAGGACAACCTAGAACAACTTGTTGGTTCTATCATTTCAATATATCTTTAGAAAGTACAACTTGAAAATAAACTTAGAATAGCTACACACTATTGGACCAACTATATTCTCTCAAAGACTTAAAATTGTACAAAATTTGGACCCTCACATTACCTTGAAAACTCATTTATATAGGCATGAGTTGCAACAAGAAAAGGGTAGATGTGATTGACAGGTGTCCTTCAAAATTTTTACATACACCCATCACAGCAAGACAAAATTGCGAATAATAGAAAGACTGGCACACTGAACATTCCTTTGTGGACCCACTTCTATTATTTCCTTTGGTAAGAATACTTTGATCAAATCCCTTTAGTGCTCTAGTTCCTCAGGATAGGTGGCCATCAAATGTGATAGTGATGAGTCATCTCCCACTACCTGAGGATCCTCTTTGTCTTTATCATCAATAGAAGAGGTGGCTTCTACTTTTGTACTCTCTCCTTTATCATCATCCTCCACCTCATCACCCTCTTCTATTTTCTCATTGGATATAAACTCTTCCTCCCACTTATTGTAGATAGTGTCCTCCGGCTAGTCAAAATTTAGAACTTCTCTTTGTACAGTTACTAAGGAATTTGCATTTGCCTCTATATCAAAAAATTTTTTTATGATGGAGTTATAGAATATCTGTACTTTTACCAACTCCTCATTTTTCATTCCCCACAATAAATGGCCCATTTCATTTATCACCTTATTTATTCTCTCATAGAAGGCTTCATCTAGCTCCCTCTTCCATTCTTCCCTTTCCTTTATTTTATCAACTGTCTTTATAGCACAAGGGAATAAATCAAAATTTTCCACAAAATACTTGGAAAAACAATTAGTTAATCTTCTATAGAAAGAATCTTTCTTATCATCAAAACCTTGCAACTTATTTAGTAAATCAAAAATTCCTTCTATCTAATGGTATGTTAGTTGAATAAAAAATATACACATAGCAGTGATATCTGAACTTCTCTCTGTCCACTTCTGTACAATGGGTCTAAATATAGCTTCATTTTTCTTCAATTCATCCTTGATTGCTGAGATCCTTGCTAATTGATCAAAAAAATGTCGGCCATTCTATCTTATCTATTAAATACATGATACCTTGACTCAATTTTTCCTCATATTGATTATTGAGTTCTACATGCATTTCATATAATTTATTCTTCTCCTCTTGAAAATCATCTACAGTATATAACTAAGGCCTTTATGAAGTATTAGGTATCTTAGTAATTGGTGTTGATAATTGGTTTACTAGTCTCCCCTAATTTTATTTTCCCAAGAATCTTCTCCATCTGAGTTACCTTATTTTCTAAGGATTGTATTTTCATACCCGTCTCCTCATATGCTTTCAAAACTTCCTCAAACCTAGCATTGAGTTGGAAAAATTTATCTTCCTCTTGACCAGACACCATGCTACCAAATTTTAGCATTTCTAATGTGATCCCAATTATTTGTTTACTACCTACCTCACCAGCCCTAAACACTATCAATGCACTAGTATGCTCTACAGTGGGCATCTCATGCATTCTGGTATTTTCCCTTTTTTCCATGGACCATATAACAAGGGCTTGGTGGTCATCACTAAATTTAACTCCTCTTTGAGCCTATAATATTTCTTCAGTAGTTCTCAGTTGAACATCCCTTTATTTCCTTACTGAATAAAAAATAATGGCATTTGCTATATCCCATTCTGGCAGAAGGAGGACTCTTGACTGTCTAACTATTTTCCTCCCATCTTCAGGAGTAAACTGGGAAAAATCATTCAAAAATTTAGATTTCACCTCTTCCTTAATATCTGAATCAGGTTTGCCTGGCTATTCTACTTTTATCTTCTCACAGGTTTTCTCAAAATTGCCCATGTTTAACCTCCACAAAAATTGAGAAAAAGCCCTACACTTTACAAAATTCTCATCATTAATAAACCTTTTAGAAGCCTGGGCAACTATCAGATCAATTTACTTACCATTTTAATCAGCAATTGTTAGGTCCAATGAAGGTGTAGGAGGTTCTTGTGGCTCTCCAACATCCAAATCTGCAGAAGTAACAATCACATCCCCTTCTCTATCCATTTGTCTAAGCTGCTCCCTTAGAGATGCTTCATCATCTATCTAGATTGGGGACTGGCTTGGAGAGTATTGTTCTTTTTGAGAAGAAGAAGACCCCTACTCTAATTTTTGCCTTTTTGGAGAGCTAGATACAAATGGACTTCCTGACCTTGGCTTTTGATGAAGGGGTGCCTATTTGGTGCAGGGAACCCAAGGCTCTTAGGAATGAATTCAAGGTGTTTAGTATGTTAGAGTTGGTAGGAATGAAGTTGGTCCTTATTTGTAATGAAGACTCAATTGTAAGGTACAATGGCACATTGGTGTGGTTATAAGCCAATTGACCATTTGTAATCAAGGAGTCATTATTTATTCATTCTTGAGTATTTTACTATTTTTAGGATGTTTTAGGTGGATTTGAGTCATTAGGTCACGTTTGAATTGAAGGTGTGTAAAAAAAGTGCAAAGGTGCAAGAAAGTTGCAAAATGCAAAAAGTTGCTAAAGAGCAATTTTTCCAAATTTGTTGTCAAACTTAAAAAAAGGAAGTTGTATGGTCTTCCAACCATCCAAATTGAAGTTATAACTATTGGAAGACACTTATTTAAGGTCTCCACATGTGGGGAAGGCCATGGTACGGACGGGTGGACGACATTTTGTGAATAAAACTCAGAAATTCTGCAATTTTCTCTATTTTTTCAATTCTATACAGACTATACGGAATTTTAGTGGTACAAATCTTATAATTTTAGAAAGAGGACTGAGTCATAATTCTAATGCAATTAGTTTGAAGTTTTTATCTATTCTAGGTTAAAAGTTATACCTGTTTTAGCAGAGGTAGGTCTGAAATTGCTGCACATTGAGGGTTTCAACAAGATGGCCTCCTAACTTACAAATCCACTGTGGGATTTCAATGCCTCTTTGTGGAATGAAATTTAGGAGAGGTTAATTGAAGATGGAAGAGTTTCAAGGCTGTAGGAGTTGGGTACCTATTTTTACCAGCAAGCCCTAGGCTGAACATAGTCTTGTGTCTAGTCTAGCTTTGAAGAAAAATGAAGGATCATGCTCCCAAGTTGATTGATTTGACCCAAGTGAAGGGTGTAGAAGGAAAAATAAAAAGTTTAGAAGAGATCCAAGGGGTTGAACCAAGTCTTTGAACCCATTTATTTATGCTTTCCTTGTAACCCAGCCTAAACTAGCCATTTAGGACTGTGACCCAATGCGGGTATAACTTGATGCTAGAGTAGAGTTGGTAACTGATCTTTTGCAATATCATAGGAGTAGTTGAAGGGTATTTGGTGATGTGAAAATATTACATGGTTATTTGCATTTTTTTGGGAGTTTGACCATTGAAACTAGGAATTGTCCTAATACACGTGCTGCTAACAATTTGTAATTTTCAGTGTTGGGTGTTGAGAAACTTCAAAGTGGGGGTTTTCTTATTGTTTTGAGTCCATAAGAACCATTTCTATCATGGGTATAGAGTTATAACCCAATTTAAGAAGTATTTGCCATTTTAGGCCTACTTGGTGTTAGGGAGTCCCTAATAGGTGCAATTGTCCCAAGTTGTTTGTGAACCCTAGGTTTGAGGGTTAGGCTTGTGAAGTGGAATCCACTTTGAGGTAGAGTCTACCTTTGTTAGAAGCCGATTGGGTCAGTCATTAAACTTGGAAGAAACCTAGTTGCTGTTTGGAGGTTGGAAGCAAGTTAAAGTGCTGATTGGAGTTGGAAGGGTAGTTGGTGCTTTTGCTGCATACTCTGCATCACTGTTGCACATTTTTAATCATGACATAAACTGCCCTTCTCTAAAATGTATACTCGCCAGGAGCCACTATATTTTTGCTACTTATTTACCTTTGTACTTTTGCAGCATTGTCTAGATAGGTCTCAATATACATGGCTTTATTTTCATTCGTAGTCTAGATGATCACAAAAAAATTATTCATTAATGCTTGCATTTTGGCTCCCCAATATTTTTTGTCTTTCAATGGGTCATACTGGGGGTCAAAAGCATTAATAAATTCTAGGGTCTTGCTAAATACTATCCATTTTTCTTTCCTCAATTCTTGTTCTTGCAATGTGAAAACACTTCTGATTATATCCTCTGGATAATAAACTTGATGTACCATATGCGAAGCTTTCACTCTCTCTCTCTTAAGAGGTCATAGAATCCTTCAGGATCAATGAATCTAGCATGAGATTCTACCATGTCATATCTATCAAAAAGTAAATTCAGGTATTTCCACCCTTTCTTGACAAAAAAAAATCATGCACTACAGTAACAATTGGAAAGAAGGTGCCCTTCTTACACAATTCCCTCTCATCTATAGTGCCTATCTACCATAAGAGCTCAACTATCCCTATCTTCAAAGACACATGAAAGGGAAACACATGTGGCTTTCCCACAAAACCATATACTCTTATTACAGTTGAAACACTATAAGGGATTATATCCTCCCAATTATGACTAACCAATAGTCCTTGTGCATGGTCCTTAGGTCTAACCAATTCCACCAATGCTTGTGGAATTCTGGGGCTATCACCTTTCAAGAGAAACCTAAGCTTTGAAGAAAAGTATCTATCAAATCTTACATAGCTAGCATCTATAGCTTCTGAAGTCATATCTACACTCTACAACTACACTGGACTCCTCTCTCCATCCCTAGTTGTTTCTAGCTCTATACCCTTGGAGAAAAAGGTGAATCCCTTGTACAAGCATACATGCATAAGCAATGAATACCAACAAAATGGTTTGTCCACTTTTCCCCTTGCTATCCACATGAGGTCATTGTTAATTTATTTTGCAAGAAAAGTAACAAAATCTAGAATAGTACTCATTCCAAATTGAAGGGTTTGAGCCATTATGAGAACAATTAAGCCTAGGATTTGCTCAGCTTCATCCATCCCAAAAAATTTGAAAAGAGAAAAATATAATGCTTGAGCTCTAAGGTTTAAATTCCTTCTTAGCAATGGCTCTAGGGTACTGGCTGTAATCACAGGAAAAGTGCTAATTTTAGCAGCATGCTCTTGCAGTGGCCCTATTCTTAGGTAAATCATTTGTGCATCATACCTTGCTTGAAGGTCATCTATGTCAATAGTTTCATGTCCAACATGGTTAAGATTGAGGTTGAAAAATTCACTAAACAGTTCAGGGAAAACCCTAAAAAGATTGACTCTAGAATGATTTTTCACCCACCCCATAATTGGATCATATTTCTTTGCCAGATCCATCATTAAATCACTATCAAAGAAAATTGTGGGGATTGTTAATTTACTAATATCAAACTCCCATATACTGCTCATAGGAGTATCTATTTTTCACTCTAAAAACCATTTCTTAAACAACTCCAGACCCCCCATGGAAACTTGGACATCTCTTACCCAATTTGCTTTGTCATAGAAACCTTCTACTACAGCCACTCTCGGGTGTTTTGGAATGAGTTCCTTCCCCTTAGTTATTTCATGTACTAATAAGGGGAATTGTTCAAGAAAATCATCATGCATAGAATGTTTCAAATAATCTGTTTGCCTAATGAATTCTTTTTGGGGAGGCATTTTGAATAAAACCCTAGAAAATTTACAACAATAGATACTTGAATTTTTAAAAGAGTTGCAGAGTATTTACCCACTAGAATTTGCACTTCTGCACATTGTGATTTATTCTACAATTTCATTGGATCGCTAGCTAAAAATTTATGCCCTAGCTCTGAGAATTTTGTATGCCCTGATGTTCTTTCTGCACCTTGGTGATTCATTAATGGTGAGATCATGAGTTCTTTTCATACAATGAAATTGCACAAATGAAATCTGCACCATATTTACTCCTAATAATCGTTACCTTCAAATTGCAACTAAATTTGAATCCTATCGATAGATTTTCACTAGATCAGATGGCTTTGATTTAAAAGGAAACAAGTTTTATGGCTTTGAAAACAAGCCTACCTGTTGTAATACTGCTTGCCTACATTTCTTAAATTTCTTGCACCTTAGAATTGCAGGGAATCTTTGCTCATTGATCAAGACAAGATCAATGATCAAATCAATTCACATTCAAACAAAATCTAGTTAGCTATACTGACCAATAGGAAACCTTCATATGATTTCATACCTTCTGACAACTTCCATGCTAGCGGGTCCCATATCTTCTCCTTAGTGAGTAGGTACTTGACATCGTTTCCACTTTTTTAATCTAACAAGCATCTTCAAATTGTGGGCTTGCGCTAGTCATTGATCTTCAAAAGATCAATGGTGGTAGTGCTTATACCCTACAAAACTTCTAAGTTAAAATTTTAAATGTCACCATGGACATGTATCCGCATGGCGCATTCCTACTTTTTTTAAACTTCACTCAAGTTCTTAATGCGGGCAATTGCCCCTCGTTGATTAGGACAAGATCAATGGTGAGAAAAAATTATGCATTTTATGCTTGCATCATCCACTTGGGCCAATGAAGTGACTGCTTTCAATCTGTGTGCTATGACTCATCTAACCATTGCATTAATTTTTGAAACTTTCCATGCCCCCATCATAAGTGTTTCTAGCTAAGCATGAGTGGTAAACCACATGGCATGATTGAACATTCTTGTATGGTTCGGCCCCACTATGGCATGCATCACAAAGGCACATACCTACATTCCTTAAATCTCTAGCATCTTCATAATGCAGGATTGCACTAACCCTCAATCTTTAAAAGATCTATAGCTAACGGGGCTTTACTTCCATTTGGTAGACAAACTTCTTCAGTGGAACATCTAGCAGTACACGTCAGTGATCATTTTACATCATGGCACACTGTAGCATATAGTCAAAATTTCTCAACCACATTATTTATCTCTTGTGTATCTTCGAATTGCGGGCATGCACTGGCCTTTGATCCTTGATAGATCAATGGTTATAAAATCATGCATTTCAAACACCATGCTGGCTAAAGTGATGAATAAAATATCTCCATTCAGTCCAACTCATCTAACACTTGCCACGGAAGACATCTCAACATTATCCTTGAGAAGGGCAAGCCCATCTTGTCAGACTGTGCCACTTGTCCAATTTTTGCTTCCTCACATTATTTATCTGACAAGCATCTCCTTGCAAGAAAGCGCTAGCCCTTGATTCAAATGAAATGAATGGTTGACATTTCTTGGTGATAAAGGCATATCTCTGTTGGTAACTCAACCAATGATATTGCAGGAAATCCAAAATGTGCACAAAAGTACTGACAAACCTGCAAATTTTTTTGAAAACTTATAACTCCTTTTACAGTTCACTGGAATTTTAGAAAAACAAGGGCTACATGTCAGCAAGTTGCATGCCTGCATTATTTAAAAACCTTGCATCTCAAAATTGTGAGAATGTGATACTCGTTGATCTGATCAAGATCAATGATTATAAAGAATTTGTGTCATCAGAGGTATTTCCTAATAGAATGATTAAGCAATTTGCAAGCCAAGCACGACCAAGTAAGGTTTAAACAAAATTAAAATGAACTCATGCTTGCGCAAGCCCTTCCTTAGGTGAAATGCTATATCATTAAAAATATTTTTCTAAAAATATTTTGAGGGTTTTTTAAAATGAGGGAAATCTAAGGATTTGAAAAACACAAGGAACAAAACCCTAATTTGCAAGATTTTAAGACTCAAATGATTTTTCACTAAATTTTTCCAAAATTTTTGCATTGTGAAAAATCAGACCAACAAGGCCTTAGGGCTGCTAGGGACATATGTTGTCACAAAATGCATACAGAGGGGTCATACATTAACCAATGATCCCTATCGACGCATTCAAACTAGTCAAATGTGTCCCTAGGGGCCCTGGGGCCGCTAGGGAAATACGTTGCCATGAAATGCATCAAGAGTCTCAATGCATTTGAACCTACCAAATGGGTCCCTAGGAGCCCTAGGGTGCCTAGGGACATATGTTGTGATGAAATATGTTGAGAGGGATCATACGTTAACCTATGATCCATCCTGACACATTCAAACTAGTCAAATGGGTCCCTATGGGCCCTAAGGCCCCTAGGGACATACGTTGTCATGAAATGTGTTGAGAGGGGTCATAGGTTAACCTATGATACCTTTCAATAGAGTCAAACCAACCAAATGCATCCCTAGGTGCGCTAGGGCTGCAAGGGACATTCATTATCATGAAATACATTGAGAGGTTCCATAGGTTAACCTATGACCCCTCTAATTACATTCAAACCAATCAAATGGGTTCCTAGGGGCCTCAGGGCCCCTAGGGACACATGTTGTCATAAAATGTGTCGAGAGCAGTCATAGGTTAACCTATGACCCTTGTCAACATATTCTAACCAACCAAATGGGTCCCTAGGGGCCCTAGGGCCCGTACTAACATATGTTGTCATCAAATACACCAAGAGGTGTCATAGGATCAACTATGATCCCTCTCGACACATTTGAACTAACCAAATGTGTCCCTAGGGGCACTATAGCTATTAGGGACATACATTGTCATGAAATGCATCGAGAAGAATCATAAATTAATCTATGAAACCTGTTGACACATTTTAACAAACTAAATGGGTTCCTAGGGACATACTTTCTCATGACTTAATGCATTCAAACCAACCAAATGTGTTCTTAGGGGCCGTACAACCCCTAGGGACATATGCTATCATGAAATGCATCAAGAGGGGTCATAGGCTAACCTATTACCTATCTCAACACATTTGAACCAACCAAATGTGTCCCTAGGGCCTCTAGGGACAGATGTTGTCATGAAATGCATCTAGATGGATCATAGGTTAACTTATGACCCCTCTTGACATATTCAAACGAACCAAATGCATCCCTAGGGGCATACTGTGTCATAAAATACATCAAGAAGAGTCATAAGTTAACCTATTACCCCTCTCAACATATTCAAACCAACCAAATGCATCCCTAGGGGCGAGAGGGCCACTAGGGACATATGATGTCATCAAATGTGTTGAGAGGGGTCATATGTTAACCTATGACTCCTCTCTATGCATTTGAACCAACCAAATGGGTCCCTCGAGGCCTTAGAACCCCTAGGGACATATGTTGTCATGAAATGCTTCAAAAGGGGTCATAGGTTAACCTATGACCCTTCTTGATGCATTCAAACTAAACAATTGGGTCCCTATGGGCCCTAGGGCCCCTAGGGACATACGTTGTCACCTATGACCCCTCTTGAAGCATTCAAACTAACCAAATGGGTCCCTATGTGCCCTAGGGCCCCTAGGGACATATGTTGTCATGAAATGCATTACGAGGGATCATAGGTTAACCTATTACTACTCTCAATGCATTTGAACCAACCAAATGTGTCCCTAGGGACCCTAGGGGCCCTAGGGACATATGTTGTCATGAAATGCATTGAGAGGGGTCCTAGGTTAACCTATGACCCCTCTTGAAGCATTCGAATCTATCAAATTTGTCCCTAGGGGTCCTAAGGCCACTAGGGACATACATTGTCATGAAATGAATCAAAAGGGGTCATAGGTTCAACACATTCAAACCAAACAAATGGGTCCCTATGGGCCCTAGGGCCCCTAGGGACATATTTTGTCATGAAATTCATTGAAAGGGATCATAGGTTAACCTATGACTACTCTCAATGCATTTGAACCAACCAAATGTGTCCCTAGGGACCCTAGGGGCCCTAGGGACATATTTTGTCATGAAATGCATCAAGAGGGGTCCTAGGTTAACCTATGACTCCTCTTGAAGCATTCAAATCAACCAAATTTGTCCCTAGGGGTCCTAAGGTCACTAGGGACATATATTTTCATGAAATGAATCAAAAATGGGTCATAGGTTAACCTATGACCCCTCTCAACACATTTGATCCAACCAAATGGGGCTTTAGAGGCCCTAGGACCCCTAGGGACATACATTGTCATCAAATACATCAAGAGGTCTCATAGGTTAACCTATGACCCCTTTCAACACATTCAAATAAGCCAAATGGGTTCCTAGGTGCCCTAAGGCCCCTACGGAGATACGCTATAACGAAATGCATTTAGGGGGGTCATAGGTTAACATGTGACCCATCTTGACACATTTGTACCAACCAAATACATGCCTAGGGGCCCTAGGTCCCCTTGGGATGCCTATGTCACCTATGACCCCTCTTGAAGCATTCAAACTAACGAAATGGGCCCCTATGGGCCCTAGGGCCCCTAGGGACATATGTTGTCATGAAATGCATTAAGAGGGATCATAGGTTAGCCTATTACTACTCTCAATGCATTTGAACCAACCAAATGTGTCCCTAGGGACCCTAGGGGCCCTAGGGACATATGTTGTCATGAAATGCATTAAGAGGGGTCCTAGGTTAACCTATAACCCCTCTTGAAGCATTCGAATCTATCAAATTTGTCCCTAGGGGTCCTAAGGCCACTAGGGATATACATTGTCATGAAATGAATCAAAAGGGGTCATAGGTTCAACACATTCAAACCAACCAAATGGGTCCCTATGGGCCCTAGGGCCCCTAGGGACATATGTTGTCATGAAATGCATTTAGAGGGATCATAGGTTAACCTATGACTACTCTCAATGCATTTGAACCAACCAAATGTGTCCCTAGGGACCCTAAGGGCCCTAGGGACATATGTTGTCATGAAATGCATTGAGAGGGGTCCTAGGTTAACCAATGAATCCTCTTGAAGCATTCAAATCAACCAAATTTGTCCCTAGGGGTCCTAAGGTCACTAGGGACATACATTTTCATGAAATGAATAAAAAATAGGTCATAGGTTAACCTATGACCCCTCTCAACACATTTGATCCAACCAAATGGGGCTTTAGAGGCCCTAGGACCCCTAGGGACATAAGTTGTCATCAAATACATCAAGAGGTTTCATAGGTTAACCTATGACCCCTTTCGATGCATTCAAACAAGCCAAATGGGTCCCTAGGTGCCCTAAGGCCCCTACGGAGATACGCTATAATGAAATGCATTTAGGGGGGTCATAGGTTAACATGTGACCCCTCTTGACACATTTGTACCAACCAAATACATGCCTAGGGGCCCTAGGTCCCCTTGGGATGCCTATGACACCTCTCAATGCATTTGAACCAACCAAATGTGTCCCTAGGGGCCCTAAGTCCCCTAAAGACATATGTTGTCATGAAATGTGTCGAGAGGGCTCATATGTTAACCTATGACCCCTCTTAATGCATTTGAACCAACCGAATGCATCCTTAGGGGACTTATGACCCCTCTTGACACATTCAAACCAACCAAATGCATCCCTAGGGGCACCTAGGGACATACATTGTCATAAAATGCATCAAGATGGGTCATTGGTTAACCTATGACCCCTCTCGATGCGTTCAAACCAACCAAATGGGCCTGTAAGGGCCATAGGGCCATTAGGGATGTACGTTGTCATGAAATGCATCAAAAAGGGTCATAGGTTAACCTATGACCTGTCTTGATGCATTCTTACCAACCAAATGGATCACAGGTCATAATAATAATAATAACAATAATAATATATATTACTATACTATTTTTAATAATTATTATAAAAATAATAATAATATAATATAATAATATATATATATATATTAATATATTATATTTATATGGCATAATAATAATAATAACAATAATTAAATATATTACTTTATTATATTTAATAATATTATTAAAAATCATAATAATATAGTATTATAATCATACATATTAGTATATACATGACATTTATAGGTTATAATAATAATAATAACATATATTACTATATTATATTTAACAATAATATAATATAATAATCATAGTAATATAATATGATAATAATCATATAAAGTAATGAAATTTGTTTAGTTGCCCATTAAATTTTTTCACTTCCCTCCAAAATTTGGGAATCAATTTCGAGGACCCGATCTGATATCAAGTATTCGATTTGATATTGAATACCCAATATGATATTGGATACCCGATAATACTGGCATGATTTTCCCAACATATTCCCTATCACTACAGACCTAACAATCATGGTTTTTGTGGGCCATTTTCATGAATTTGGAGAAAACTATCTTTGGGGCCCATACAATTGAAAAAGGTTCAATAATATATGATTAGATGTCCAATATTATCATCTAAATGGGGAGTAGCAATCATTGAAAGGCTAAACACAAAAGGAAGGTATCGAATGAAGACATTACAACATATAGGGAAAGGTACAAGCTAAATCACCAAAGGAAGAGACAAGGTATGTTAAATTTGAGTCAACCTGACAATGTATTGGTCGAAGGTGAAATCATAGAGTCGGATAATGAATATGCATATTTGTGGAATGAAAATGTATCAATTGATAAGGATAATTCCTAGATGGAAAATTTAGAGAATGAAAATTTGGAGAATAAAATGCTACCAGGTCATAATGTAAATTGCATGATTGACCATGTCAAAAATGACAATGCATAGGAACCTTACATATCTCCTAATTATAATTGACATGAAGGTTATAGAATACCAAAATAGATGATTGAAATTGATGAAATGATTATTACCAATTTCGAAGGGAAAAAATCAGAAATAACCATTCAGTTATTGGCTTCAAGACTATATAAGATATTTTTTGACAAGACTATGGTGGAGCAATGCCAACGTTTCATGCACTTATTAAAGATGCAAAAGATGATACCTATGCTTTCCAAATTGAAGATTTGTCTCAATAAAATATTGGAAAGAAATGCCATTACTGTGAAGAATATTTTTAGTGCTCTAAATAGAATTGGGAAAAATAGTAGGGAGAGGGATAAGAGAGCTACTCAAATGGTTATTACAACCTCTTTGGTAAGTCATCATTTGAGAAAGGGTAGATATATGAGACAAAATTGTATTGACTTGAACCTAAATCATACTACTTTGAGAAGAGCACTTAGTAGATGAGAGAGAATTAATGATCCTCTTTAAAATGAAACATGGGATTTTGGTGGGAGACTTCCATGTTTTGATAAGAAGCTATCCGATGATGTGAAGGAAGAAATTACACAATTTTAGAACTCTAGCTCAAGAGTATCACCCAATGCTAAAGACATGTTAAAGTTGAGAATTGGCATTAGAGATTGCATGCCACATCCTAAACATAATTTGGAGGTAAGTCAAAAAATTTAAAGAGAGTCATCCAAGTTTTCATCTATCACAAAGGGATTTTGAATCTTTGAAGCCATTTATTGTGTGTCACTTAAAATTTGAAACACATGTTGTAGCAAATATCATGTAACTATTACGCTCCATCTGTTCTACTTTGCATAGTAAAACAATGTTGGAGAATTGTGGTGCTAGTGGTCTTACAAAATCATCAAGAGACTTGCTTGATCAATTTTTATGTCATAGAGTTTATGGTTGTTTCTTTTATAGAAATGCTTTCTTAAATGAGAAGTGTTCAAAATGTGGTGGCTTATCCAAGTTTGACACATGTTTCCATGAGGGGTGCAAACAAGATCCTGGGAAGACAATAATAAAAAAATTGTTATATGAAATGGTGAAATGCACATTGAAGAGTAGGGGTGAGGGCTCAAATTTGGAATATGTTGTAAAAGAAATCAATGTGGCTAGTTTAATTTCAAATTTCAAGACAAATATTTTCTACCAGTATGCAAGACATAGTCACAGGTTTGAGTGGTTGGATCAACAATTTAGAATGTGTAAGGAGACTTTTCCCATTTGCACTATTATATTAGTTGTTGAATTTGCTGAGAACTACACATTTCAGCCTCAAATGAAACAAAATCTTAGTATTACAACTCAATTCAGATTGCTATTTTCATCCACATAACATATAGACATGCCCCTAATAGTGCATAAGATAATTAGAAGATTATTAGAGAGTACAATTTTTATATGAGTGATGGTAGATCTCACTCTCACGAGTTCATGCAACATTGTTTTGAGAATTATTTTGATTTTGTACAAGAGCATGCCATTACTATAGATAGACATATTATTTGGTTAGATAATTCTATAGGTCAATTAAAAAATGTTCACATGTTTTATTGGTTCTATAGGATGCACATAGAGAGGGGGGTGCCTCATATTTGGAGTTTTTCTAATCCAGACATGGAAAAGGGGAACATGATGGAGCAAGGGCATGTGTGAAGAGAGCTCTAGTTAAGGAGCAATTGAAGATTTTAGGAGGAAAGCTTCTTGATGCTTGTAGCATTGTTGATTGGTGTAGTTCAACATTATCACAAGGGGGACTCTTGATTCAGTAGTATGTAGGTTCTTTCAGTTGGTTGAGGAAGGGTCCATAGGTGATAGTGCTAGTGTAAATAAGTATTTACTATTTACACTTTACTTAAGTTTACCTAGGTTAATGCATATTTTATTATTTATTTATTAGTCACCTAGGAGTATGTGTACTTTTGTGAGCTGTCATGTTGACAACATAGGAGTTAGCACTATAATTATGCACATGGTGTCTAAATCATATGAGTAAGAACTTTATTTGAGCACATGATGTTTACAACATCTAGACATCCCATCATGCTTATCCTTTTATTGTGGATGATATGTTCTTAGTTGTCATGCTTATCTCCTAGTACATTATAGACACATTTTAGATGCATGTTAGAGGCCTTTATATATGGGCTCTCCTAGTGTGTATTTAAAGGCTATATGCTTGAGATAATATATTCTCATATTGATCATACTCTCTTGGTCTAATCTTGTGCTTGTGCCTGAGTTCCTTGATCTTGGGTGAAATTATCTCTAAGTAATTTTTTTACATTGTATTAGATCTCGGGGAGATTCTCTACACATAGTTGTTCAAGACAATTGTTGCTTCAGCACCTCGACCTGAATTTGGAGAATCTACAAAAATTAGGAGTGTCTAGAGCTAAATTAGACCTCACCATTTCATTTAGAACATGTCAATTCAATGAAAATTGGCTATAAATTTTCCTATGCTAGGGTAAAGTCGATTGTGACAAAAATTTTTTTACAAACTAGCACCCGAAGGCACTGATTTGCAAATTGGGTATGATCTATTTGACCTAAACATTTCAATTGTTTCAGATCTGCATTTAATTAATTCTCTGCATTATTTTTTGAATTTCTATTTTTAGAAAAAAAAATTGCCCAGTTGAGATACCAAAGAATTTTTTTTTGTTTTTGTAGATCTGGGCAGTGACTCCCTGGCCCTAATGAGAATATTTAGAAAAATATTCTTCATTAATTCATCAGACATCAATCCTACATTTTTTAAATGCACAATCTAAATCCGACTCAGTCCAAAAATCTAGCAAGTGTGATCCATCCAACAACATTAGCAATTAAATCTGAGCAACCACCACCAATTGCATTAAACTTCTAGGTGAATCCAAATCCGTCGTGCACCCACATAGATGGCTGCTTCACTATTTACCCTCCATGGTTGAAGGTTTAAATTCACATTGAAACTTACCAGTCCCACCAATGTGGGATAATTTGTTAGGTTCTCAGTGCCCGTAAATCATTTTTGGCACTAACTTTTATAACATTGATGACTGCAAAATACACCATCGGTGACCTATTCTATAGTAGTAAACAAAGACATGTGGTGCTTTAACATTTGTCCACACACCTCTACCAACTTAGCCAAAAAATTTATAGCCCACATTCACAGAAAGGAGACATGTGGCAACCTGCCACACTGACCTCATTGCCAACTATCAAACACAATCAATGCCCACGTTAGTTGTCCACTTTGCATCCACGTGGACACCATACAACCCAGTCAGTAGTGAAGACATGCCACCGACCAATCTGTATGCTGAATAAGTAGTACACATTAGTAGCCTACATGTCATTATGTACAACATTTGGTTGTCTATAAAGTTATGTACATGCTAATGTCATCCTGATGTCACACTAACATCATTAGAAGGCCTAGGTATGCTGACATCATCAGTTCATGATCTTAAATTTGATGGCTATCTAACTATAATCCAGAGGAAAATTTGAACTGCTATGATAGCTATATGATCATCAAATTTAATAGCATCTTTTGGGTATCCAACCCCTCTTTAGATTGATTTTTAATTTTTGAGTCCAACTTTGGGAGGCCATATCTCAGTCATTTGAACTCTAAATTAGGTGCAATTTTTTTAATTTTGGCTAGAATTTCCTAAAATTTTCAATGGTGTAGTTCATTTCTAGTTTTAGTACATGGATTTGTTAGAAATTATGTCTTTTGGCAACTAAACCTATCCAATCCTGCATTTTGCAACTTCAATTGCTCCATATGGGCACATCTGGACTTGAAATCAGGTTCTTTTTTTTTAAAGTGCATTATTTTTTGTCTACTTTCAAAATCTTCAATCAAATTGTAGGGTTGTGTGCACAAAAGTGTCATTTTCAAAAATGGGACCTTACTTTGCTTTGTATTGCATCAAAATTGCTATAAATTGTAAAGTTCTAGGTAATCCATTAAGAGGTTATAACAAGAAAAATTAGAAGTCCACAAAGGCCAAAATTGGCAAGTGGCCATTGTAAATGCACTACTTATAAAGTGCCAAAAGCATCTTATTTTGGGGGGTTTCTTTGATTTAGTAAAAAGGGGGGTGTTCTTGGTGTTGTGTTCCTTGTTTTCTATAGTTTTCTTTCATTTTCTACATCATGGAAAATTTTAAGCTTCCAAAATTAACTCCACATAAATATGTTACATGGTCCATCAAAATGTGGTGTCACTTAATGCATAATGGAGTTTCTCAATATGTATATGGTACCCTTCCTAAACTAGTAGGTGATAATGTATTGGCAAGTGTGTTGCCCCACTTTTCACCATATACAATTGTTTCAAAGTGGAAAGTGAACTAATGTCATGTTTTGTCAAAGTTTGGTCAATAGGTCTTTCCTCTTTAGATGTTGAGTTTCTCCATCGGGTTTTCATCTTTTCCCTTCTCTCATGTCACATATAGCTCGAGTGGGTATTTCTTGATTGTCATGAGTCTTAGGGGTAATTTAGAACCATACTCGATGGAGATTCTTGAATTGTGCTACATCATTTGATTTTCTTGAAACTCATTTAATCTGGAGATAGAGAAAATTGAATTGGCAAAAAATCAAGTTTCTTCTTCTCCATAGCGGGTTTTTGCACCCAGAAGGTGAAACTCTGCAAGGATTAATAGCTGAAATTTTTAGGCTGAAACAAGGATAGGTAGGCCACATTATGGTTAAATCATTCAAATATCATCATGTTTTCACAGTGGAAATTACTCAGAACTCATTAGGATGAGCGGGATAAGCATCGACGAAAAACTCAGAAGTAGTTTCTCTTTTGGTGGGCTTCGAACCAAGAAGTAAGTTTTCCGCAAAGGCCTAAATAGAAGGGTAAAATTACTAGAGGGCCCCATGTTTTTCTTACAAAGCCTCTTTTATGTTCTCCAAGGGCTCATAGTAAAGTGCTTAGGGTAGAAAAAGTAAAAATGAAAGCTTAAAAGGAAAATAAAAAATTAGCTTCTCCGCTACGGGTTTTCTACCCTCGAAGGCCATTTTTTGTATTTGAAGAAAAATCATTCATGCAAGTGTGGTAAGTATGTGAATTAATTTTAAATTATTTTGGGTAAGTAAATAGAAGAAAAATAGTGAATTGATAAGGTTTTTGCAAGCAGAATTGAGTTAAGCAGATTTTGCCCTAGGAAGTACTTTGTTCTTGTTTTTTCGAAAGATGGGTGGAAACAGAATGTAAACCAGTAATTAATGAAAGTTACTATTGAATCAATGGAAATAGTGAAAAGAAAAAGAAAAATCCATTAGAACCTTTACATTCACCAATCCAATGGATTTACCCTTAATTTCTCTTGTGTGGCATGATTTATGAAATTCAACAAGTAAATCTAGGGTTATTCCATAAAGAGGGAAGTAACAGATTTTCAAACTACCATTTTACTGTTATATTATTGTATTGGATAGTGCTTTCAAGTAATTTTCAAAGTTATAATTTTCAAAGTTACAAAGTTTTCTTCTTGTATCATTTGCAATTGTTTGAAGTTTTGCTATCATACATCAAATAAAATGGCAACAAGATTTGTGGGTTTTGATGGATTGGGTGGAATTAAGTCGGCATGGTCAACTATCATAGATACTTCACTCTGTTTCTATGATATGCAAGATTTTTAAACAAGATTAAGAGTAGAGCTAGTTCATCCCATAATGGAAAAACTTTAGGGAAGTGGATTAGTGGAAGCAATTGGGTTCCCTATAGTAGTACATGCCCCAGAGTTGATTTTGGAATGCATCAATCATGACAACCTAGATACAAAGAAAATTCTATTGCCTGATCAAATGGTGTTGATTTCAATTGATCATTAAGAAGTAGTGAATTCCTTGTGGATTTCAAAATGGGAGGAGTTCTCTGATCTGACAATGGGAGGAGCTATGTCTGAGTTCTCTCTAAAGAAGATGGTCTAGAGGAAGGAGATCATGCAATATTGGTTTCAAACACCAAGGGGAGCTAAGAATAAAGTCCCTAAAACTCTTTTCAGCATAGACCTCAAAATAGAAATTGTTGACATTTTGGTTTTGTTGCATCGACTCAAAGGTGAGGTAGAAGCTTTTAATTTTGTAGAGCAGTACTTCTTTTTGGTGCAAGTTATTTACTCAGACACACAGTATATTGACTAGGCATATGAGGTCAGTGAGCATCTTTCTAGGGCTCTTAGTGTAGCTAAGTTTTATAATTCATTTTATATGTCCTCTTTCTTAATATACATGTTAGCTTCTCTTCAATTGTGGCCAGGACTCCCTAGAATAGAGAATTTTCCTGATAATGGAAAAAGTTATGAGTTTTATCCATATTTGAAATTACAAAATAGTTATGTAGAGTATATCTAGGTAAATGATGCATAAACCATGAGGATTTGTAGGGAGATCCAAGGGTGTCCGGAGTGGAGATTCAGTCAGAAGAAATGGTGACCATCAGTCGATTTGGCAGCTATTTCATTCAATTCTCATCATTTTCTTATTTGTGTCTTGCAGCATTTGATGGATTTCCATTGAAGCTGCCCAGGTATCTAGATGATATGATCATGCTCATGGATATAGTGAGGCAAGAAATCCAAGTGAATGTGTTGAGCACTAGCTTGAGGAAGAAAGGGTATGAATTCCCTATAAAAGTTGGAGCATACAGTTGTGAAAATAGATCAGATGCAAAGAATATACTCAAAGCATTTGAGAGTAAATACAAATTGGAAGAGTATGAAGTAGTAAGGCCCATGTTTGATCCTAATGGATATGCCATAGATGTGCTCCAAATTGGAAGCATAATCAAACATGTGACAACCATGGAGGATTATTGGGCAGATTGTAAGAATGAACTGGAGAGTCGAGATCGTGCCTTTGCTAGATTCATAATTGATCAAGTAAAGACATATGTTATGAATTTAGATGTGGAAGGATTGGAAGATGATGGTCAAAATATGTATAGTAATACATATTTGACTAAGTTAAGGAATACTCCCATTAGTTATGAACCATATGTTGACATAGAAGAAGACTTTGATGTCATGATGGCAAGAATTATCAAAAGGACTAGGAAGTGGGTTGAGTGGATAGCTAAGAAAGGCTAGAGCAAGAGCAAAGCTACTCAAGCTTGTCCACATGCAGCTACTCCTACTTCATCTCAAAGTGCCACACCTAGTGCTACTACCATAGCTTCTCAAGGACTAGTCCAATCTATAGGAGGAGGTGATCAACCCCTAGAGAAGAATGTTCCAATAGTCCCAACCTATCAAGGTGGATCACTACTAGTCATTGGAGCTCAAGCTGAAGTTGAAAAAGGAACATAAGAGCAAAAAGATGGAGCTCCTGCTCTAGTCTCATCTCCACATGCATCTCTACCCTCATCCCCTCAGCCTTCTCCAACTCCATCTCCTCATGGCACCCCTATCTTATCCCCTCCTCATAGCCCTACTCCATATGTAAGTGCTCCTGTTCTAAAGGCCACTAGTTCTCCTATTCAAATAGTAGAGATTGGAGATGATAAAAGTAGTAGTAGTGAATTCACTGAGTTTGATAAATTTGTAAAAATAACTCAAGAAGAAGAGAAAGCTCCAAGTTCATCTTGGCTTCTTTCTCGAGATCTAAAGAACCTCTTTTCTACAACTATAGTGATAATGACTCCAGTAAAGAAGAAGATGTTCAGCACTGAATCACTTGGAACAACCTCCAAAGTGATTAGTAGAGAGTCTTGGCTCAGGGACACTTTTGAAAAGAAGAGGAAAAGAAAAGATGAAACTATTCCTTCAAAGGATGTTGTATCTCAAGCGGTTTGCTCAAGATCTGCTATCTGAAAGCTAAAAAGCAAAAGTCCTTGTCAATTTTGGGACAAGATCCAAAAATAGGGCACTTAACTATGGAGATAGCAAAACCAAATAAGGAAGGAAGAATTGAAGATATGATCCCAGAGGACTTTACTCTGCATTCAATTGATCTTGGAGAGGCTGAACATGATACAAAAGTAGGCCTATGGAAATTGGGTAATGAGGTGATAGAAGAGCAACTAGAGAACCTCAAGTTGTCAAAGATCAGAATGAAAGCTAAAATAGAAGAGTTAAGAAGGTTTGTTAGGCAATTGGTTGTTCCATTGCCAACTATTACTGGTGTGCCTGCTACTAAAAATCCTTTAGTAGAAGAGGTACAAGCTTTCATATCACAGCTCCAGAGAGACAAACATTTGGGTTATATTGGAAAGGAATGGATCGAGAAACTCAAGATAGATGGAGTTTCCCTAATCGATCAAATTGGAAACATTATCCTTTGACTAGAATCTAAGAAGGATAATATTATGTCTAACAATAATGCCTTTGCTGGAGAAAGGGAGAGGTGTATTGATTGCATTTCTCTCCTAAAAATGGTTATTTAGATGAAAGCAAAGGATGCACTTGAAGTGAAGATTCTGAAGAAAGGAAATGAGCCCCTAAATGAATGGCTCTAGAGTATGTAGTTCAAGCTAGAGATGATTCAAGAAGCTAAGAAGGGACTCAGAGAAACAAGGGATGAAGTGAAGAAGACCCAGGACAGAGAATTTGAGCTTATGCAAGGATTGCACACTGAGCCACAAACCAGTAGGCAAGGGAAATCCTATATTAATGTAGAAGTGATGAAGAATAATTTGTCTACATATTTGAGTAATCTGTTTGGGATAGCTTCAAGCAGTCAAGATAGAGTGACAAAACTGCAAACACTTGATGGGTGCATGCATGTGGCTGCTGAAGAAGTGGCAAGTCAGCTGAATGAAGTAAAATAACTAGCTCTAGAACATTCAAGGTAGCTTTTGAGATTCACTAACATGCAAGTACCCAATCATGAAGAATTGATTCCCATCATAGTGGCTGCTAAAACATATAGGATGAAAACTGAAAAGGGGTAGAACTCCAAGTGATTCAGATTACCCCCTTTTCATTTTTTGTTGTAAATTTTGAAATCTTTGTTACTGTTTTGATATGATAAATTGGCATTTTTCCATTTTCCATCTAGAGAAGATGAACCGATTAATATTCCTATTGTTACAGTCATCTCTCAAATCCTATATGTATGAAATTCAATGGTTAATCAAGGGTCGGAATTTTTTTTGGTGTGAAGTACTATTTGTTGTAGAGACAATTGAATGGTATTTTGTTTTCAATCATTTTTTCGTTCTATTTAGTATTGTGATTAGTTAGTATTTCCTTTCTGTATGATAAAGAACTAAGGACGAACTAAGTTTCATTTCCCCTATTTTCTAGAATATGGACGAATGTAATAAGTACTATTATAATTCATTCCACAAAAGGATTCTGTTAGTTTTT
Organism: Cupressus sempervirens; assembly: GCA_028749045.1. Lineage (NCBI taxonomy): Eukaryota > Viridiplantae > Streptophyta > Pinopsida > Cupressales > Cupressaceae > Cupressus > Cupressus sempervirens. Next base: position 872,711,074 of record CM053792.1, read on the forward strand.
CCTGATTTATTAGTTATAATTCTGATTTAAGTTTGACTTAGTTTAGTATCAGTTGATTCCACGAATGGATTTATGCATTCATAAGATGTGTGGGTACATGAATCTGTTTCAGTATCAAGAAGTTTTCCTTGCTTGAATTAAGTTCTAGTTAGGCTTAATTTGGTTTGCCTCTTCTGCTCTCAGGTTAAGAGCATACCTTGCATTAGTTTTAGGAATAAAACATAATTCCTTGAACACCATTCACATAGGAAGCTATACCTAACAATTCAGAGAAAAGTCAATAATCAAAGAATGGCTTTTCAACTGTTGTAAATAGATATTGTCCATCATTTAGGCATTCAAGAGTCATATTTTCATAAGAAATATAAGAGGACAAATCTATTTACCAATAAAGTGATATCTCAGCTTGGGCCACAATGGATAGGAAAGCCCTAGGTGATCTATGTTTGGGGTTGATGACAAGATCATGTATCAAATTCGTAAGTCTTCTACATCCAAGGAAGCTTGGGATACCCTCAACAACCTATATGGTAAAGTGTCTGAGGAAGATGCTTTCAAAATTGAAGATGAGCTTGTCTACTTAAATCCAAAGTCATTAGACTCCATACAAGATTTCATCATAAAGGTGAATGAATTAAGTATGAATCTTAATGATTGTGTAAATTCTATTAAAGATGATAGATTGGTCTATCTTATTCATAATAAGCTTCCATTAGAGTATTCAACATGTTTTTCTTCTTATAACACCTCAAAGACTACATTAGGGTCTGCCAATCAAAAAGTTTCTTTTGATGATTATGTTGATCTATTGGATAAAGAAGAAAAGAAGTTGATATCAATGAGGATTCTCAATTCACCTAAGTATAAGGCATTAGTGGCCGATAATAAGGGTTCTCAAAATTTATTTGGTCAATCTTCACATAAAGGAAAGGGTAAGAATAAGAAATAAAAGAATAAAAAACAAAAGGATGCAGAAAAAACAACACCATCATCAAATCAACAAGGCAAGTCTTCCTCAAATTCCAAAAAGAAGGGGGACAATAATAAGGAGAAGAAAAAGTGTGCCTATTGTAAGAAATAAGGACATAAAGAACATGAGTGTTATCATAAAAAGATTAATGAGTTGACCAACATCATGAAGAAACATAATGTTCCACTACCTAATGCTTATAAGGAAAAAGGGTCTTCTTCAGATTCAAAAGGGAAAGGGCAAGCACTCATGGAAAATTCAAATTCTTCGATGGAATAGATTCTTGAATCAGGTGCCTCATATCACATGGGTTCTTCAAAAGAGGATTCTTCTTCATTGAAGCATTCAAAGGTACCACACATCTTTGTGGGAGATGATACAAAAATGGAAGTTGAAGGGAAAGGAAATCTGGAGATGGAAAATGGAGAGTTCAAAGATGTTCTCTATGTTCCAAACCTAAGTTCTAATCTCCTCTAAATTTACCAAATCACTCACCTTGGAGATGGCCATAAAGTTGAATTCCTTCCTGACTCAGTATAGGTGCATAGTCTAAAAGATGATTCAGTGGTTGGAGTGAAGAAAGTTAATCATGACAAAAGATTGAATTTTCTCTCTCATTTTGTGCCTAAGCCTCCTTCACAAGCCTTTCTATCTCAATCCAATTCTCAAATAAAATTATGGCATGAGTGGTATGGACATCTTTCCTTCCACTTCCTTTAGCAACTTTGCACAAATAAAATGGTCAAAGTTCTACCTCGAATCAACTTTTCCATAGGTGAAATGTTCAACAGGTTTAGCGCATATGCATCTAGAGGAGAAGTTACATATAGGGAAGTCTTCAAGAGCACCAATTTTTCTTTAGATGGTTCACATCTTACTAGCATGACCTTTTATAGTGAGATCAACTAGCTAGGGTCGCTACATACTTACTTTCACTAATGACTTTTCAAGATACACTTGAGTCTACTTTCTTCACCTCAAGAATGAAGTGTTGGATAAGTTTCTAGCCTTCAAGACTCATGTTGAACAGAAATAAAGGAATGCCATCAAAGTTCTTTGAATGGACAATGAAAGTAGATATGTGAGTTGAAGATTAAAGACTTTTGCAGACTTGAGGGAATCATTCTTCAAAATCCACTAGCATTTAGTCTACATAAGAAAAATTTTGCAACATTAAGAATCCACACTCTTAATTCCATATCAAGTTGCATGATATAGGCCAAGTCTCTAGATCCATCACTTGAAGTCAAAGAAATCAATAGTTATACTCACATTCTTAATTAGTCTGCTCATCTAGCCTTAGATTGAAAAACTCCTTTCGAGGCATGGTGTGATACAAAACCAATTGTGACACACTTCAAAGTCTTGTATTGTCAAGCATGGGAAAACATATCTTCTAGGGGATGCAAGGTACCACCTCCTCACCCTTGTACTTTCATCAGATATGAAGATAATGTGAAGGCATAAAGACTTATAGATCCTAAGAAACATCATATCTTTGTGGAGAAGGATGTACACTATGAGGAAATCTCACCAAGCTTATCCTCTAATCCTCTTTGAGAATCATACTAAGTAGAAATTGATAGTGACACCAGCAATAGTGATTCAATAGATTTAGACACATGTGGTTCTATTGATATTCATAGTGAGAGGTCATGACATCAGCATCTTCCACATGCTCATATTTCCATAGTGATAGCTCCAACACAATAGGCTACATCCAATCTTCTAGCTCCAACATCCATGGATGACTTCTTGGAAGACACTGTAGTTTTGTTTGTGGAGTCACACATTGCTGATTTGGGGGACAATATTGATGACCTGCACCTTTTCTTTAATGAAGAAAAATCTTCTTTAGTTGTCATGAGGGTTAAATTTGACCCTCACATCCATTCTATACATGATCAATCCTCACAAGTTGAAGTGATTGTGGATACTTATGAACAATAGTTGCAGAGGGGTTCTTTATTAGTTGAGGAGATAGATACTTCTTTGAGATAGGTTCTTCAAATAGTTGAGCAGGCTTAAGAGACTACATCTATCTATGGGATTCTTTCCACATGCAGTAGAAGCATCTCATTTGTACCTATGGCATTATTTCTTCCAAAGGGGAGGAACACTATTCTTATACATTCCTAGATCAACTTCTACATTAGAGTAGCTATCACTGGTTGGCACTCTTCTTTGGGGAGGAGAGACTATCTTGCCTCTCTTCTTCTTCTCATTTCTCCTTTGTATATACTTGATGTATATCATATTTGGGGGTCTTGATTACTCCATCCATGCATACATCATGTATTTTTCATCTCTCTTTTTGGAAGAGGCTTTTCCCATTTTGATTTTGCCCCATTGCGGTTTTCCCTCTTTCTCTGCTTTATCAGAGATTGCATTTGCATTATCTACATGGGTACCTAAAATGGCCTAGTAGCTAGAACCCATCATGTAATTCATCCTAGATTATGTGAACTTAAGTGTATTCCCCTAAATTTCACTTAATGAGGGGTGTTGGAGTAAATAATTATTTACTATTTACACTTTACTTAAGTTTACTTAGGTTAATGCGTACTCTTGTGAGTTGTCATGTTGACAACACAAGAGTTAGCACTCTAATTATGCACATGTTGTCGACATCATAGAAGTAAGCACTTTATTTGAGAACATTTTGTCTACAACATCTAGACACCTCATCATGCTTATCCTCCTATTGTGGAGGATATGTGCTTAGTTGTCATTCTTATCTCCTAGTGCATTCCAGATGCATCTTAGAGGCATTTATATATGGGCTCTTCTAGTGTGCATGTATAGTCTATATGCTTGAGATAATATATTATCATATTGATCATACTCTCTTGGTCTACTATTGTGCTTGTGCTTGAGTTCCTTGATCTTGGGCGAATTTTTCTCTAAGGAAAATTCCTACAGATAGATTAGATTGTGCTATAGTGAGAGACTCATAAAAAATGCATTCATTCTAAAGCTCTGATTCTAGTACATGGACCATTTCGACATTAAAACTAGCTTTCTTTTGTCCTAGTTGTTTTTAGTGTGATTGGGATCACTATGAGTCAAGTGAGTGCATGGACACATGGGCTCCACATTATCTTACTCCATTTTCTTTCATACCATCTATTAGAAATGATTACATGGAAAGTTCACTTGAGCATAACCATCTATCATATATTCTTTAGCCAAGACATGTCTTTCTATTGGTTGCACAATAGGGGAATGATGAGAAATCAGATTATTGGTTAGCACATTGTGGAAGAGGTAAAAAAAAGCTTGCACAATTGATCATAGATGATGATGGATTCACATATCCTATTGGTTCAATAGTTTTCCCTGGAACATGGTTGCAGACATACATGCTTAGAAGGAATGGAATTCCTACATTCAAAGACTATTAGAAGCACAAAATAATTCTCATATATTTGCATATTATTATAGCAATAAATCTAAAGTTGTTGAAGCATCAAGGAAGACCAAAAGTAAAAGAATTTATTACTATTACTAATGCTAATCATGAAGCCCTATTGGAGACCCTAAAATAGAGAGAGTACCCTACTAGAACACTTGACTAGGTATATTTACTTCTTATGTTATTTTGTTCATAATGATTCCATGAACCAATGATTATCTTGTTTAATACAATATGTTACTAATATTTTTTATGATATTGGAATGTAGGTACGTCATGAAGAGTAGCCATGCATGAAGATAAAAAACTAAATAGGGAACAGAATGAAGAAAAATCTATTCGATTTTTGACACTATGATTTTTGGTAGTTGTGTATTGATATAGTAATGATGAAACACTTGAGATATTGTAAATGTAAACTTGTTGATTTAAGGTAAGAAACAAAGATGATTTTACTTAATGCAATTTATGTGGAGGGACCTAAAAAATGATGATTTTAATACATACTAACACCAAACTTGCACTGTGCCCAATGACAAAAACTTGAGAGAGGTAAAAAATAATATTTTTTCTTAATACTAACCCTACTAACACCATGTTCCATCCATAGAGAGCCTCCATCATCAATGACCACAACATACTGAGGAGTCTCCAAGGTGCTCTAAGTGTGTGTTGAGCCTAATCTTCAGAGGGTTGTACCTTAGAGCTCGTGGGGGCTATCGATGAAACATAAAATGCTACAAGATGGTCATGATGAGGCCTAACATAACCTATCTCATTTTCAAGAGATCACATTTTTTTGGATTTGGCACAACAATCTCGCTTGATGCCAAAACTCACAGTGTGCCTTAGTTCATAGATGGACGACAAATTGTCAGTGCCATTAGATCCAAATGGGTAGGTGAACCTTTGTGAAACCCTTCTTCTAAATACAAAGAACTTTCATCGTCTACGGCCACCCCATACTGAACAGTCTCCAAGGTGCTCTATGTTCATATTGATGTTGATCTTTCAGGTGTTGTAACTTGAAGCTTATGAGGGCTATCAATGAAACATTAGATGCTACTAGATCTTCATGCTAAGGCCTAAAATAACCTATCTCATTTTTGGGAGATCACATTCCATTTCGGTTTGGCATAATGACCTCGCTCGATGTCAAAACTTGTAGTGTGCCTTAGTTCATAGGTGCACTGCAGTGTAACTTTGAAACTATTTATCTTGGCATCAAATCATCAGTTTCATTAGCTCTAAATGGATAGGTGATCCCTAGTGATACCTTTTTTCTAGCTATGAAGAGCCTCCATCATCCATGGCCACCCCATAGCAAAGAATCTCCAAGGTGCTCTAAGTGCGTATCAAGGTCGATCTACCGAGGGTTGTAACTCGGAGCTCATGAGGACTATTGGTAAAAAGAAAAATGGTACATGATGGTCATGTCAAGGCCTAAAATAACCTATCTTATTTTTGAGAGATCACATTCCATTTGGATCAAACATAGAGATCTCAGTCAATGCCAAAACTCATAGTGTGCCTCAGTTCATAGGTGCATCACAATGTAACTTTGAAACTATTGATCTTGACATCAAATTGTCAACACCATTAGCTTTGAATAGGGAGGTGAACCCTAGTGACACCTTTGTTCCAGTCATAGAGAGTTTGCATCATCTAGAGCCACCTCATACGAAAGAGTCTACAAGGTGCTCTAAGCGTGTATCAAGGTTGATCTACTGAGTTTTGTAACTCAGAGCTCATGGGGGCTATCAATTAAAAGTTGAATTCTACAAGATATTCATGCCAAGGCCTAAAATAACCTATATCATTTTTGAGAGATCACATTTCATTTGGATTCGACACAGTGATCTTGCTTGATACCAAAACTCGTAGTGTGCCTCAGTTCATAGGTGCATCACAATGTAACTTTGAAATTGCTAATCTTGGCATCAAACCATTGGAAAAATTAGCTCCAAATGGGTAGGTAAACCCTAGTGACACCCTTGTTCTAGTTGTGTAGAGCCTCCATCATTTGTGGCCACCCTATACTGAAGAGTCTCAAAGGTGCTCTAAGTGCATATCTAGATCGATCTTCCAAAGGTCATAACTTGGAGCTTGTGAGGGCTATCTATGAAATGTTAGATACTATAGGGTGTTCATGCCGAGGCCTAAAGAAACCTATCTCATTTTTGAGAGATCACTTTCTATTTGTTTTCGACATAGCAATCTTGCTCGATGCCAAAACTCACAGTGTCTCTCGGTTCATAGGTGCATCACAATATAACTTTGAAACTACTGATTTTAGCATCAAATCATCATGCCATTAGCTTTGGATGGGTGGGTGAACCATAGTGAAATCCTTTCTCTAGCCATAGAGAGCCTCCATCAAATGCGGCCACCCTATACTGAAGAGTACCCAAGGTCCTCTGACTGTGTATCGAGGTTGATCTTTCAAGGGTCATAACCTAGAGCTCATGGGGGCTATCAATGAAATGTTTAATTTTATAGGATAGTCATGCCGAGGCCTAAAATAACCTATCTCATTTTTAAGAGATCATATTTAATTTGGATTCTGAACAATGATCTCACTAAATGCCAAAACTCACGATGTGCCTCAATTCATAAGTGCATCACAATATAACTTTGAAACCACTGATCTTGGCTTTGAATAATCAATTCCATTAGCTCCAGATTGATGGGTGAACCTTAGTAACACCGTTGTTCTAGTTGCAGAGAGCCTCCATTGGCTGTGGCCACCCCGTACCAAAGAGTCTCCAAGGTGCTCTAATTGCATATTGAGGTTGATCTTCTAAGGATCCTAACTTGGAGCTCGTGAGGTCTATTGATGAAATTTTGAATGCTAAAAGATAGACATGTTGAGGTTTAAAATAACCTATCTCATTTTCAAGAGATCACATTCCATTTGGATTCGACAAAGCAATCTCGCTCGATGCCAAAACTTGTAATGTGCCTTAGTTCATAGGTGCATCTAACTGTAACTTTGAAATTGCTAATCTTGGCATCAAATAATTAAAAAAATTAGCTTTGGATGGGTGGGTGAACCCTAGTGACACTCTTTTTCTAGCTGCAAAGACCCTTCATCATTTGCGGCCACCACATATCGAAGAGTCTCCAAGGTGCTCTAAGTGCATATTGAGGTTGATCCTCTGAGGGTTGTAACTCAGAGCTCGTGAGGGTGATGAAATGTTGACTACCATAGGATGATCATGTTGAGGCCTAAAATAACTCCTTACCAAGTTTGGTGAACTCATCTAATTAAGAATTTTAAGTTATAGCAAAAATTGCTCAAAATTGCAATTTTGCAACTTTTGCAACCTTTTCTTGTAAAGTGAAAATGAGTGCGAAGAATTAGTTAGGGATTTGAGCATGACCATAAAAGGTTGGAAACACCTATATAAGGTGTGAAATGGCCTTGCTATGACTATGATTTTAATGTGCTAACAACAACATCTGGTTGAAATTTGCTAGACATATTATTTTTAGTTATTTTAGAGCTGTTGGTTGATCCAAACTCATACATATCAATGCCATTATGTTGATGGAAGCCTTGAACCTTTCTTGCATTGCCAAAATTTCATGTGGGTTTAGTAAGCCAAATGTGTAGTAAAGTCTCATAATAGTACTTGTTCTCATTTTTCTTTGTAAAGTTGATGTACCAGGGTGAAGGAGGTGGATTGCAAAGATTATTTCAAATTAAACATATATGATAGCATTTCAAATTAAATATTACATCAAAATTTGATAATAAAGGTTGTTAAAATGTTATTCAAAAATTATTGCATTTGAATTGAATATATAAAAAAATGATCAAAATGAATAATATTCCATAAACATGAATAATACACATGATCCATGATAAATTGAACAATACTATACTAAATTAATATGTATATCATTGTGCACATAAATGAAAAATATATATATCAAAATACATGTATCCATAGAAAAATTACACAGATATATATCAAAGTTTATGTACCGATAGATAAATTACACAAATATATATCAAAATACATAAATCCATATAAAAAAATGTGGTTGATCATGCTATCAGAATGTGTATAATATGAATATTTCTATAAAAAATGTGGCATATGCCATCTCAAAATGTCTCATGACACATCTTATGACAACTATACTATCCTAGGCTACTGGTGGATGATCAAAATGCATCCTCTTTGTTACACTAGGTGGATCTGATGCCTCCTACATAAACAAAAAAGGAAAACCCAAAGTTAGACTACTAAATTTATATGATTCTTTGTATCTAAAATTGAATTACTCAAATGCATAATGATCTTTTTTTTAATGAAGATTTATATTATTAGACTTTCATCATAAATACTTCTCTTGTCAACCTGTTGTGCTAGTCAGGAGTCCTCTCATATGTCCTCAACAATGCTTGTACCTCATTGATTATGGCCTATGTATGTTCAAATATGTTTGTTAGATGAATCTACAACTCCAAATATAATATTATAATTCATAGCATGCTAAATTTATAATATATAATCAAGAATTCAAACTACAACTTACCTATGTCGACACCTCTTTAGGATATAATGGTTGCATCAGCAAAGATACAAAACTCTATTTTCCAACCTCATGTGCACTAGATGTTTGCTATGAGATACAGAATACTTGTTCTATTTTTTTCACATCACCACTTTATACTACACCATGATCCTACACGTATCCTAATCCATATGTATTAATTGATTGAAGCCAAGGATGCTAAGTGTCTTTGTAATTGTTGTTAAAATGGGAGAGAAATATTAATAGGGAGAGAAAATTATAAGAAAGCTTAATAGGAAGAGAATGTATCCAAGAGGGAGAGTTATACTAAAGAAGAGACATAAATCTCAAATAGAGGTTCCTAAATTTATAGAGATGATAATTAGAATGAAACTAAGGATATTGATCACTCATGGAAGTAAAATCTTTTGGATCTCATGGTAACAAAGAGGGATATTGTTTTCCTTTATAGATATGTATTGTTAGATGTATTGAGGTATTGCCATCAATTCCAAAGATGAAGATTGTTGGAAACTACAATTGGAATAATTTTTGTTTTTTTATTGATGTCAAATCTACTAATGAGACATGTTGCCATCTAATCTCAATGTGATATATATTTTATTTATGAATAGAAGTTGAGAAGTCAATAGGTATGTGCAAGATCATGGTCAACCAAACTATGCTCTTAAATGGCCATAAAAAATCAGCAAATCAAGGTTGTGTCAATTTTATGTGCAATTTTATACTTGTTATAAACTTTATATCAAAAGGCTAAGACAAAAGAATCCTTAGAAAATTGAATTTAGTTTCTAAAATACTAGTCCTTATTGGAAAAAAGTAAAAATTGATTGGCCAAAATTCTGAATTCTAATGCAATAGTACAAAAAATTTAGGAGAAAAATAAGAAGTAAAGGTATGTCTGAGCACCTTAATCAAAATCAAATGATAATATTTTTAAATAATTTTCAAAATAGAAGAAGTTTACCCATGCTTGGATGTGACACATATTTTTGTGTATTTTTATTCTAAATAAGTAATTAATTATTAATTTTGTACTTTAGTATTTTTGGAATAAAAAAACTCTCATTTCTGACCACCTTAACTTATTCAAAAATCTATAAAATTCAATTTTTATTTATTTTTCATTATAGTAGAAGAAGCATAAAATGTGATGCATCTTTTGGATTTCAAAAATGTTGTATCATTTGAAAGTTATAGTTGTTTATCAAGCAATGTGGCATTCAACACTAGATACATAAATCCATCAAACAATAAGTAATAATTACATACTAAAGTCATAATTTGACCAACCTTAAATTTATGGAAAGATAAGAACATTTTTAAGAAACCCTTTTAATTTCATCAAATTTTGGAGAAAAAAAGTTTTCAACTACATGTTTGAAGTTAAAAAAATATAATAATAGGGAAAAAACACATTTTTGGGACATTTTTAAAGTTGACCATATAGGGTTGGTATCAAAAGATATAGTAGGCCTTATAAAGGCATTAATTATTTTCATTTAGTATGAGATTGGGTGGGAAAAAAGTTGGTATATATTTTGAAATCCTTTGAGGCATTTTAGGACTACATATTTTTCAGATCACCAATTCTTGGCACACCGCGATCTTGCACATACCCTACTATGAATAACGAAAACACCTAGAGGAAAGGTTGAGTTATGAAAAGAAAGTTTCAATATACATTTGATTAGTTAGAATTTTTTAAGATAAAGTGATTTTTGATATCATGGATGTAAAGCTTAACCAAGAAATAGAGTAAAAGACTAAGGAATGTTGAGTGATGCTAGCTTTAACCGAGTTCTAGTTCAAGTCAAGAAAATTTAGTGTTGACTGAGCATCAGTATTGGTGGAGAAAGTTATTTGATATCAAGCAAAGAGTTTTACAGTGACCAAGAAATTTAGTGATGACCAAGAGAAAAAACTTAGTGATTTCCAAGTGAAATTATTTTCAATGTAATTAAGGAATCGTGTTTTTCAGCCAACTCAATTGATTTTGTGGCATATGAAAATTGTGTTGAAGATAATATTGATGAGTTCCCAATCATTTAATTCAAGGGGAGGATTAGGTGTAATACCTAGGATAAAGTTTGAAGGATGAAAATTTTATAGAAAAGAAGTAAGATGAATAGATACAATGAACTTGATGAACCAAATTGTAAACCCTAAGATCTGCAGTGCTTATGAAAAATGAAAAAGATAGAATTACCTATTTAAGGAGGCATAGAATAAAAGAAGATAATAGTGATTGCAAAGAAAGAGAAACAATTTCTTGCACAAATGCTACTGATGTTGATAAGTGAATCTGAGTAGAAGGCCTAAGTTTGTTGAAAGGAGAAGATTGATTACTTGAAGGATTGTCAAGAAAATCAAGGATAGAGGTGTCAATGGGAACATATCAGAGAGTCAACACATGAACTAAATAGTGATTTGAACCTTTAAAAGTGATTTTTAATCATACAACTCAAAACCTAGTATTTTCTTTCTGATAATTGTAAACAATTTGTATTGAAATCCTTTTAATCAAAGGTTGACCAAATAGTCATTTGATGGTCTTAATAGTCACTGTAAATCATTTATCAAGGTGACATTCTAAATGAAATGACCAAAATCCTCTAACAAGGCCACTCATAGTAAGGTGATGAAATCCTCTGACCATGTCACATTTAATAGTGTGCATTATAACTTTTGATAGGGTTGGCTTCAAGCAGAGATCACTTCAAAATATTGTTCAAAAGGTAGAGACATGTTGTTGGTAGTGTTTCCCAAAAAAAAATTCCACATTAAATCCTATTCTCAAAGTTGTGTTGAATGTTTTATGAAATTTTATGTTTATATGTTTTACATTCAGCTAAGTCTATTATTTGAGGATAATAAACTAGCAGTAATTTTGTTTATTAGTATATAGTAGACACCAAGCTACAACAAGATATGCATAATAGTGAATGGTTAATGTTTGATTGTTTATGTGGTATTTATGGACCTTAAGTAACCGATTCACCCACCCTATTAGTTATTATAAACATTTCTAACAATAATATGAGATAATCTCACTCTTGGTTTTAACTCATTAGATTTTTCACTTAAATTTGGTATTTTCTTATGTATTGGTGTTGATGATTTTGTATATCATTCATACTAATTAATATTACTTATTTTGTAATTAATCTAAAAAATTTGAGATTATTGAACATTGATTATGTTGGAAATATAGATGGAGTAACTAAGAGCAGCGGGGGGGGTGGTGAATCAGTTACCACAAAAAAAAATCCATAGATCCCTTAGATGTCTTAAAAACTAGTTACTGTTGTCACTCGATAGCCACATAGAAAATGTTGTAACTTGGTAGATGTACTGTAAGTTATCTTATTACTAATCTTTAAGCATTCATAGATATTTAACATGCATGCATAAAAGAAATAACATGAACACAAGAGACAACAAATTTAATGTGGAAACTCAATATGAGAAAAACCACCAAGTAACTAGCTACTAATTTTCACTCTTCTGAAGTGATCCCTGTTAGGAGCCAACCCTATCAAAGATTACAAAACACACTATTAGGTGTGACCTTGATAAAGGATTTAATCACCCTGCTAGGAGTGGTGTTGCTTGAGGACTTTAGAATAATTCAATAGAACTATCACCTTTTTAGAGGATTTACAAAAATGGCTATTAGACCAACTCTATTAAGAGATTTAGAAATGATTGCTACAATGGTGAGAAAGCAACAATGAATTGACCTGAATGAGATGCAACTAAATTTGCTAATACAAATATGTGTTCTACTTCACTAAATCCTCTCTAATTGAATACAACTTTGTTGCTCCTCAAGGATATCTGATCCTTCTTCAAAATTCCCTCACACTTTCCTCTTCACATAATCATCACACTTGCATGCTCGCTCATTACACTCATCCATACTTTAGAATTCACAACTTGACCTCTTATTTATAGCTTACAAATTATAAAGTTACCTCATTTACAAGTTATAATTATCAATAATTATTACATCAATCGGCTACAATCATTACATGAAACAATTAATCTTTATTTCCCAAAACAACGATATCCTTCATTGGCCGACCCTGCTCGGTAAACACTGCTCTAGAAATTATTTCTATTTTTAACCAATTGAAGCTCAGTAAACACTGTGAACTCTACAAAATCCTTTGAAGACTGAGTGAACTTGGTAAACACTTACTTTCCTTCATTGACCTCATGAGCTCAGTAGAAATTGACTTTTGTCACAAAAACCTTCAACACCCAAGTTAGCTCGGTAGAAACTGTTTCCACAGAGTAACTTTCAAGAACACTCAGTAGACTCTAGAATTTTCTTTGTTGACCAACTAAGCTTGATAGATATTGAGAATTTCCTTGCGGACCAACTGAGCTTGATAGACTCTATTTGATAACTAATATGGCATTTTTGTAACATCAAAGACAACATACAATTGAACAATTGTATCCAACAATCTCTCTCTTTGGCATTAATGGCAACACAACATGTCATAGCAGATGAAATTTGAAAACAAGTCTTTTTTGACAGAACATTTCTCTCTCCTAGGTTTTATGCCACAAACTTCTTTAATGTAGTAATCTCCCTCTATGAAGGAATTGCATAGCTTCTTTTCTAAACAACAAACTCTTCACAAAAAATTCAAATTTCAGAAAGATATGACAATATATTCTCCCTCTTTGACAACACATGCCAAAGACAACACAAGCCAAATTTTTAATAAAGTACCTTCAGTACTAATTCATATGCAATGTTTCCATGAATATGTTGCATCAACTAAAAGATCTTCAACTTGGTTCATGTTGATGCATCACTAAAACTCTATTTTAGTGAGCTTCAGATAGGGTAATGACCCCTAGCTTACCTCTTAGATACAAGAATGCATCCTTAGGTAATGTCTTGGTAAATATGTTAGCAATTTTTTCCTTTGTATGGACATATTCCAATCTGATCTCCTTATCCTACACCAATTCTCTGACAGAGTGATATTTTATTGCAATGTGCTTAGTTTTGGAATGCATTACTAGGTTCTTGGATATGTTGATTAGACTTGTATTATCACAAAACATAACAAATGGTTCTTTGATCTCAACCTTCATGCCTTCCAATAACTATTTAAACCAAACAATATTATAACAATTCATTGTTGCTGCAACATACTCTACTTCAGCTATAGATTGGGATGTACAACTTTGCTTTTTACTTATCCAAGAAACCAACCTCTTTCCAAGAAAGAATGCTCCACTACTTGTACATTTTTTTTCATCAATGTTTCCTAACCTATTAGCATCAGTAAAAACTTTCAAGTCTAAATTTCCTCCACATTTATACCACATACCATAATCTTTAGTGCCTTTCAAGTATCTCAAGATCCTTTTGATTACCATCATGTGATTCTCTCTGGGTTTTTCTAAAAATATTTCCACAATACCAACTACAAGAGCAATATCAGGCCTAGTATGAACTACATACTACAATTTTACAATCATTAATCTATATAAGGTTTGATCTATCTCTTTTGATTCATCATCCTTGGTAAGCTTTAGTCTAGTACACATGGGATTTCCAACTAATTTACAATTTTTCATGCCAAACTTTTTGAGTATCTCTTTGATGTACTTAGATTGAGTGATGTAGATATTATTCTTGCTCTGGTAAATTTGAAAACCAAAAAAGAATTTAATCCCACCAAACATTGACATCTTAAATTCCTTTTTCATTTGATTTGAAAATTATTTGCATAGATCATCATTTCCTATAAACAAAGTATCATCCACAAATATTTCTACCAAAACAATCTTATTATCTGGTCCTTCCTTGATATGCAAGCTATTATTATCATTAGTTTTCTAAAAACTAATTTGAATAAGATAGTTATGAAATCTTTTGTACCATTCTCTTGGGGCTTGTTTTAGACCATACAATGCTTTGTGTAACTTGCAGAGCATGTCCTTCTTTAATTTTCTGGATAAAAAAACTTTCAAGTTCTTCAATGTAGACTTATTCATCCAGAATACCATTGAGAAATGCTGATTTGACATCCATCTGATATACCTTAAATCCTTTTTATGTAGCATATGCAAGTAAGGTCTTCACACATTCCAATCTTGCAACAGGAGCAAAAGTCTCTCCATAGTCTATTCCTTCTTCTTGAGAGTAGCCTTTACATACTAGTCTAGCTTTTTTTCTTGATACCTTACAATTTTCATTCAACTTATTTATGAATACCCACTTAATTCCAATCACATTTTTATCTTTGGGCCTAGGTACAAGAGTCCATGTTTTTTTCTTCTCTATTTTCTCTATCTCTTCATTCATAGCCTCAATCCAACTTTTATTTTCTAATGAATCTTTGACATTTCTAGGTTCAAAAGCAACAAGTGAACAAGTACCTTTTAGCTTACTTCTTGTCATATTATATTCAAATTTGTCTCCAATAACCTAATCTAGTGCATGATGTCTCCTAACATACTTGGCTAATACAAGTTCCTTGCCTTTTGACTGAGTTCCACTATCTTTATTTCGAGTTTCAATTTCAGGTTCTAGTTGTTTTGACTACTGCTCGAGTCCTTCAGACTTGGTAGGCATTGGCTTGGTAGCATTTGAATGTGGTTTAAGTTTTTGCAACTCGATTTGAACTTCTTGTAACTCGGTGGCTGAAGACTTGAGAGTAGAAGTTTCTTGATTGACAGATGTATCTGACACTATATCAGTTTCAATGAAAACAAATCTCCTATAATCTTCTAGTTCCTTTTTGCTTTCTTCTTCAATCCTTTATACAAACTCATCAACATTCACATGTGTACTTTTTATGACTTTGTGAGTAGATAAATTCAAACATCTATATGCCTTGCTCTTGCAAGAATATCCCAAAAATATACCTTCATCACCCTTCACATCAAATTTACCTTTTCTAGATTCTTTCATGAGGTAACATTTACTTCCAAATGCTTTTTGGTAACTTACATTGGTTTTATAGCCATACCATAACTCATAGGGGGTTTTGAATGAGTCCTTCTTCAACTATACTTAGTTCAAGGTAAGAACTACAGTCCTAATAGCTTCCTTCCAATATTTGATAGCAATGTTCTTTTCAATCATTAGAGTTCTTGCATAGTCCATGATAGATTTTTTCCTTCTTTCAGCTATTCCATTCTGTTTGGGAGTTCAAGGAGCTAATACCTGTCTTTTGATTCCTCTTTCAATGAAAAAGTTATTGAATTCATGGAAGATGAACTCACCACCTCTATTTGACCTCAAACCTTTCAGTCTTTTTCCTATTTCCTTTTCTACTCTGGCCAAATACCATTTGAACTTCTTAAATGCATCTAATTTCTTTCGCTGATACATGAAAGTCATCATTCTAGAGTAATCATCAACAAAAAGAATAATATTTTTTTCTCCAGTATAGCTCTCAATTTCAATAGGTCCACACAAATCAGCATGCACAATTTCCAAAATTTCTTCAGATTAATAATTTTTACTTTTAAAGCTAGTCTTTCCCATCTTAACAATTTGACATTTCTTGCATAGACCAACATTAGGTTTCTTTATACTAGGAATGCCTATTACTTTCCTGAATTTTCTTATTTTCACCAGGTTATCAAAGTTCACATGGAATAACTTTCTATGCCATAACCAACTTTCTTCAACTTGAACAATAAAACATGAACATTCACCAAGTTCAAGATAAAACAAGTTACCTTCTGTCTATATGCCTAATCCAATCAGCTTTCATTTGCCATCTTGCAATCTTTATTTTCCATGCATGAATTCCACTTTCAATCCAATATTGACTACACTCAATAGATTGTGTTTTAGTCCTTCAACCCAATAGGCATTATCACATACAAGTTCTTTAGTTAGTGAGATTCTTCATCTTCCTTTTATGCAACAAGCTTCATTATTACCAAACCTCACACTACCACCATCATAGTCTTCAAGATGTTCAAAATTTGTTTTGTCACTAGTCATACGATGAGAGCAACCATGGTCTATGATCCATGTATCATTTTTTCTCACATGAGAGATAAGTTCCATCTTATCTTTCTCATCATTATTAGATTCATTTTTCACAACAATATAAACAATTTCATCATCACTATTATCAGAATCCTTAGAATCCTTAGCCATGAAACATGTTTTCTTACCTTTTTCCTCAAATTATTTGAAGTATTTCTTGCCATTACACTTGTGACCCTTCTTTTCATCCTTTTTTTTCTTGTTTGGGCACCTAGCAACAATATGACCAATTTCCTCACATGAAAAATAGATCAAGGAAACCTTACCTTTGTATTTTTCTTTGCCTCTAGAATATTTCCTTGCTAGTAGAGCTTCAACCACCTCAAGATCACTATCACAACTCTATTCTAATTCTTCTTCTCTTTCTGATTGAGAATCCTTTATCTTCTTGTCCTTTTCTTTGAGTGAAAGCTTGGCTTCAAATGTTGATTCAATTTTCTTAGAAGCTGGAACATAGTTATCATAGTTATCTAGCTCAAATGTAGTCAATATTCCTACTATGGCCTCTAAATTTATCTTATGAGTTTCTTTACATCTTCTTTCTTGAATTGCAGAAACTCTAATTGCATAAATGGGAAGTAATGTTCTAAGAACTTTACTTATAGCTATTTCCTCTTTGATATCTCCTCTAGAAGTTTTGATTGCACTGACACTTGTTTTGACTCTTTCAACCTACTTGGCTATGTTCTCGTCCTCTCTCATCCTCATCTGATCAAATTGTCCTCTTAAAATTTCTACTTTGGCTCTTCTCAAAGGCAATTTTGTAGTCTTTGATATCATCAAATTCTTCATAGCTTAGTGTAGATGCAATGTCTATCATCATGGTGTTATGAGTCTTCTTCTCAACAGTGTCATTGACAGATAATGTACCAAAAGGAGTTACATATTCTTCATTAAGATATTTCAATCTTGTATCTACAAGGCAAACCAGATGGAGTCTCATGAGACCTTGTCATGCTGAAATGTTATCCTGTTAAACCTTGGAATTTCCCTCTTGTAAGACATCCTGATCTTTAGCTTAGATCCTTGAAATCCTTCCTACAAGCACCAAAATATCTGATGCCAATTGTTGAAAATATAGATGGGCTAACTAAGAGAACTGAGAGGTGGGGGAGAGGGAGGGGGTGAATCAGTTACCACAAAAAAAAAACCACAGATCCCTTAGATGTCTTAAAAACTAGTTAATGTTGTCACTTGGTAGCCACACAAAAAAATGTTGTAACTCAGTAAATGTAATATAAGTTAACTTATTATTGATCTTCAAGAATTCACAGAGATTTAACATGCATGCATAAAAGAAATAACATGAATGCAAGAGACACCTGATTTAACATGGAAACCCAATATGGGAAAAACCACCAAGTAACTAGCTACCAATTTTCACTCTTCTGAAGTGAGCCCTGTTAAAAGCCAACCCTGTTAAAGCTTACAAAACACATTTTTATGTGTGACCTTGTTAAATTTTTTAATCACCATACTAGGAGTGGCCTTGCTAGAGGACTTTAGAAAAATTCAATAGAACAATCACCTTGTTAGAGGATTTACAAAAATGGCTATTAGACCAACTCTGTTAAGAGATTTAGAAATCACTACTACAATGGTGAGAAAGCAACAATGACTTGAACTAAATGAAATGCAACTGAATTTGCTGATACAAATCTTTGTTTTGCTTCACTAGATTCTCTCTAATCAAATACAACTTTTCTACTCCTCAAGGATATTTGATCCTTCTTCAAAATTTTCTCACACTTTCCTCTTCACATAATCATCACACTTGCATGCTTGCTCATTACACTCATCCATACTTTAGATTTCACAACTTGACCTCTTATTTATACCTTACAAATTGTCAAGTTGGTTCATTGACAAGTTACTATTATCAATAATTATTGCATCAATTGGCTACAATCATTACATGAAACAATTAATCTTTATTTCCAAAAACAATGAAATCCTTCATTGGCCGACCCTGCTCTGTAAACACTGCTCCAAAAATGATTTCTAGTGCTAACCAATTGAAGCTTGATAAACACTAAAAAATCTAACTTGGTAAACACTAACTTTCCTTTGTTGATCTTATGAGCTCAGTAGAAATTGACTTCTATCATAGAAACCTTCGATGCCCAAGTTAGCTCGGTAGAAACTATTTCCACAGAGTAACTTTTAGGAACGCTCGATAGACTTTGGAATTTTCTTTGTTGACCAACTAAGCTTGGTAGATACTAAGAATTGCATTTCTAACCAACTAAGCTCTATAGACTCTTTTTGATAACTGATATGACATTTGTGTAACATCAAAGACAACACACAATTGAACAATTGTATCCAAGAGATTCATCCCCAAGTGTTACTCTACTTGTGTTCAAAAGATATTATTTTTTAGGTTAACAATATTTGTGTGAGATAATAGCTCATAATTTTTAGAAAAGTAAGTTGTATATTAGAATTGCAAAGGACTAATTACATTTAGTCATTGATTCTAAATATTGCAACAATTAGTAGTGGATTTATCTAATAAGGGTTGTTGGTAGAAATATTTTAGTATTGTAAATATTTTAATATTTAATAATATTTTGTATGTAAATAATTCCATTTAGTTCTCTTTATATTGTTACATGGATTTTTAAGATTCTATTGAATATTCATATTTTACATAGTCCAAAATTTCTTTACTTGTGTATATTGTACATTAAATTTCCAGGGTCAATTAAAAAACTAATATTAGTACTAAAATAAAATAATATGAAATCTATATAATATAAATCTTTACATTTGTGCAATCAGTTTTAGGTCAATTTTTATATATTATATTTTACTCACTTACCATTTTTTTTATCATTTTATCATTTAGATGAAAATAACATCTATACTCACAAAGCCCTTAATTTAAATTCCTTAAACTTGGATCCCCTCAAAAAGGCCAAAACCCATAAGGCATTGCATTCTCTTTGTAAGTTTTTTTTTTGTGACTATATATTTTAGTCATTTACACTAGATTTGTCACCATTTTGGTCATCTAAAATGATAATTGTACATATATTTTAGTTGGTATTTTGAACCCCAATTCAAAGCTTGAAAATCCCATCCTCCTGATGGCCTTTTCCTTGGTTACCTTGAATTCGCCTCTAGTTTATATTGGAAATATTTTGTAAAATCATATCTTTGAAAGACCTAAATTTAAATGAAAGATTATATCAGCTCATTGATTTTATAATAGTCTTGAAGTAGTATGAAGTGGTTCTAAACCACCTTGTACCATTTGAATTGATCCAAAAGTTAAACCTCCACTTCAAATAGGTTCATTGGTTTGATATGTCACAATAGGTGTGTTCAGATGATTTTTCCCAAAATATGCAAAACCGTTGTCACATTCTCATGTCTAATGATTCAAAAGTTCACAAATGTAGAAGTATAGTTCAAATTCAAAATAAATTTTAAAGATGCAAATACATTGTTTCAAAGTTACCAAAGACATGAGAATTCAAATCCAAATGTGAAGTTCAAAATCCTATTTCGCTCAATAAATAAAAAGTTGAAAGAGGCCCTCGATAATGAATGCCAATAATGTGATCATAGTGTTTTTGCTATGGGCACCTTGAATCATATTGCAAAAATTAATCTTTATGCCTCCATATTGTAATATGGGTGATGTGTCCATATAATAGTGTGGGTCCAAAAAATATCAATATGAAAATGCCAACATATGCATGGGATCCACATCAGAAATGTTGCCTAGTAGGTATCGGCTTTGAAGCATCATGCATATGACATAACTTGGGAAATATATGCCAATTTTTTATAAAATATTAATATGGTTTGATAAATAAATTGGGCATGTATTTATTTTATGACATGGATGAAGTGGATCATAAGAACACATTAGTTTTCCCAATACCTCACTAGAAGGAAATCTCTCTCTCTCTCTCTCTCTCTCTCTCTCTCTCTCTCTCTCTCTCTCTCTCTCACCAAAGAATTGACACTCTTGGCTCCCAATGGTCTAAAAAATCAAACAAACAATATAAAGATATTGTTTGGTGCCTATGACTTCTACAAAATTCATGGTGTAGATTTATAGCATAAGTTGATCCTACACAAAAGGCCTTCACACCATTTCAAACTTGAACTAATTACCAAGACCACAACTTGTGCAAAAGGGCATCTAAACTAGGCTTTCGAGTGAGATGCTTGATCAAATGCCCCACAATGCATTTCAAATATGTGTATAGAAGACATCATAAGAGGTGACCGAGCCCATTCCTCTATTATTTTGTGGTCAAGCATACATTAACAATGTATGCGATCTATTTGACATAATGTCAAAGAACAACCTTCAGATAATACCACAATCATGTATTTTGGCAAAGGTAGAGTTGTAAAACCACTAATGCACAAGAATATTATCAACATGGTGCTAAAAAATAAATAATTTGATAAGATGTCCAAAACCATAAATTGAAGGTTAATGGACCATGAATTACCCAAATTATTATTATTCTTTTGTAGAGGAATGATGCATTCACATAGACATGTGTCGATTAGAGAGCTTGAATTGTCTTCAACTCAGTCAGACCTTGAGAATGGAAGAAGTCATCATCTTCGTCCACATACATGGAAGAGTCTTGATAAATGAGAGTAATATTTTCAAGGAGATGTAAAAAGAAACTATGCAAGGTTTACTACCAAACATAAAGCATGGTCCACCATTACTATTAGTGTTCAGGATGAGGTGTAGGTTCCACAAATGTTTCAATGAGACACCCAACATGAAACATCAAGTATATTAGAGAGCAATCATTTGAATGCATGGTTGATGTGAGAACCTCGGTGATTAAATAGACAAGGGGTTGGGTCACCATGAGGAACTTCCAACTATGAAAGTGAACCAGTGTTAAATACCTCTACACCAACCACATGCATAGTAACCCACACCCATGGTATTCCATGTTGAGCATCGAAAGAATAGAAAATCTAAATGCTCACTAATAATGGCGCTTGAGCATATATGTCTTCAACTGGGAATATATATGGCTTGGTGATGATGTTTAAAATTGACACCTAAGGGATGAGGTGGAAACTGACCCATGAAAATCTTAGAACACTTAGTCTAAGATTGAATGATGTTCCCAAAAATATATAATGAATGCAGAGGAGGCTACTCTCACATTTGTAGAAATTTTAGTATAAAATAGCACAGTGAATAGAGATCAATCATTAGGAAAATAGTCATCATTTAAGTGCTAAGTCATTTCACAATAGTCAATTTTTAGAATGATAAGAAATTTTCTAGACATGGTTACATTGGGGAAGTTAATAATATTTAATTATTGATTTGTTGTATCAATTTATGGATACTAAACATTTTATTATATTTTACTAAAAGGATGTCATTTAGAAACTATTCTCAAGAGTCAGTTATGGAAATTCAATGAAGCTTCTAGAAACCAATTCATGAAGAGGATAAAGAGACCAACGAAAGACAGATTGGAGGTTAGACTTTTTAGTAGATAGGTGTTCCAATTTTCATTCTTCTTTTTCTGAAAGAGATGAACTATGTTGCATATGAGAGGACATGTAGAATGTATAGGTTTGAGCAGTTTTTTATTATGATTGAAGCTATTAATGTTAATTTAGATGTCTTTTTGATGTAGGAGCATCCAGAGGTATAAGGGCAATCTTGTGTCACCCAAAAAAAAAAATACTTAGACTTAGTTTCTGTTTCATGTGTTTGCATTTTTGGATACCCATTTGGGTCAAATAAAGATTTCAACTCTCACAATTCCACCATCAGTGTTCCTGTAAATTTCAAAAAAATAGGAGTATGTAATTGAGCCATCATTTTGGTGAACTAGGATGTGTAAATTGGCTAGATGAATGTAATTGTAATTTAGAGAATTCCAGAAAAAGAATCAGGTCAAAAGGCCCCACAGTTTGAGAGTTATTGCAGTTTTTCAGGTTGTGGAGACCTCCTAAGAATGCTTCAAAGTCAAGTTAGGGGCATTAAATGATGAAGAAAAAGGCTAAAAAATGGGGAATGAGTGAATCTGGTCCATTGGGCTATAGAGCGCTTAGAGAGCTTTCTAAAAATGTAAACAGTTCGTCAATCAGAGCTACGGTTCAAAAGTTATGCCTCTCAGAATTTCGATGACCATTTCTGGATTCTTCTAGATTTGTGCTGACTTCTAACGTAGGTTTTGGAACCTTCTATTTGGTCGATGGATGCCTACTAGAACTTTCTAGAATGTACTCCTAGTCCTTAACCCTCCGAGGTCCATTTAATGAGATTTTTGGCATTGTAAAAGGCAGTTCGGAGTGGAGTTTTAGAGGAGGTACTGAAAGGAGAAATTATCTCCACATTTATGCTATTGTAAGCCCTTAAGGAATGTTTTGAAGTTTATTTTCTCTGCATTGAATGAACTAGCTTATTTTTCAATTCATACATTTTCCCTTTTCTGTTGTGCCCATTTTGTTCTTGGGTTGTATCCCCATCAAGTGGTATCAGAGCTAATTTTCCTGAGTGTGTAAATAGAGCGCCGACTGTGATGCAGTTTACACCAAGACTGTGTGGTTGTGGGTGTGAGTTAAGAAGATGCCTCCACGAAGAGAGCGTGGCAGAAGAGCCAGAGCTATTAATCCTAAGGAGGTTAGAGCCCTCCAAAGGCAGGTACAAGCATTGTAGGAGGAGCTCCATAGAGGAGCAATTGTGGCCACAGGTGATGAAAGTGAAGATGACAACGAAGAAGATGAAATTGGACTAGAAGGGGAATTTGACGGGGAAGTTCTGAATCATGCAAAGGAAAGGCTTTTTAGGGCCATTACTAATTTTAGGAAAAGACCTACAATTGAAGTGGGTGTATTTTCAAGAAATTTGAAACCAAATGAGTTGATCGATTGGATCAATGAACTGGAAGAATACTTTGAGGATGAGGATATCAGGGACCTAGATAGGGTTAAGTTTGCAAAGCCCAAACTCAAAGGCCATGCCAAAATATGGTGGCAAGAGGTCCAATTGGAAAGAAACAGAAGAGGAAAGGAGAAGATCACAAGATGGGATCGCATGGTGGACAAATTGAAGAAGCAGTTCATTCATGTGGACTACGAGCTTGATTTGTTTAAGAAAATGCGTGGGTTAAAGCAAGCAGGAAGATCAGTCCAAGAATATATAGAATAATTTTACCGACTCTTGATTAGAGCGGGGCATGCAGAAGCAAATAAGGAGAAGGTTGCTCGTTATATCAGTGGGTTGCGACCTAGCATCCAGGAGGAATTAAGTCTGGTAAGAATGACCAGCATTGAAGAGGCATACCAGTTTTCCCTATGAGTTGAAGAGAAGCTGAATAAAAGGTTTGAAGGAAGACAAAGAGGGTGCGGTCAAGGAGCAAGGGGAAGCGGTAGATCATTTGGAGGCCACAATGAAACCCAAAAGAAAAATGAAGATGTGGGTACTAGTAGGAACCAGACGAATGAGGGTTTCAACTACTCCCATGATCAAGACTTTGGAAATCAGAGAGGAAGAGGTAGAGGATGTGGACAAGGAAGAGGAGGCTTTTGTGGTACTTGTTTCCATTGCAATGAAGAAGGTCATCGTGCCTTTGAATACTCTCAATGACAAGGAAGGAAAGCTAGGAGAGTTGAGGGCCAATCTAGGGTTGCTTATGTGGATGAGGATGCACAATAATCACATTCAGAGGATGCAGTTAGAGGAGAAACCTTGGTAAATGAAAGAGTCCTACTAAGTGGTGAGATTGAACCAAGATAAAGGAGGAGTTTGTTCTGTACCAGATGCAAGTGTGAGGATAAATGTTGTGACGTGATCATTGATGGTGGTAGCACTGATAACTTGGTATCATAAGAGATGGTCTCTAAGTTGAAGCTCAAGAGGAAGAAACATCCCCAACCCTATCGGATTGCTTGGGTAAAAGATGATCATAAGGTCTTGGTAAGTGAACAATGTTTAGTGAAATTCAAAATTGGGAGTTACCATGATGAAGTTCTCTGTGATGTTATTCTAATGGATGTTTGCCGTCTATTGTTGGGTAGACCATGATAGTTTGATAGACATGCAGTACATGATGGGTATGCAAACACATACTCTCTGACAAAGGATGGAGTTTGCCACAAATTGAAACCCGTGAAAAAGTAAGGTGAAAAGGTATGTAGCAGTACTAGGATTTGTCTTGTTGATTGAAGGATGTTTTTAGATGGCATGAAACATCAGCATATGTGTTATGCTTTGATTCCTAGGAAAGATAAAGAAGGTAGGAGTGAAATACCACTTGAAGTTTCAGATTTACTAGGGGAATTTGGAGATATTATCTCTGATAATGTTTCAGATGGATTGCCACCAGTAAGGCAAATCAGTCATTAGATAGATCTGATTCTAGGAGCTAGTTTGCCTAACAAGGCTGCTCACAGGATGACTCCTACTAAAACAGAGGAGCTAAATAGACAGGTTCAGGAGCTGTTGAGGAAGGGCTTGATTCAAGAGAGCCTGAGTCCATGTGCAGTACCTACAGTACTCGCACCAAAGAAGGATGGATATTGGAGGATGTGTAAAAATTCTTGAGCTATAAATAGGATAACCATCAAGTATTGGTTTCCTTTGTCAAGGATGGATGATCTTATGGACTGCTTGAGTGGAGCTCAGTACTTCACAAAGATAGATCTGAAGAGTGGTTATCACCAGATGTAGATTCGAGAAGGAGATGAGTGGAAAACAACCTTCAAGACCAAGGAGGGTCTTTATGAGTGGTTAGTCATGCCCTTTGGATTGACGAACATCCCAAGCACCTTCATGCGGCTCATGAATGAGGTACTTAAGAAGTTCTTGGGAAAATTTGTTATTGTTTATTTGGATGATATTTTAATTTTCAGCAAGACTTTGGAAGACCATTTATTGCATATTCGTAGGGTCCTTGAAAGGCTAAGGGAAGAGAAATTGTTAATTAATCTGAAGAACTGTATCTTTGCAAAAAGGAATTTAGCCTATTTGGGGTTTGTTATATCACCTAAAGGTCTAAAAATGGATCCAGAGAAGGTAAAAGCCATCTTGGAATGGCCTACTCCAAGGTTTGGTACTGAGGTAAGATCATTTCATGGTCTGGTTAGTTTTTACAGGAAGTTTATTAAGAATTTCGGTGGCATATGTGCACCCCTAACTGATACAATAAGAGGGGATAGAAAAGAGTTCAAATGGACTACAGAAGCTGTGAGAAGCTTTGAATTGCTGAAGAAGAAGGTGACAGAACAGCCTGTGTTGGCTCTTCTAGAATTTAGAAAGGTTTTCCAGGTGGATTGTGATGCTAGTGGCAGTGCTATTGGGGCTGTATTAAGCCAAGAAGGTAAGCCTATTGCATATTTTAGTGAAAAATTGAATGATGCAAAGAAGAAGTATTATGTTTATGATCAAGAGTTCTATGCAATAGTTTAGGCCTTAAAGAAATGGAGGCATTATTTATTGCCAAAGGAATTTGTTTTTTATACTGATCATCAGTCATTACAGTATCTAAATAGCCAAAGTAAATTGAATCAGAGGCATATGAAGTGGGTAGAGTTCTTGCAGAGCTATACATTTTTGTTGAAGCATAGAAGTGGAAAATCTAACAGGGTTGCAGATGCACTAAGTAGGAGATAGTTGTTGCTTACAGTAATGCACGTTGAAGTAGTTAGGTTTGATGAACTCAAAAAATTGTACCCCAAGGATCATGATTTTGCTGAAGCATGGAAAGCTTGTAAACAGCCTATTGCTGTAGATAGAACCAAGTGGTTAGACTATTTGATTCAGGATGGCATGTTGTTCAAGGGTAGTCAATTGTGCATTCCAAGGAGTTCCATGAGGGAAAATCTGATTAAGGAGAAACATAGTGGAGGGATGGCAGGACATTTTGGTTGAGATAAGACCATTTCCATTCTTAGAGAACATTATTTTTGGCCTCAAATTTCACAGGATGTGAAGAAGTTTGTATAGAGTTTCCAGGTTTTTCAAGTTGCCAAGGGGTTTAGTCACAATACTGGCCTATATCAGCCATTTCCTATTCCATCAAGACCATAGGAGGACATAAGTATGGATTTTGTTCTTGGATTACCAAGGACACAAAGGGGTAATGACTGAGTATTCGTGGTGGTTGATAGGTTCTCCAAAATGGCACATTTCATTCCATGCCACAAAACTCATGATGTTGTCCATATTGCAGACTTGTTTTTCAAAGAGGTGGTAAGACTACATGGTCTTCCAAGGAGTATAGTTTCTGATAGAGATACTAAATTTGTGGAGTATTTCTGGAGGACATTGTGGAAGAAGTTGAGAATAGACCTAAAATTTAGTTCCATGCATCACTCGCAGACTGACGACCAAACAGAAGTGGTAAATAGAAGTCTGGGCAATTTGCTAAGATTTTTAGTTAGGGATAAGCCCAAGGGATGGGATTTGATTCTACCACAAGCAGAGTTTTCTTACAATAACTCTATAAATAGGAGTACTGGAAAATCACCATTCCAAATTGTATGTGGGAATAGCCCAAGGACTGCACCAGAATTGAGGAAGATAGAACAAGGGGAGAGGACAAGTGCTGAAGCTGAGGAATTTGCTAAACATATCAACCATCTACATGAGGAGGTTCAAGCACACATTACCAAGATGAATCAAGAGTATAAAGCTAGGGCTGATCAAAGGAGAAGACATAAGGAATTCCAAGTAGGGGATCTAGTCATGGTGCACTTATGAAAAGAAATATTTCCAGCCAGTACTTACAACAAGCTGAAAATGAAAAAATTTGGCCCCTGCAAAATTATGAAGAAACATGACTCAGGAAATGCATATGAAGTGGAGCTGCTAGATGGTATTCACATTTCTCCCATTTTCAACATTGCAAATTTAATAGAGTATCATGATGATGGTGCAGATGAGGAGCTGGTGTTAGAGCCATGTCCAATTCCTGCTTCTAAGAATGAGGAGATAGAAGACATTCTAGATCATTGTGTGGGTAGGAGTACCAGAAACAGGCAGTATGAAGAGTATTTGATCAAATGGAAAGGATGACCAATTGAGGACTCAACTTGGATTTCAGCAACTGAGGTTTCCCATTTGGGATTTCCTCTACCATTCATAAAGTAATAGGGTCACTTTTCAATCTACCCTGGGTGTTTGATGTAGGAGCATCCAGAAGTATAAGGGCAATCCTGTGTCACCCAAAAAAAATATACTTAGACTTAGTTTCTGTTTCATGTGTTTTCATTTTTAGATACCCATTTGGGTCAAATAAAGGTTCCAACTCTCATAGTTCCACCATCAGTGTTCATGTAAATCTCAAAAAAATAGGAGTATGTAATTGAGCCATCATTTTGGTGAACTAGGAGGTGTAAATTGGCTAGATGAATGTAATTGTAATTTAGAGCATTCCAGAAAAAGAATCAGGTCAAAAGGCCCCACAGTTTGAGAGTTATTGTAGTTTTTTGGGTTGTGGAGACCTCCTAAGAATGCTTCAGAGTCAGGTTAGGGGCATTAAATGACCTCAAAAAGGGCCAAAAAATGGGGGATGAGCACAGCTTGTACATAGGGCTATAGAGCACTTCGAGAGCTTTTCGAAAATGTAAATGGTTCGTCTATCAGAGCTATGGTTCAAAAGTTATGCCTCTTGGAAGTTTGGTGACCATTTTTGGATTCTTCTAGATTTGTGCTGACTTCTAACACAGGTTCTAGAACCTTCTATTTGGTTGGTGGATGCATACTAGCACTTTCTAGAATTTACTCCTAGTCCTTAACCCTCCGGGGTCTATTTAAGGAGATTTCTTGCATTATAAAAGGCAGTTTGGAGTGGAGTTTGAGAGGAGGTAGTGAAAGGAGAAATTATCTCCACATTTATGCTATTGTAAGCCCTTAGGGCATGTTTTGAAGTTTATTTTCTCTGCATTGAATGTACTAGCTTATTTTTCAGTTAATACAATTTCTCTTTTCTGTTGTGACCATTTTGTTCTTGGGTTGTGTCCCCATCACTTTTTGTATTCTCTAAAAATATTTTAAATGTTCAACAATATAACTTATTTAAATGAGTTTTGAATAAAGAAAAAACCTCCATATCTTATTTGAAGGTTGCATACTTTGAATTCTTTTCTGTGCTTTATATTTGAATCTAGATTGGGTTGTGGGGTCGTCTTGTATTGTTGGGTTTATATATTGGGCAGAGTTTTTGTTTTTTTAATCATATCTTGGCCTTTTTGAAAGCATATGTGGGCAACGTGACTATGTGTTTCCATTGTCGTATGTGTGTGTTCCTTTTTGTTTATGTTATAGTTATTTTCCTACCATCCAAGAATAGTGAGGGAAACCTTTGCTTTCAGGTTAAAGACATTTCTTAATCTAATTATTTTCATATCTAATCATGGAGTTGTACCCTATAAAATTTAGAGCACACTTGCATAACCTCATTGCAATGGAATCCAACTGTTGGTTCTATTTTGTCTTTGAGTTTGGGCATTTTCAAGTCATTTTGTGTGAAGACAAATCTATTTACACATAGTCTATAAATCATAAAGACATTCATTTACTTGAACATTACTAATGTTATAATTCTGTTAGATAAATTATATTATATATATGAGATATATAATGTATGACAATGTTATATATGGAATAATTAACTTATATTAAGAGTGATACATACATACATACATACATACATACATACATACATACATATACATATATATATATATATATATATATATATATATATATACACATATATATATGTATGTATACATACATACATATATATATATATACATACATACATACATATACATACATACATACATACATACATACATACATACATATATATATATATATATCACACACACACACACACACACACACACACACACATATATCATTATAATATATTGAGAGTATATTGATTGCATTATAACTATAACTAATGTAAGTTAATATATTAAATAGACATGTCTCTTCAAGAGGCATGCCTCTTTATATCATATATATAGTCACTAGAATAGTAACTTGGAAAACACATAAATATCCACAAGTGCTATTACAAGTTACAGATCCTATTTCACTAACATGGTATCAGAGCTAGGTTATCTTGTAGCTTGTAAATTTAATAAGTGACTAAGTTGTATTTCTGTGTATTTGAACCTTATTGGAGAAATCAATAAGTTCGAAGATCATTACTTATTGCATCAGAGGCTACATTTGAAATGGATACAACTACAGTGATTAAATATACATGGTCACAACATTAAATGGATAACAATATACAAACACCTTGGAGGGACACATGGGTATGAAGAGAAAGATTGAATAGACAAATTAATGGCACTAGAAGTGGCTCTATGTTTAAACTTTGACATAAATAGACGTATAAGTTGTATCATTAAAAAAAAAACAATTTTAATGTTGGTTATTAAATGAAGCCCATGAAAGATATACGACAGGTTGTTCATGGAAATCTAAAGTGGACAGAAAAGAAAATTAAGATGATGGAACCGAATCAAAATTATGATGTTCTCCTTGAATTAGAAAAGAAAATGAGGATGAGGGGTAATTAAGAATATATTTGTAAAACTTTTCAATTGGAGATTATGATCCATTCCTTCAACGATTGAAGTGTATTTATCATTCCTAGGAAGAGTGATTAGAAATAAATGTGTCCTTCCTTGTAGAGAACATGAAATAATCTTTAAAAAATTGTATTGATGCAGAGAGGGCAGCAAGAATTTGGTTTACTACATAGACAAAAATTGTCTACGTGAAGACTAAATTTGGAATTGGTGAGAAGGGAAGAGAATGTGAACTTCTAAGTTTTTTTTGTTTTAGTTGTTGGTGCAAATTGTCATCTATGCCAACTCTTTGTTAAAATTGACTTTTGAGATTGTGAAGAAGTGCATGCTCACTCACAAATTTCTAATTTCTAAATCTTGGATTAATATGTTCGTGAATAGTAGTATACTCAATTGATAAGAACACAGGATTAAGACTTAAGTCTAAACAGTATAGGAGTGCGTACTGGTAATAAGAAGAAGATGATGGATTTGACCCATGGATCCCTATGGAGAAATTATCGAGGGCTTAATACAATATTAGTTGAAAAGGAAGTTTGGTGTATCTGTTGTGACTTTTGTGAAACAAAATTCTATCTGGTGATATCATGCAGCGATTAATCAACATTGTTGATTAGTATTGGGAGATATACATGGTGGCATTGTTACAAATTCTAGTCAGTGGAGAAGAGAAAAACATCAGGCACAATCAACAGATATGATTCTCACCTTAAGCGTAGATTATGGAGGAAACTAATATGTAGGCTTGTGGCATCTTCACTGGAGTTACTTAATCTACATTCAGAGGATCAACTAGCATGAAGCACAAGAGAATTAGTTGCCTCAAATAGTAGCAATAATATTTCTTCTGAAGCAAATACATTGATGTAGGGCTTCAAGT
The DNA here is from genome assembly GCA_028749045.1 of Cupressus sempervirens. Taxonomy (NCBI): domain Eukaryota; kingdom Viridiplantae; phylum Streptophyta; class Pinopsida; order Cupressales; family Cupressaceae; genus Cupressus; species Cupressus sempervirens. Next base: position 872,742,503 of record CM053792.1, read on the forward strand.
TTATTTGGAAACCATTAAGGATGCTTGATGTTGTGTATGTAGATAGATGGGAGACTGGATAACGTTCATATTTAATTGAGCCCAAAATACTTGACATAAAACTAAGGAAGATTTTGTGACTAGATGGACAATAGTATTAATATAACAAGGTTACAAACTAGTCAAAGTGGACTATGCCAGAGAAAATGGATGTAGCTCAAAGCTAGGGAACAAGCACTAATCTTTATCCCTAGAGTTACTTCTCCAATATCTAAAGATGTTATAGGTCCCTCTTTGGTAAAAGATTCATGTTGCCTAGAAATGTCATTGTTGCAGATGTGGTTTCTACAAATGTTGATGCAACCAACTAAGGGGTAGACACAAGACTCATTTGTGTATAAATTGGCAACTATGCAAGCATTCTTGTTAATGCAACTCTAAAAGAAGAAAGTAACCTTTAGCATGTCAATGGCATGGCTTCCATGACTACAGACCCTAAGATTGCATCAGTGATGATGGACTTTCCATTAGTTATATTTGAATATTTTATCAAAGAGGGGTCCTTGTGATAATTGCTTTCATACATTAGAAAGATGGTGCATTTTATGTGGATATTGAAGATGCATACTTTCCAAGCACAGAGTTACAAGAAATAATGTCGTAAGTATTAAAGAAGGCAAGTTGAAGTTGCATGTTGACAGGTTTAATCAAAATGCAAGTTTTTTAGTATATTAAAGGGATTCTATTAAGCACACACATTTGGTATAATAAACATCAACATAATTCTACTCAAATTATAGACACAAGACAAAAGTGGATCTTATGGGTGAATGATGTAAGAGTGGGAATTTTACATTGAGGGGGGAAAATAATAAGCAATTTTCCATTCCCACTTGAACCAAATTTACAGGGGAGATGTTTCATTCTAAAATAAACTAAGAAGGCATTTTATGAATCTATGGATTTGGACCTTCATGTATAGATAAGTATTTCTCATCTTTCAGTATTACACTTATCTACTCTTTATAGTCTCTCTCTTATTTGTACTTCTATATGTGATATAAAGAGTCATTTCCCTTATTTTTTTTTTCCTTTGTCTCTGAGGATGTCCTTGTAGGAAATAAGATTGGAACATTAGGCATGCTACCAATATTGTACAAAATCAATCTTATGATAGGATCTCCAAAGAAGTTGTGATTCATTAATTGTCTGATGATTATGTTGAATAATGTGAGGCTCTTGAAGTAAATATCCTTGATGATTATGATTATGAGAGGGAGCAGAAAATAAAAATTGCTTAAATCAAACTTTTGATGATCTTGGTTTAGAAGGAGTAGACCTTGATTGATGGATTCTCCACTAGTCAGAAACTATAACAGCTAAAGGACTATGATTCATAGGATAAAGTCTCATGTATGTAGGCTGGAAGGCCTTATGCTATCAGGATAACCATTGACCTAAGGAAGCATGACATGACTTGATACCAAGAGGTTAGAAGGATGCTAATAGATTCAGAGGAAGTCTGATACTTCATCCGAGAGAACCTTATGCTAAGAGGTTACAAAAGTTGATATCAAACTAAGAGGGAGAAACCTTATTCTCTGATATGTTTTTATGGTGAATGTTGTGACAACACCACTTGACAGTATTCATGGAGACTTCATGCGAACTTTTGATGTCATACATGTATGAGCCTATCCCCTATGTACATCATGAAGAATTGATGACTTCTAAATGATTATCACTTGTATTTGGAGAAGCTGTTGTAAAGTGACGTCCTTACAATAACTTGTAGCATGATTCATTTTTGTGAAATTGATTCATGTAAAGGCTTTATCTCATAAATCAACAACTAGGTGGTTGATATCATTAATTTGATTATCTACAAGTTGCTTGTATAGATATATTTTTGGTAATTGGTGTATATCTTTCCTTGATATTTTGATAGGCCATTACCACATTGAGTACTTGGTGGATATCATTTAGTTGATATTTTGATAGGCCATTACTTAGAGTATTTGGTGAATATCATTTGATTGATATTCTGATAGGCCAATGCTCATGTTACCAAATATGACATCAAATAGTAATTGGTGAATATCATGTGTTGATATTCTGATAGGCCAATACTTACATAATATCATATTCTAGAAATCTTTTGATCAAAGATTTCCTATATGTATTCTTTTTGAAATATTACCTATGGTGTAATATCTATGTGTTTTATCCTTCTTCATTAAGAGGGAGTGTTAATGTTATAATTCTGTTAGATAAATTATATTCTATATATGAGATATATAATATATGACAATGTTATATATCGAATAATTAACTTATATTAAGATATATATATATATATATATATATATATATATATATATATATATATATATATATATATATATATAAGTTAATTATTCGATATATAACATTGTCATATATTATATATCTCATATATAGAATATAATTTATCTAACAGAATTATAACATTAACACTCCCTCTTAATGAAGAAGGATAAAACACATAGATATTATCATTATAATATATTGAGAGTATATTATTTGCATTATAATTATAACTAATGTAAGTTAATATATTAAGTAGACATGTCTCTTCAAGAGGCATGCCTCTTTATATCATATATATTCATTGGAATAGTAACTTGGAAAACACATAAATATCCACAAGTGTTATTACAAGTTACAGATCCTATTTAACTAACAAACATAATTTTCTAAATCTTTCTTAAAATGCCAAAACTCATAATGTCTTCCATTTTTTTTCAAAGAATTTATTTTGGGAAACTAAATTTTATTCCTTTACCCTACATTTTCTATCATGTTAGCCTTCTTGGAAGAAAATAAGATTTATACTTGCAAATCCCTTGATTTCTATTCATTAAGACTAAGCCAAAAAAAAAAAAAATTGTTCGTGATTATCTATAATTAATTTGTGATGTATTAATTCATCAATTGAATTTTCTATCTAAAGGAACTATCAATGGAAACAACTACATCACCTAAACAAAATTCCTTATAGAGATTTATATGCCATCTTAAGATTATATCTAGAAATGTTATAAATATTTTACTATAAGTATACTACATTCAAGCTTTCAATCAAATTATTCACACTTTGTAGCCATTTTAGACCCTCATCACCTTTCACTCACTTATGCTCACTTTATTGACAAGTAATTCATTTGTGATTTTACATAGCAGAAAATGCAATCAAAATAGTGACAAGCTACAAAACTAACTAGATGTCAAAGTTCAACATGTTATAAATTCAATTCTACTCTTGATGTTTTAATTTTTATATATTTTCTGTAGATAAGACTAGTTAAAAGCTTGGTTGAATTAATGTTAAAAATTATTTTAGAGGTATAGAGATGGCTATATAAATTTTTATGGCTCATCTTGTGCACCTCTACATATTGTTGATCATGAGGAACATGGTCTATTTCAATTGTACATTTTTAGTAGGTTGAAATTCATTCTTTATTGTTAGAGTAAATAATTATTTATTATTTTTTACACTTTTACTTAAGTCTACTTAGGTTAAATGCATTAGACATTAGTTGTCACCTAGGAGTTAGCATAGCTTTAGGTGTTGACTTGTTGACAACACAGAAGTTTGTGTACATGTTGTCAACAACTTTTCATACTTATCCTTTCAACTACTTGGAGGGTAATCCACTTTTCGTGGAAGTACTCTTAGTTGTCATGCTTATCTCCTAGCATCTTCTAGCTTGTTCTAGAAGATTTCTTGAGGACTTTATATTCAGGCTCTCTCATTGTATTTCATAACATATAGGCATTAAGAATATTGTATAGCAAATTATTTTTCTTTGTTGGAATATTTTTCTCTCAAGTCCATTTAGTTTTTTCCAAGCTTTAGCTCCTTCCTCCTTTGGTTTCTCTTGTATAGGTTATTTGCATGTAGGTGTTGTTGGTGCACTGTGAAGTTGACTTTCATCAACTTCTACATGGTATTAGAGCTTTGCTACTACTTCCTGGTTGAAAGATTTTTGAAGCTAGTATTCAGAGACACAAACCCCACTTTGTTTGTATTTTTTTCTTGAATCAGGGGAAAAGCTATGTTTCAAAGCATTTTGGGCCTAAACAGACGCTGCCACTAAGTTTAGAATGCTCGTTAAAGTCAGGATCCATATAAATTTTGTCCATTTTGGACACAATTGATCTAGGAGGAAATTAATTTTTTGTTAGGAGGCCGTACGAACAAAAAAATGTATTTATTATGTGATTTAAAAAAAAAATCTATGCGTAGAGCCACACCACCGTGGCACCACTCGGTAACCACTACTGCGCTACCATGGCATTGCTCGCATGTAGCTTAGTTGCCACCACCGCTAGCAGTACAGTTGTGGGGCAGTCGCGGTGTGGTCGTTGCTCCATGGCCATCGCCACTCGACCAACCTGATGCCCTCTTAGCAACGCCCCTAGTCTCTAGCACCCATGTAGCCTCCTTTGCTAGGGCTCCTCTACCCTAATGCCACTGACTTGTGGCCCACAAGCTGAGCACGCTTGGCATGTTTTCCAGTTGCCACGTGGCATGGGTGCCACATAGCCCTTGCCACATCAACCCACCACATCAACTTCCTATCATGCGGCACTTTTTTTTGTTGTGACGCCCCGTGGCTATCAATTTTAGGCCAGTAAAATGTTGACATCAGCATGACATCAACACTACATCAACAACTCCTGCAAGCACTTTAGGGTCCTTTTTGACCTACTCTCAATTTTTTGGCCATAACTTGAGCATACAGAGGTATTTTTTCGATCCAAAAGAAGCATTCGGAAGTTGGTTCTAAGACAGAGACATTGGTGGAGGTATTTTTCAATTTTGATTCAATTTTGTGGCCTGCTATTGCAGTTGAATTTGGATGTTCTATTTTCACTCTCGCAAGCATATCTTGTGTGTCCCATCTCTATTTTTTGAAAACATTATACTTTTGGAAACATGGTTGTGTCTACTTTTCAGAAATGTTGTCATTTCCTTCAGATTCAAAATCATGCTCTTTCTATCATGCTTTTTGTATTTTTTCTCTATGGTAGATATCTTTGGTGTTCCAGGTCGAATGATTGTTTTCATGGCACGGGATCCTTTGGTTTGGGCTATACTATCTTTTGTATCATTTTTTTCCCCTTTTTGATCATTGTTGATATCATTTGTATGCATCTTTATGCGAACACACTGAGATAAAGTGCCACTCTTTCATTTTGGGTTCATCAACGTTGTTTGGAGATAGTTGTACTCACACTATTTTATAAAGTGCTATGGAGGGATAGTTGTATGCCACTTTTGTACCCTCTTCATTTTTGCCCCATGATGTGTTGGTGACACGTGCCTTTATAGGTGTTTGTACCTCTTACTCTCTCACACTATTCTTGGTTCTTTCTACAAAGTCCTTGGGTCCACTTTCTCTGTTGCCTATCACCTCACCCCATCTACATTAAGGGGGAGGTATTCTATTGCTTCTAATGCTTCCTTGGTTTGATGGTTCATTAGTATGAGCTATGTATTTAGTATTTGATCCTATATACTAGGCAATTGCAATGGCTGGCTACCTATGCATTTAGTGAGATGGATCATCTACCATATAGACACTCTTGGTTCATGCCTTCTTTTTCCATCGAGGTTCATTAGATCAGCAACTCCTTTTTGATAAAGTTTGCGGCTTCTTCATGCTTCAGTGATATTCTTCATGATCTTTTTGTTCCTATTTTCTGGGACATTCCTCTAGTTGGAGGCTTCTTCAGCCCTTCAATAGGTTTTTGCTATCTCCTTTCGGAGATAGTTTTTTTCACCTGGGTTTTCTCCTTTTTCTCTAGTTTTACAAAGATTGCATTGCATTTCTTACTCATTTTTTCATGGCTACCTAACATGGCTTTATTTTCAGGACCCATAATGTATTCCATCTTAGCTATTGTGAGCTTAAGTGCATTCGCCTAAGTTGCACTTAAGGGGAGGTGTTAGAGTAAATAATTATTTATTATTATTTATGCTTTTACTTAAGTTTACTTAGGTTAAATGCATTAGACATTAGTTGTCATGTCGGAGTTATTAGAGCTTTACATGTTGACCTGTTGACAACACAAAATTTTGTTTACATGTTGTCAACAACTTGTCATACTTATCCTTTCACCTACTTGGAGGGTAATCCACTTTTCATGGACGTACTCTTACTTGGCATGCTTATCTCCTAGCATCTTCTAGCTTGTTCTAGAAGACTCCTTAAGGCCTTTATATTCAATATTAGCATTAAGAATATTGTATAGAAAATTCTTTTTTTTTCTTGGAATATTTTTCTCTCAAGTCCATTTAGTTTTTTTCAAGCTCTTGCTCCTTCCTCCTTTGGTTTCTCTTTGATAGGTCAGTTGCATGCAGGTGATCTTGGTGCACTGTGAAGTTAGGTTTCTTCAACTTCTACATTTAGCTCTAAGAGATGTGATTAACATATGAATAAAACTATGGAGCAATACAATAATGGTTTTAATTTACAAGCTTAACCTCTTTCTCTCTTGTGCACCTTCCCAATGTATAGCTTTCTAGAATGTGAAAAAGATATGAGTGTTAAACAAGACATTAAATTTTTTAACACATTGGGTTTCTTGATTGTGATCAAGGTGGAAATGGAGATGTTGGTATGGGAAAAATGAAGGTGATATTGAGAGAAATAAGTAAATTCATATGTTTGTATGCACTAGCTAATCTCATTATTATAAAATAAAATGGAAAATTTTTTAAATAGGGTAAGCCAAATGATTTGTATCTTACGTGTTATAAAGTTAATTTTTTTATTATCTCTCTTAACCTTTCACAACTATAGATTTAATACTGAGAACTTAATGGTCCTATTTCAAAATTTAAACTATTGAAAATAGAACTCTAAATTTAAAAGATAGAATTACATTGATTATTTGAGAGATACATTGTTAGAATTTTAGAAAGTTAATCACTAGTATAGAAATCCTATACTCTTATTTAAAGTGTCGATAAATATCAATTGTAACTATTTCACTTAAATTATGTATTTTACTCTTGAACTAGTTTATTTATTATCTAGATAGATGCTTAAATTCAATTCTATGTTTTTCATTTTTATTATATGTATACTATTAAAATTTGTTATTTTAATACTTTTACAATAAATAAAAATCTCCTTTTTATGCAATAGTCTACAACACAATTGTAAATTGTTAGCCTCTTATCTTGAAGGCATTGGATTTGGTTCTACTCAATCTTATCACATAATAATAATTAATCTCAAAAAATAATAAATAATCTAGACTTCAATCCATTACCTATCAAAAAAAAAAGAAAAAAAAAACTCCATTTTAAAATTGTTATTCTACCAAAATAATGAAAAAATAAATATAACTACAATTAGTTTCAAATACCAATATAAACATATTTTACGAAATTAATCTACTTTATTTTGAATGATAATATTTATAATTAATTTTTTACATTAATCATAAGGTAAACTAGTATAGATATCTTAAATAAATCTATCTAGAGAAATGCCAATAGATATCCACTACAAAATAATTATAATTTAATTTACTACATCTAAAATTATTTAATTTCTTTTATTTCTATTTATTTAATTTTTTAATAACTTAAACTTTTTATTTTGATTTCTTAAAAAATGATGATTTATATCTCCAAATATTATAATTTAAACGAATATTTTATATGGCATTTATTAAATTAGTTTAGAAAATATATTATGTTTATAATAAGATTTAAACTTTTGACATATAGATGGTTGTCAAATTTAAGTTAGAAAAATAAAAGTTAACGTTAACAAGTACACACCATGCCACTCCACCCATTCTGCCATTGTAGAATGCCTATCAGCATTAATCAAATATAGAATGTACCCAAAACAAATTTTTATTTTAAGAATAGTCTCTTCTCTATTAATTAAATAATTAAATTATGTATTCACATAAAAGAACCTGAAGATACAGAGATCACTCAACTAAAGTTCCGACAACAAAGCCAGAAATCTAACAGCTATTCTTCAAAAACACAAATAAACTGCACTCAAATATTTAAAATAATGGTAGATGAAGGAGGTTCACGATCATATTGATCATTAAAACCGCATATATCAGTGATTTAAAAGCTAATACTTTTAAGCTAACCCAATTACTAATTGCCTACTAGAGAAATATTTCATTATTATTACCACAGAGCCTAAGAAACACGGCCATCAGCTGATAGCACATAACTATGCAGCCAACGGAGATCGCAAGTAATTTACGCCTTAATGTTGTGAACACCATTGAATTTGGCTATGGCATTCACCCCAACAAGAACATACACTGTCGCTGTCAATAACACAAATAAGAAGAAAAGACATAACTGAACTGACCAACTGGCAATTCCATGGTTTCGCGCGGATTTTCGTTTCTCTTCCTCTTTGATTTTGTGATAAATAATATAGAAGAGCGGTGTAAAAATGACGGAGAAAAGCGATAAGCAGATCATGAGAAGTATAAAACTGAAGAGGTTCTGCTTCCAAATGAAATAGACGCCAAAAAAAGTGAGAGATATGGCAAAGAGAGTGAATGCGAAAGTGAGATATTTCCACTTGGCCTTCGCAACCTCTCTTACTCGTATGATCTCCTGCATATCATCAGATGGAGTGGGCGCCATTACTTCAACTTCAACACCGCAAGAAACCACTCTGTTCGGAGGCGGAACGTGTCCTTCTCCGATATCGCCACCATTGATATCATTGTTATCTCGTGCAGCCGTGTGAAACAGATGACTAGAGAAGAGCAATCTGGGCATATACTGGTGATAAAGTACTTGAAAATAATGAAGAAAACTTAGAAATGAAAGGTTGGCAGAGAGGAGTGCCATTGTATCCCTTATCAGCTCCCAATCTGATGCCTTTCTCCAACAACAGAAGCCTGACGATAAATAAGGCGAAGAGGAAGAAAGTTCCACCCAAGTCGTTGTGGCGGTGAGGGCAAATGCGTGGCACGGGATTTAAAGTTATGTAAATGTTGAGGGGTTATTGATTGGACATGAAAACGACTGCATGGAAAAATAAAACTCGAGTCATGGTGTGGCACTGGAAAAAAATCAATAATTTTAGGAGAATCCTACGGCAAGAGTTAAAAGTTATTTTCATCCTACGGCACACGTTGAGTAAACTGCAGCACTTACGAAAAAAAACTCGCAAGTGCTGGTTCTAGATTGGACATGAAAACGACTTCATTAAAAAACTCAACTCGTGGTTCCGCAATTGCAGACTGGCGAATATGGTAAGGTAGTCCGACGGTAGGATGTAACGCTCTTTCCATCCTACGGTATAGTTTGACGCGACAATAGCACATGCGAGATCGATAACAGCTGGTTTTAACATGGGAATGACTTCATGAAAAAAAAATCCAAGGCATGGTGTGGCAATGGTAAACTGGCAAATATGGTAGGATAATCTTACGGCAGGAAGTAATGTTATTTTCATCCAACGGCATATGTTAAGAGCAACATCAGCACTTACGAGATCGATAAGAGCTGCCTTTGTTGAACTGGTTCTAATATGAAAAGGACTTTCCGAGGAATCCAAATAATGGTGGAGCGATGGCAAATGTTGTATTATATATGTGAAGTTATTTTCATCTTACGGTACCTGTGATATAGAGGTGGGGCAGATGTAGAATTCATTTTCATTATCTTATCGACATTGTAGGACGAAATGTTTTGGAACTCAGGTTAGTGTTTCATGAGGTCGTTCTCATGTTAGAACCAGCTATTATCGATCTTTTATGTCCTGATGATACCCTCAACATATGCCGTTGGATGGACAGGATTCTCATAGAAATTTGAATATTTGTCTTCTTTCTCCTTTTAACTGGAGAAGTATTCTCTAACTCATGTCATATGAAATTATGCACTATTATCTATATACAAATCACAATGTGAGGTTGAGCTAACCATAGAAGCTATAAGTGCAAACTCATCTTCCATTCTGCTAAAGAGTTCATCTACACTTGCTGAAGCTGCCACCTACTTCTTTCCCTTCTTCCTTAGCAAGCAATCACTGACATAGTGGCCATACTTGGGACAACCGACACCCTTGATCTTAGATAGGTCCTCCTCCTCCTCCTCCTCCTTCTCACTTGGTCAATTTGACCTTTTGCTAGACCCCTTCTTTTCTTTTGGCCCCATTGACAAGACTTAGTCTAAACTCCTCCTAAGTGAAATCACTCTATAGTCAATCCCAACTCGGTAAGGTGTCTCATCTACAGACAACTTGAACAAAGACACCCCACTACTTACTAAACCTATTTAGGGCTATTCGTACTAGCTTGTCATTAGTAGGGCTATCTCCAACAGCTACTAACTCATCCTTGACAAGTCTTAGTCTAAGTTAGTGAATGAACAAAGCGAATACAGATCTCTTTAGCTTAATTGGACCAAGGGAATACAAATCTCTTTATATTAAGTGGAGCTTGTTAAGGTGTGAGAAAATCATACTTCAAATATGCTTGAGTCCACATTAATGATTAACCATTCCTATGGTAAGACATGTAAGAGAGTATCTTGTAATTAAAAGTTATTAAAAAACCTAAAACCTATACTAATTAGAAGAAGGATTATGTATGATAATTTATTTCTCGAATACAAATCTCTTTATATAAAGTGGAGCTTGTTAAGGTGTGAGAAAATCATACCTAATACAAATCTCTTTATATTAAGTGGAGCTTGTTAAGGTGTGAGAAAATCATACTTCAGATATGCTTGAGTTCACATTAATGATTAACCATTCCTATGGTAAGACATGTAAGAGAGTATCTTGTAATTAAAAGTTATTAAAAAACCTAAAACCTATACAAATTAGAAGAAGGATTGTGTATGGTAATTTATTTCTCGAATTGTAATTTGCAATATATTCTTTTATGGTCAATCTTAAATATCTCGTACTAAGGAGAAAATTAAGTCAATTTTTATTATTTGATACTTTTAGCTTACGAATCAAGTCTCAGTGTGTGGTGTTTAAATTGTTTTCTCTTTGACTAATGCATTATAATTTCTCATAGTAATATAGTTTCTAATAAATAAATAAATTATTTATATATAAATTTCTTGTTCAATCTATTCAATTTATACAAGGTTGTTATTAATCCCCTTATTATGACAAAGATCACTATTTTTAGCACATGCATTTGACATTAATTTGTCTAGAGAACTATGTATCGTAATATATTTGTCATGATTTAACCAAATCTCAAGCCATCTCGAAGATTTTCCCCATCTGAAGCATTTTCACCCTAGTCATAATCAGGTCAATGACAACATTCCTCTGAAGTTTGTAGGCCTTTTTGGGTTGGAAAATCTACATTTTTCATTTAACAAGCTTGCAAGTGTCATTGAGCTTGAATTTCTTGAAATTCGTAATGGTTTGCAACATTGAGTTCAATCATAAGAAATGTAACACTTCTCACATAAAAACATGGGTGATTGTTAGAGTAATAACATATTGCCTTATTAATTAAATTATTTTGATTTAAATATTGAGTCACTTATTATCTCTAGTTTACTTAAGCTAAACTTTAGGCATATAATAGTCAATTATTTTATTGATTATTAGCATGCAACCTAGGTTTTTCCTATTAGGATTTTGATTTCCTTTTATAAGGATTGATCTCTTTGTAATTTTATTCATTCAATTTTGATAATAGCAATCTCTTTGTTGTTCATAAAGGATGTCTCATATGTAGATATGGGTATTCCAACCTCCATAGCTTTTCCTTCTCTCTATCTGTGATAGTGTTTGCATGCAGATGATTCTTGGGAGCTATGGGGTTGATCATTCTTCAACATCAACATTGAATTAGAGCTCAAGATCTTTATGCCCTTGTTCTATTTAGGAGAAATTTTCCTTGGCTTTCAGATCTATGTTTTTTTTTTCTTTCAGAGGTTTTCATTTTTAAGAGTTATTGTGTATTGAATCTGGGTGTCACTAATTTTTGAGTCACTTTGAGCCCAACAAGACATCATCATTGAGCTCAAAGCGCCCAAAAACCCCTATTTTCATATAAAATTTATCCAATTTGGACATAGTTGGAATTTGAGGCTAAAAAATATTGCTCCTAGATTGTGCACATTTCTAAAGGCAATGATTCTCTAATTTTTGGGTATGTTTCCTAATGAGGTGAATTTTTTAATTTTTGGCATGCAAATTGAGATTTTCTGTTCAAAAATCAAGATTTGGGTATGTTTCCTATGGCCACGATTTTAAAAAATTTGCATGTTTCTCAAGGCAGCGATTTTATGATTTTTGGTACAAATTTTTTTTTAAAATTGCACAAAAATCAAGATTTTTAGGTACGCAAAATGAAATATTTTTACAAAATTGACATGCTTCTCAATGTAATTTTTGGTGTTGTTGGACATATGTTTTTGATGTATTTAGCATGGATCCCAAGGTGGTGATTGGTTTTTCTTTTCTAGCACTTTTTTTTACCTACATTTGGTTTTTTGGCCATAATTTGTTCATCTAGACTCCATTTTTCGGTCCGAAAGAAGTACCAAAAAGTTGATTTTGAGCCTGTCATGTTGGTGCTATTTATTTGGATTTTTGGTTCTATTCAATGGCTTATTTTGGCTATCAAATTTAGAATTTCTATTTTTCACTCCAAGAGACATATTTTGAGACATTCTATTTTCCAAATTCTACTCTAGGCACATCCCATTCAGTTTTCTTTTCTTTTCTATATTTTGATAGATATCTTGGTTATTTTAGGTCCAGGTATCAATTTTGTTGTTTCAGATGATTTTTCATGGGTTGTACTATCTATTGTATCATCCTTATATCTATTTTGATCTTTTTTGACATCCTTTTGTAGTATTTTTTCAAATGTGCTGAGATAAAGTGCCACTCTATTGTATTTTAGGATCTTGAATATCATTGTGACTTATTGTACTCACACTATATTGTATAAGTGCCATGGGGGGTTTCCTGGTGGCCATATTCGCCATCTTCCTTTGTTAAGTGAGCGTTCCATCCATGGTATTAGCCTCATGACACGTGCCATTTATCAGAGCCCGAGTTTCAACATTGGGAGCTCTGGGTATATTGGAATGTCACTAGTTGTTAGCTAGTTGAACAAAATGAAAACTTTGAACTATCATGTGTATCTTTTTCAAACTGAAAACTTGAAAACTAGGTGAACTGAAAACAAAGCCTAAATTGTTACTTGCATATTTTCTATACTTCAACACTTAGCTTTCAAAATTGAAAATCCTACTTAAACCTAAACGTGGGCAAAACTAGAAAATTGAAACTTATTCTAGTTGCAAAACATGTATCTTGTATGCCCTTGATTATCTTTGCAAGCATTAAGTTGCTCTTGTTTAGAATGTATTAGGGAATCTATTTTAGTAGTTGTTAAATGAATGATGTTGGATCGATATGGTTTTTGGTTTACCATTAAACTAGAATCATATTGCTCTAAGGGTGTTGTAATATCCTCAATGGTATCATGTTTCCCTACAGGAGGAAAAGGGTTCAATGGGACCCACAAAGTGAGTATCTTAGTTTTTCATTCTTGTAGGCTTCTAGGAGTAAGCCTAATCCCAGGGGGGGTGGATGTAGTGCTTGCCCCTAGTTCGCATTTTGTTATCATTTTTGAACTCTTTTAGGGCTAGTTTTATGTTGATGGTTAGCAGCATTATTTTGGGATTATCAGATATTCTACTATGGATTCAGTTTACTATGTGATGAGATTACTTAGACTCTACATCTCATGTATGTATGATGATTATTTTTAGTGTTCACAATTATTGATGATGATCATTACATTGCTTTCAGTTATTAATGATGATTAATAAGATGATTTATTATCATATGTGTTTTCTTATGGATACTTACCCCATACTTGCATGTGTATGGTGTGCGTGTTTGCTTTGTGTGTTTGCTTTTGTATGGCATGTCTGATGTGGTTAAAGAAGGGAGTCGTAGTCACCTACTAGTCGGGATCTACACGATGCACCACTTCCTGCCATTGCCTGTTTAGTTTAGTATACATTGTGCTTGTACATGCATGGTTTTTATGCAGGTTGCAGGTACCGGGTATCAACTTCCCTGAATTGCCAGGATGAGTGTACCCTATCACATTATCTCAATGATAAGAGAGGGGAGATAAATTCTCAAGTCCAAATCTCAACCCTTTAAGCCATTTGTTCTAATTGAAAAATTAGGACAAGTATTCGAGTTGAGTACCCTCCGAATATGTTGGATAACGTAATTTGTGATATTAACCCTTGGTTTGATTTTGTATGTATTTTGGCTATGATGGGTTTTCATATTTTTACCTTGTGAGTCTTTGATGTATTCTCTATTAATTAAGCCTAATTAAAAGATTTAATTGATGGTTTAATTAAATGAAAAATTAATATGATATTTTAATATTTATTTTATTTAATTAATTAGAAAATTAATTAAATAAAATAATTAAATTTGAAGATAAAAGTTAAAAGTTTAAATTTGGAATTTGACAATATTTATTTTAATAATAATATATTTGGAGTTCATTTTTAAATAAATGACTAAATAATAATATTATTAAAGCTAATAAATATTTTAGCAATTAAGTTTTGGAAAATGAAATTTAAAAGTGGAAAATATATTTTTAATTATTAAAAGATTCTAGATTTCATGTGATTAAAATATAAATATATTAAGATTGAAAAGTGGAATTATTAAAGTTTGTGAATGAGATTTAATAAATAAATAAATTAAATTGGAAAGAGTAAATTAAATATTATATTAATTAATGTGCATTATTTTAATATTTGCTCACATAGGAGTTGGCAAATTCTCGAAAGTTGTCATGTAGACAACACTGGAGTTTGCGCTTTAAGAATGCACAGGTTGTCTACACTTAGAAGTTAGCATTTTATTTGAGCACATGGTGTCTACAACCTTAGGACTTATCTAGAAGGTTGGAGAAGACCCATGCTTGTTTGTCATACTTATCTTCTAGTTGTCTCTAGAGACACTCTAGATGCATCTTAGAGGCCTTTAAATAGAGGCTCCCCTAGTGTGTTTGGACAAGCAAAAATGAAATCTTAAATGGAAGCTTAATGGAAGCTACAAGCTACAAGCTTTAAATGGAAGCTTCAAAGCTTACATGTATTGGAGAAGCTCATATGCTCATATGTTCCTACATGCTACTATGCTCCTTCTAGCATTTCTGGTCACTTGGAGGATTCGATGGGCTTGGATCTTGGAGGGATTGCGAATGATGGAGAAGGAAAGGATTTTCTATGAACTTTTGAGGCATGGTAGATTAGCATCAGTGTCCAGGTGCACACGTGATATTCGCACATTCTCTTTGCACTATTTCTCTTCCTGTCTTCATCATGTCTATTAGATGTGTCTGAATACTCTTGTGATTGAATCTATAATTGAAATTGGAATCTAGATATGCTATTTGGTTCAGAAGAAAACAATAGAAAACCCTAGATTCAATTAAGGAAGAAACTAGATCTAAATCGGATTTGGGTTCGAATCAAAATCAAATTGATAAATAAATTTGGAATAATGGTTTCTAAAACTATAGCCAAACCTATTAGAAGAATTGGATAAATTTAGAGAAACAAATATTCTTAGTTTTGGAAGTCTTTTAAAATTGTGTATATGTTCTATACATGATTATTTACCTTTTTGAATTTGCGATATATCTACGCATTTGTATATATTAATGTTGTAACACAAACTCTGCTTATATATATATATAGACACACATACATACATATATATATATACATATATACTTATATATATATATATATATATATATATATATATATATATATATATATATATATATGTATATATATATATATATATATATGTATATATATATATATGTATATATATATATAAAAGTATATATGTATATATATATATATATATATATACATATATACTTTTATATATATATATACATATATATATATATACATATATATATATATATATATATATATACACACATATATATATATATATATATATACACACACATACATACATATGTATATATATATACATAAATATTTATTTAGTGGAATATCGAATATTTAATCACAGTCGAAATTAATCCAAAATCGCATATGGCCACACGTTTAAAGAAAACGTTGTTTGAAAATGTTTTTTAAAATATATATGTAGTGGGGTGGGCGGGCTTTACCCCAACCGCACCCCCATCCTCACTAATCCTGGCGGCGGCGGCGGCGGTCGCAGGGTACCTACGTACTGCAGAGTACCCGCGACCGATGACAGGATGGCAGGGCAGTCATGGCACGGCTGCTATTTTTTTAAAAAAAAAGCTGGCCAGTGAATTTAAAATCACTTACACATCAACACAAGCTGCAGGACAGATATGAAATTGTAGAAATCTGCACTTGCATTATAATCGCATGACTGTATTTCATAAAGCTATATATATATATATATGTTTATATATATATATATATATATATATATATATATATATATATATATGTAAATATATATTATATATAAATTGATCTTAACATTGTTATTCTATAAATGTAAAAGAAACAATTTTTCATTAGTTGAAAAGATGTTGAATATTAAATATATATATATATATAATTTGTTAATGGAACTTTTAAGCTTTAAATATTTAAGTCATCTATTATTTGAGGCTCTCAATAATTAGATAATAGAGGAGAGCGAACTTTTAAATATTAACTATCTAATACTATTTAATAAATAGTTAAGAGGTTGTAATGTATAAAGGTGTTTTATGATGAGTATTAAGAGACTTAAATTTTAATAATACTGGTTTGACCTTGTTATAACATAGCTACAATTGGAATTATTGTTATGACTAATACATTATGTATTAACTAATGACATATCTTAATGGTGATTAGAGTTAGCTAAAGATGATTATGTAAAGATTCTCAATATCAATTAATAATAATTTTGACGAGTTTATTATTTAGTAATGTTTGTTGGGTCTAACAAACTATTAATAAATAAAAAAATAGTTTAAATAGATATCAAATAATTCGATTAGATTTAATCTAGTGGAGATTATTTAATGATTAAAGTTTTGAAGTATAATTGATTTTAATCAATTAATAAGTTGTCAATATAATTAAATGCAATAGAGATTTAACTAAGAAATGATTATCATTAATACGAAATCGTTAAGAAAGATGAATGTAGTCATTATGGATAAGATTTCCAAAATAACTTGTTAATATTATTATTATTAAAATATTAATATTTGTGTTGACTTTGAAGTACAAACTATTGTTAGTCAATTAATATTCATTGGGTTGATGGAATGGTTGTGCAATTATTAGTTAAATCAATTAATTAGGCTTAATTAGATTTAATTAATAATTAAGTTATGTAATAGAGATTCAATTGATGTAATTATTTTAACAAGATTGTAGATTATCGTTGATAAATCTTTTGACTTGAATTATGACTTTAGATATTATATGATTGTCAATGATGATAACGATTGAATTAAAAAGGCTTAAATTTTGATAATATTTAATTTAGTCTTAATTAAGAACTATTAGAATGATAATAGGTCATAGATGATGTGCCTATGTTAATTGATGGATTTAATTGATCATTCTAATTAAGTTAAGATATCTTATTCAAAGAATGTTAATTGGTTCTCTTATAACTTAACGAATTAATGATCCTTTGATAATGTTGAAATGTAGAAATAATATTAAGGAAGAGTTATTCAATTAATAATATGGATCTTGGTCAAATAAAGAGAACAAGTTAATCAAAGGTCAATGATGATCAGTTTAATGAGTAAATAGTTATTCTTAAGTTATTCTTAGAATGTAATTCTTAATAATGGAAGGGTAATGCTATCGGGGAACAAATGGGTTGACTTGTAGGTCAAATGATGAAACTTAAGACACTTGAAAATATACTAGCAAATTGAAAACTGGAAACCCTATGCATTATTCAACTCTATAAGATAGCAAAACCAAAAAATGTGTTTGCATCGTGTATTCTATATGCTTCTTGTTTTGGGTTTTGGGTTGAATAGTGTTGACCAGTCCTAGGTTGTTACCAAAGGCTCGGGGGTTATGAGATGTGATGGCATTTTGATCTTATTTGTCTCGATCTTTATAAGCCCAACCATGGTATGTGATCGTATGCTCTATGAAATGTTTGTTATTGTTCATCAGTCTTCATGTGTGAAGCTGAGATGTATGTGTATGAGATACTTGAGCTAATCATTTTTGAGTCATCAATCAGTTATCCTTGGATTATTTTCTAGTCGCCACGATGGGACTAAGGTGTTGATTTATTTCTTGATGATGTCATGTTGTGACATGTTTTGACTCAACCATTTTGGAGTCTTCGATCAGTATGATTTTGAGATATTCTTGGTTGCTTGTTGAGAACCAAAGGATATGGTGATTTATTTTGAGATGTATTTTGGTTATTGAGAACCAATGGATACTTATGATTATCAGTGATGCCTTCAATTGCCAATAGAGAACTATTGTGGTCATGATTTTGTATGGATGTTTTTCGGATGCTCATGGAGATTTTGATGATTCTTATCTTGGAGATTTGATGATTCTTATTATGGATATTTGATGCTTTTATCATGGATATTTGATGATTCTTTTTATTGATTATATTTTGAATTTTATTTACAGTCACTTGTACAAGACTATGGTGATTTATGATTCCATGAGCATTAGGGTAGGTAATCTACTTGTAGTGTCGGGAAGTGGCTTGCAATGGGTGTCGGGGCCCTAAGTGGCTGCCAGGGTAACTCATTGTAAGTTTAGTTAATAAGTGATAAAATTTACACACTAAATGGGCATTAAATGAACCTAAAAAGATAATTGTTTTGATGTTCTCGCCCATGCCTTGAGCGCTTGTACAGGCTAGGATGGGAGTAGTGAGATGCATGGTTGCGACCTTGCATTCCATAGTATGCCTTGTCAGTATGAGAGGATACTAGTGGCCGCATGAGATCTGTATGGACCCGTGGAGTTTAGCTAACTGCCAGGGTAACTTGTATGAGATAAATGCGATGACACTTTCCTGCTTGCAGAGTAGGTTTCCTACATGTCATTGTGTGCCTCTAGGTAGTAGATGTCGATTTTGTGCTTGGAACCTTTGAGTTAGTATACTTTTAGGTTTCTTGGACTTTAAGAGATTTATGCTTTGTGGTTTTGATATCCTGTTTGGGACTTGAGATTATCTCCTCATCACGGTGGGAGTGGACCACTTAGGTACCACACGGTTGGGTGGTAGTGTATTTTCACTCTTATCATTTGAGATCCGTTCGAGACACCATGGCTGGAGCATTCTTGGTTGGTATTTATCTTCATTATGTTCTTGAAGCATTATGGTAGATGATATACCTTAAGATGGATGTATTTATTGGTATGTTTCTTATATTGATGGTTTGCATATGTTAGATGATGGTATCCTATGCTTTACTTTGCATGTTAGTAGGATGTTTTAGGAGTGACATTCCTACTATGTTTATAGCTGATGATCTCTTTGGTGCTTTGGAATGTTACGCACGGAGGGATGGCTAGGATCCATGATGGTCTAATGATGCTATTAACGGTTGGGAGGAACCATGCACTTAGTTAGTTATGTTTGTGGTATATGATTATCTTTTAAGATGGATGTTTATATCTTTATGATGATGATGTATCATGTATTGTTATGGTTTCATTATGTCATGGATTAATATTGGATGATAATGTACTTTATTTACATGGATGTTTATTCTTTTTAGGCTTTTCATACCATATGTCATGTATAGTGGATGATTGAGCAATCTAAAAGGACACTTGTAATGTTGTTTAAGTACATTGGATGCATCATTGTTATTTCATAAGGATGTGATGTTAGATGAATAAGTTATGATTAGAAGTAATCCAATGTTAAGGGATCTTTAAAGAATGTAATCTATTATGTTATATTATTTTCAGTTGGATGTTACTATTCCTTTCGCAAATGTTGTGAATGGTCTATAATTTATGTTTTAAAAAAAAAATTGTTTGGCAAACTTAGTGAAATTCTTTGGATCCCTTGGCGGGGCATTACACCATTATAGGTGTTTGTACTTGTTTTGCACTCTTGATGTTCTTGTTTCTTCTTTCTTTAGGAGATATTGTATTCAGTTTGTTGGATACAATTGATTAATTTTATGTATTGTCTTTAATGTTACACAAATGTGATATCATTATGAGTCAATGTATGTCAAGCTCATTTAGGCATTGAAGATAATTTTCTATGGCTAACAACTGTTAGAATTTGATAAGATTAATAACCCATAAACCTAGTGCAAAGAATAAATATCTAAACTATGAATGCAAATGATACAAAATTAAAATAGCATCATAGAGTTAGTCTCCAAGAGAGTAATGCAAATGCTGGAAGCAAAATAGCATTAAGAGGATGCAAAAACAAGAGATGCAAATACAAGCCAGGTAGCATGCTTATATAGGCTAGGAAGAGAGAGGAGGTGGCAACACCAACCAATAAGGAGCAACCATCTATTGGACTAAAGATAGAAAACTATCTTCCCAAGATAGCTAATGGATGCTCACATGTAGGAAGGTGACACCTCACAACCATTTACCTAATAAGAAATGCTTTATTAACCTAAGCGAGATTACTAAAAGTGTAGGAAAAACCTAACAAAATAGGAAAAATAAAAAACTACACTAACACCCCCCCATAAGCGAAGCTTAGGTGGAAAATTAGGTCTCCAAGTGAGAGGAAGCGGCCCCCCCAAAAGATGAAGCATCCCATACCCCTAGCAAAGCTTGCAAATTTTGTCTGGTAGATCCACTTACATCGAACAAGTTTTCTTCCCTTAGGAAAAGGGACAAGATCCCAAGTGTGGTTCCTCATCAAGGAACTATACTCTTCCTCCATAGTTGTATCCCACTCAGAAATACCAGAAGCCTCATGAAAGGACTGTGGATTTGAGGCAGTAGCAATGAAGATATGTAGAGCATCCTAGAATTGTGAACGAGTCTGCTTGGTGTCTGATGGATCCCCAACCCAATCACCTGCAAACTGCAAGGTCTGTCTAGCCCAAAGTGGACCAAAAGATGGAGAATCTAGAGGAGAATCATCAACCTATGAATGATGACTAAGAGAGGAAGGAGGTGAGTCCTCTGAATCACTCTCTGCATCAAAAGTGGAGGTAGAAGACTACTTAAATGAATCTGACCCATTAGAAGATCTATCATGTATTCCAAGTGACTCCAATGTCAAAGTAGAAGGCAACCCCCCTATGACCATGCTCTACTAGTTAAACTGATGCAAGTAGTGGAAGTTAAGATGGCCAAACTGCTCATGCCATAATCTGCTCACATCATTAGATTGAGTGAGCAAAAACGTCAAAGGAGGATCAGGAACAAGGTGAGAAAACATATAGAGTTGTGATTGATGATCTGCTCTCCCAACTGCAATTGTAGAATCATTGTGCAACTCACATATCTCCATTGAATCAGGAGTGAACTCAACCTGCTTGCCTAAACTTGTGTGAGTGATCTGGTCTACTGATAGGAGATTAGTTGAAAATGAGGGTACAAAAAGAACATCATGAAATGTGCCATCCCCCACATCAACAGACCCTCTCCCACACACCGCAATAGGAGTGTTATCACTCATCAACATAGAAGGCATAGTACATGGCTCCAAGAATGCAAGTTCTTCCTTAGATGAAGCCATGTGGTGTGAACTACCCGAATCAAGAACCCAAGTGGATGGTGAGGAAGCAACCGCAAAAAGGGCCTTGCCCTTTCTTTTGCCCTTGCTATTTTCTTTTTCTTTGTTAGACCCTTCATTAGAACTTTGTTTGATAGACTCAGGAACACTGATATTATTCTTCTTAAGAATGTATGTCAAGTGATCAAGTTGTTTCTGCAAACATTTATGCTCATCATGACTAGGTCTTTCACAATACGCACATTTGACCTTTTCTTTCTTAGGCTTATCACCCTTGGAAGATGGTGTATCAATAGTTGACTTTGAAGAAATCGATATCTGATCCTTTTTCTTCTCGCTATTCTTTTGTTTCTTATCCTTACTATTGTTGTTACTACTTTGTCCTTGTTGTTCTTTTGTGCCTTTGTTGGCAGCCAAGGCATGTGACTTAAAGGACGTAAGAGTGCCCATCTAGATTAGCTTGTCCTGTTCTTGAGTGAGATTGACAACAAAATCATATAAAGATGGCATGGTGAATTGAGTACCAAGTGCACCCTTAGTAGCATAGAAAGTAGAGACAAACACAGAATATTTTGAACTTAGCTTAGAGAGGATACTAAGAATCAGTTGTTCATCTTTCTTTTCAATTCCACATTGTTTTAACTGTAGCCTTAGTGATTTCAATTTGGTGAAGAAATCTTGGATTGTGTTGAAATTGCCTGGACTGAAACTAATTTATTCATTTTCCAACATATGACCCCTCATTGAATCTTGTGTGCCAAATAGTGTTTCTAGCTTTGTCCATACTTCATTTGGTGAATCCAAAGACTCAATGTGAAATAGCAAGTTAGGAGAAATAGACAAACACAATGTTCCATATGCCTCATCACATTTGTTAAACCACTTAGGCTTGTCTTCATCTTTAGCAAGTTCAGTTTCAAGTCCCATAGTTATCCTATTTAATCCAACTTTACTTAAGTGAATTGTCATGTGTGATTTCCACTCAAAGTAATTGTATGGAAATAGGATGGGCATATTTGTTTGATCCATGATGAAGAAATGCTAAAAAGAAGAGAACCCAGCCACGATAATGCTCCCCCCTTTTTTAATCAATCAAAGAACACCCCCCCCCGCAAAAGAAATATGATTTGGCACTTTATTTTAGTGCGTTTACAACTAACACTAGAAAGAAATACTTAGTGGTCTTGATTTAAATGCATTACAAATTACAAACCCTCACAAAGAGAATATGCTAAAAGTGAAAATTGGACACAATAATCAAGGAAACAAATAGCACCACTGCGATCTACTCAAAAAATCATGCACTTTCAAAAAAACAATCGCCTTGATACGAGGTCATATGAGAAAGTTATGATCCTCTGAAGTTTCCAAAATGAGAACTGTGCACAGTCATGGCTGAGAATCTGCAATTTCTAAAGAATTCAAGCATGAAAATCAAAAAACATCTCCACTAGTGGATAAAGCACAAAAAATAAGCCAAGTTCATAACAAGAATCATCAAAATTGGAGTCTGTATGAGCAAGAACAAGACATTTGAAAAATGCATTCAAATCTGTGATTGCCAATGGAGAGGGGTATGGCTGTAGCTTTGCATGCTCGATTCTACAAAATATACAGCTTACATGCAAAATCTAAAAGATATCCAGATGGTTTTTCAAGGCTGCGAACAAAACTCAATAAGCATTTTTCTTTCTGATGTACAAAAAATGTTGTTGTAGTGTAAATTAGACGCCTTTAACAGTAAAAAATGGCTCAAAAAAATTAAAAAATGACCCCAGCAACCAGAATATGACATGCAAATGCTGGATCAGCTTCCTAAGTCCATCAATGGCATGCTAGAACCTGCAAAACTGATTGAAAACTCCAAATATGCAAGTTGGTTGTCAGATTTGAGATTGAAACTCTAGAGAGAAATTATTTTTGTCAAAACTTTTCTGATTCTCAAGATCATCTAAAGATGCAAGAAAAGAGCATACTTCATTTTTCAAAAAATTACAATAAAGTTTATTAGCCCCCCTTGAATCTCTCAAATAAGGAAACTAAAATCTACTCTTGCACATAGAAAAGCTCTGATACCATGTTAGAATATGATAAGATTAATAACCTAGAGAACTAGTGCAAAGAATAAATATCTAAACTATGAATGCAAATGATACAAAATCAAAATAGCATCATAGAGTTGGTCTCCAAGAGATAAATGCAAATGCTGGAAGGAAAACATCATTAAGAGGATGCAAAAACAAGAGATACAAATACAAGCCAGGTAGCATGCTTATATAGGATAGGAAGAGGGAGGAGGTGGCAACACCAACCAATGAGGAGCAACCATCTATCGGACTAAAGATAGAAAACTATCTTCCCAAGATAGCTAATGGATGCTCACATGTAGGAAGGTGACACCTCACAACCATTCACCTAATAAGACATGCTTTATTAACCTAAGAGAGATTACTAAAAGTGTAGGAAAAACCTAGCAAAATTGAAAAAATAAAAAAACTACACTAACAAAAACAATCCAAAGTTTGCCTTGTTAAGGAGGCAATATCGACTGAGTTCACTTAGGCACCAAAGGAAAAGAATGCAGTTGGTGTGTGTTGACCAAGCTTACTTAGTTAATAAAAGAAATGTTGCATGGAACCAATGCTAACTAAGATCATTCAGTTACCAAAAGAATTTTTTAGAATGTAGTGTTGATCAAGCCTCACTTGGTTAACATAGGAAAATTTCTTTTGAGTTAGTGTTTACCGAGTAGGGTCAACTATCAAAGGATTTTCTTATTTTGTCATATTAAGTTTAATTGATTTATCTATTGGTTCTAGCCAACTGAGGAAATGAATATTAGTTATTCTAAGTTGTATTCTACTCAACTTGACAATATGATAGATATAAGTAGAAGGTTAGGTTGTGGGCTATAATGTGCAAAGTAGTGTGTGAGGAACAAGGTTTTGATAATGCCAAGAGGAAGCAAATTTGAAGGATAAGTAGAATATCCTTGTGGAGTACAAAAGGATATATTCGATCAGAAAGCATCAAGTACAAGCCAAAGTAGAGATCTATAATAAACAATTTAGTTGTATCCAAATCAGATCAATTCATTGTTACTCTCTACCATTGTAGCAGTGATCTAAATCTCTTAATAGAATTAGTTTAACAACCATTTGTAAATCCTCTAACAAGGTCACAATTCTATTGAATTGTCTAAAGACCTATGATAAGGCCACTCTTAATAGGGTGATTAAATCCTCTATAGGGTCACAACTAATAATGTGTTTTGTGACCTTTAACAAGGTTGACTCCTAACAGGTCTCACTTTAGAAGAGTGAAAATAGTAACTAGTTGCAATTGGTGGCTTTTCCCAAATTGGGTTTCCACGTTAAATTTTGGTGTCAAATGTGTTCATCCTATTTCCTTTCTATATTCACAACTAAGTTAAAATAATTATAATCACAGATAACATTCTAAGATTTGCATGTTAATCAACTACCAAACATTCTCAGTGTTTATCGAGTTACAACATTTCTTTGTTTACTGAGCATCAGTAGAATTAAGGTTTGACAGAATTATTTTACTGACATCTAAGGGATCTGAGTTTTATTTTTGTACTAACTAATTCACCCCTCCACTCATAGCTAATCCTCTTATATTTCCAATAATTGATATCAGAGCTTTTGGTGCTTTTAGAGAAGGTTTCAAGGACCTAAGGTAAAGATCAAGATGTCTTACAAAAGATAGATTCCCAAGTTGAATAGAGACAATTTTGTAGCATGGCAAGGACTTATGAGGTTACATCTAGATACTATTTGTGACTAGAGTTGTAAATATATTGATAATAAGTACAAGACTCCCACTTGAACATTATCAGTTGAAGATATTGCTGAAAATAAGAATCATAACATTGTGATGATTGACATTGCATCTCCTCTCAGTTGTGTTGAATTTGATTAGGTAAAAGATTGTAAAACTACTCATGAAATGTGGAACAAACTAAAAGACATCTATGGAGGATATGACAATGTAAGAAGAGCCAAAGTATAAAGTCTTAGAGAATAATTTGATAAGATGAAAATGAGAGAATATGAAAACATTTCAAAATATGTGAAAAGAATCAAAGCTAGTGTGAGTGCAATCAAAGCATCTATAGGAGACATTGATGAAATGACTGTTGTAAGCAAGGTACTCAGAACTCTTCTTCCTATTTATTAAATTAGAGTATCTACTATTCAAGAAATGAGATGTGATGCAAATAACAAAACAACTTTGGATGCTTTAGTTGGAAGATTGATAGATTTTGAATTAGACAACTATGATAACTATTTTCCTAATTCCAAAAATATTGAGTTTGCATTTGAAGCCAAACTCTCACTCAAGGAAAAGAGAAAGAAAACAAAGGCCACTCAATCAAGAAGTGAAGAAGAAACTAAAGAAAGTTCTAACAGTGATTTTTAAATTGTTGAAGCCCTACTTGAAAAGAAATACTTCAAAGGCAGAGGAAAGTACAAAAGAAAAATTCCTTTAATCTACTTTTTTTGTGAAGACGTTGGTCATATTGTTGCTAGGTGTCCAAATAGAGAAATCAAGGATGAGAAGAAAAGTAACAACTAAAAAGGAAAGAAGGAATTCAAAAATTACAATAACTACAAGAACAAAGGTAATAAATCTTGTTTAATGGCTAAAGATTCCAATAACAATGATGATGCAATGGTGTATATTATTGTAAAAGATGAATTTGACGATGAAGGAGGAAAAAAGGCACTTATTTATCATATTAACAAAAATGATATATTGATTATTGACAATGGATTTTCACATCATATGACTAGAGATAAAACAAAGTTTGAATAACTGGAACATTATGATGGAGGTAGTGTAATATTTGGAAACAATGAACCTTTTTACATAAAAGGAGAGGGTCGTATTTCATTAACCAATGAACTTATATGTGATAATGCTCATTGGGTTGAAGGAGTAAATCATAATCTACTAAGTGTGGCACAATTGAATAACATTGGATTCAAGGTAGATTTCATGGATGGAAAGGCCAAGTTGCTAGATGAAAAAGGCTAGTTGGATCTGGCAAGTAAACAAAATGTAACCTATTTTATCTCGATCTTAGTGAAAGTTCATGTTTAGTTGCTCATATAGAAGAAAGTTGGCTATGGCACAAGAGATTATGTCATGTAAAATTTGATAAAACTTTTATGATAATAAAACAAAAATTGTTAAGAGGTGTTCCTAGTTTGAAAAAACCTAATATGGGTCTATGTAAAAATTGTCAAATTGGTAACACGGGAAAGACTAGATTCAAAAGAAAAAAATATCATTTTGAAGAAGTCTTAGAGCTTGTACATACAAACTTATGTAGACCTATTGGAATATAGAGTTATAGTGGAGAAAAAATTTTCATTCTTTTTGTTGATGATTATTCTAAAATGATGACTATAATGTATGTAAAAGAAAAAACTGAAACCTTTCAAAAATTCAAGTGGTACTTGGCAAGAGTAGAGAAAGAAATTGGAAAGAATTTAAAATGCTTAAGATCAAATAGAGGTGGTCAATTCATCTCAAATGAATTCAATGAATTTTGCATTGAAAAGGAATCAAAAGACAAGTATCAGCCTCTGGTGCACCAGAGAAAAATGGTATAGGTGAAAGAAGAAACAGATCTATGAGAACATTGATGTTGGAAAAGAATGTTGCAATCAAATATTAGAAGGAAGCTATCAGCACTATGGTTCATACCTTGAACAGAGTACAACTGAAGAAAGACTCCATATGAATTATGGTATGGCTAAAAACTTAATTTAAGTTACTTAAAAGTATTTGGTAGCAAATTCTATATCTTGAAAGAATCTAGAAAAGGAAAATTTGGTGTCAAAGGTGATGAAGGCATATTTCTAGGATACTCTTGCAAAAGTAAAGCATACAAATGTTTGAATTTGTCTACTCATAAAATCATAGAAAGTGCACATGTGAAAATTGATGAGTTTGCAGAAAAGAGTAAAGAAGAAAGGAACAAAGAGCTAGAGGATTACAAAAGATTTTTTTACTATGAAACTGATGTTGGAAATATTCAAGATATGATAGGTTACTGAGAGGGGAGGGGTGAATTAGTGACTTCAAAACTTTAAACAATTCAGCAATTTAACTGTATATACTATTCACCATTCATTCATCTAATCTACTGCATAGATGAAAGATCAAACATTCATAACACATGTACATAAAGATTTGGTGACCTAGAAACATTCCAAAAGAAAGTAAAACTGGGGTGGGGATGATACCCACAAAACTTCATTACTTCAATATGAAGTTGGCCTATTAAGGGTTACATTGACCACTTCTGGTGATCTGCCCTATTAGGAGCACAAAGGACTGCTAGGTCCACCTTGTTAGAGGATTTACAAACATACACTAAAGTATTCACTCTATTAGGAGATTTATACAAAGATTGTTAAGTCTACCATGTTAAAGGATTTACAAAACTGATTCACCTGTTAGGATGAAACAGTGGATCTACTTACAAACTTGATTTTATGATTAGATCCTTGAAGTATGGATCGCCTCTTGTGAATGATGAATCTTTACTGCTCCTTGTAGACCTTACTGAATACTATGCTCTTCTAGTAATTCACAAAACATTACATGTCTCTCTTGATACATTCATTCATATATTTTTCTCTTGCTTGCAAATGATATAATACATTACATATATACCATCCCAATAACTATAATTGCAAGGTCAGCCAAAATGCAAGTGAATAAAACATTACTGAGTTGGCCCAATAGTAAATAACTTGGGTTCACTGAACTGACTCGGTGACCTTTTGATACTCGACATCCACTACATTACTCATCATCGTCATGCAGTAAGTACAAGTGAAGGCTTAGTCCATACTAATCACCTGATGTAGTTCTAAACTCAATAACCATTGGAGACTCAGTAGATATAGTATCACTCAGTAAGAACTGAATGCTTTGTTTACTTTGCTTTCACTTGGTAAACACTACAATTTCATTACTCGGTAAACACTCTGCTCAGTAAACACTGTGCTTTCGTCACTCGATAAACACTATGCTCGGTAAACACTGTGAAGCTCGGTAAGCACTATGAAGCTCAATAAGCACTATAAATTTTGGTAAGCATTGTACACTCAGTAGACACTACTTGATTGCACATTCACTCGGTAGCTATACTCAGCTCGGTTAACTCTAGAATGCTCAGTATACACTGCGAAGCTCGATAAATGTACAAGGTAACCACTGAATGCTTGGTATACACTATAGACCAAGTGATGAGGTCAGTAGCTATACTGATACAGATAAATGTTGTCACTAATGGAAATAATAACTTAATGCCAACAATATCCCCCTTTGGCATTAGTAACACGAGCACTTATAAGTCAAAACATATGTACACAACCTGACTGAATGAATTTAGGTTTTCCAAAAATTGATCTCTGTAGAACTGCTATACTTATGTACATATGCAAACTTTAATGTGTGCTAACTCCCCCTATCACTTATAGTGATACCTTTCATCACTTAGTTAATGTCTCCCCCTTTTTGAAAATAATGCCAAAGGCTACATATATACAATTTAGATGGCTACACTAAAGTAAGATAGAAATTATTTATGTACCTTGAGGATGGAGGCAAAAGTATTGTCCCAAGTCTACTACAAAATTTGACAGGTGGAGAGAGCTATTTGAACTTCTGCTGATAATTGAATCAAGTGATCAACCACTGAGAAGTTATAATCTTGGACCAATGTTTTGCAATATACAAGATGTTTTTGCATTGTGTCCATGATAGGAAGGATCATGTTCTAGATGTCTATGAGTTGTGACCTGATCCTAGCTTCTTCTCTCAATAATTCTGCTTGAACATGTGCCAAATATCTGATCTTGGTGTGATGGGAGGTTGTCGAGGAGGAGTCCATCTATAGCTTGAAGCCACTTGATTGCATATCAATGTCAATCTTATTTAGCCTATCCTTTATTTCTTTTGTAAATCTCAAAACATCACAAAGTTTAGCAAAAGGTGATGCTGCATTATTAAAAGAATTTTCAAAATTTGTCAAGAATGTTGACAATTCAACTTGCTTTATTGCAATCTTTTGAGCAATGTGCTCTAGTAGCTTATTATCAAATTTCTTTTCAGCTTTCTCAATAAGTTTCTCTTTGCTAGAGGAATCCTCATTAAATTTATGTACAGCCTCTTCTAGCTGAATTAAAATGTGTTGAGTAAAATCTACTTCAACATCTATAACATCTGTAATTATATTTTTGGCATTTTCAATTATTCTATATTCCTTATCCCTTTCAGACCTTAACTGCTTCAACATAGCTTTCATCTCTATGAGTTGACTAGCTGACCTCATGTCTTCAATGGTAGCATTATCATAGTCAATCTTAGGAATTACTATCTCTGTGTCTAAGTCAATATCTTCTCCAATTTCCTTTCCAGTTATCAGAAGTCTTAATGGATGCTTATGTTTGACTTTTGTGATGACTAGTTTGACCTTAGGAATAGACACAATAGTGGAGATGGAAGGACTAACAGTAAAAATTGGGATAGGACTTGAGGATTGAATGCCAATAGAGGTATTAATTGGATCAAAAATTGGAATACTTCCCAAAAATGATGATACACTTGGTATGGCAGTATCTGAACTAATTGGATTTAAAATAGATGCAGATAATGCTAACAAAACTATAGAACTTGCTAGAATAGATGAAGATAAAATTGGGGAACTTACTGTTACACTAACCGATGATGATGGAGCTGAGGAAGTTGCCTCGGTAGCTAAAGAAGTAACAATTAGTTCGGTAGATGAAGTGCTTGGCACATCTGTTTCAGATACTTGGAGCTGGGAGGAGGCCGATGAAGATTGAGCAATTGATGTGGCAATTGTGCTCACAATCTCAGTTGTAGAAGCTATCTCCTTAGTGGATGTAACCATTTTTGGTGGAGAGTGAGGAAGGGATGCAATCACTTCTGCTACAATTTGAATTGGATCTTCTTCTTCCTCATTTGCTTCTTCCTCCTTGTCTTCTTCCTCTTTCTCTTCCATAAGTGCATGCAACTCTCCTGGAGTGACTATAATGGATGGAGTGCTATCAAAATCATCACCATCATTGCTATCATCATCCTTGATCTCAACTAGATCTTCATTGGGCTTTTTTAGATGATAGATATTCTTCTACATGTTTGTAGCATCATTTACAACATGCTCAATGTTTTTGATTAAAATTAAACATGTGTAAAATCTGATCATCATTTTACCTTCATGGTTCTTCATTATTGTCTTTATTTCAGCTCTAGTGAGACTCGATAGTAGATTCTTCAGAGATTGCTCATATATGTCTTTTACCATTTGGGTGGTTGATTCCCATCTCAGTTGAAATCTCTCCAATATTTCTTTTAAGATTTGGGAGGCAAGCTAGTCCGAGGAGTATTTCCATTTACCCATCTTGCTGAGTACCAGTTCCTCTATCTGCATTTTCTCAGCATCTGTTCTTGTTTCAAATTTCAATGCCTTGAAATTTGTGATGCCAGCTTCTTCTTCTAATTGTTTCAGCCTTTCCTCGAATGTGAGTGAAGGCCAGACTAGTATAGGTTCCCGTTTTCCTTTTCTGGTTCTTCTAGAGAATACTGTAATAGGCTTCTTCTTAGGTTTGGTAATGATTACCTTACCTTTCTTCTTTGACTGTTCCTCCTCAGATTCTTGTTCTTCTTTTTCTTCTTCTCCTCCTTCTTCTTCATCATCTCCTCCGTCTTCACCTTTTCATTTTGTTAGCATAAGAGGGGCTATAGCAATTTTCAATTTGGCTATCTTCCTCTTGCCTTTGCTTATGGCTTGAGATAGCTTGATTTCAAGCTCAATCCTAGTCTTTACTTTGTAAAATATTCCAAAAATTAGTTGCCTTGGGTCTACTAGATCATTTACCAGTGCTTCTATGATGTCTCTGGCTTCATCAATATTTATCTCATAGGGAAGAGGTTTCACCCATGTAACTTGGGGTCTGACTTCCTGAATGCATACATTTTCATAGTCAACCATAAAGCATACATCATCTTTGTAATCTTTGACTAATTTTGGTGGAATCTAGAACCTGTTACTCATTCTCTCCTTGAAATCTTCAAAATAATTGTCCATGATGCTATCAAAAATTTCACCCATTTCAGCTACAAACTCATTTATCTGATACAAAATTGAAATGTCTTTTCTCGATACAATAGTTCCTTTAGATGGAAAGAATTTTTGAATGTAGGAAAATAAACAGATCGATAGAGAACTGAACTTACAAGGGTGATTCTTGGAAGTCCTTATACTATCCATATTTTTATTCAATTGTCTCAACAATACTTTCGACAAATCAAATTCAAGGTTTTTCTTTACAATTTTGAAGGCCAAATCCACAACTTCACAAGGTACGCTATTCAGTCAACTAGAGCTATAGATTTTGTGGGCAATGACATGAATCCCAAATCTTAGTTCAACATTTGATACAGCATTGACCTCTAAACCTCTACCATCCCACTTAGCTAGGGTTTTCTTTTGTAACTCCTCCCGACCTAGGGTTTTTGTGGCTTTAGCTTTGCTAAGCATAGGGAGACCCGTGATTTTGTGAATCATCTTCTTTGTGATTAACACTGGCTGCTCGAACCATAATCGACCATTATGCACTCAACTCAAAATATACCTAATCCATTTGGTTTGAAAGTTTCTAGGCATATGCAAGATATGATTCAAGCCTTTGGTTTCAAGATGCTTGCATTCGGGTTTCAAAGAGCCATCTACACTCATTTCACCTAGGGTATTGTCCATTTCTAGGTTTCCAATTTCTTGAACTAAGCATTTGAAATGAGTACGAATGTCATTGATAAGAAGTACCTTAGGTGGAATTCATGATTGAGCTCCATTGGGGTTGAGTGACTTCGCAACGGTTGGAACAACTTCGAAGTTGGGCGCATTCCATTCTATACCCCTTACTAGCATTTTTGAACCTCTTTTTTCCTTGGTGCCACTGCTACTCTCGGATACCATAGTTGCTCGGTAAGTGTAAGAAAATCTTGAACAAATTCTCTGCTTGAAAATCGCTTGAAATCGGTTGGAATTTGCTTTGGATTCGCTGGAAATTTCTTTGCTTTGAAATTGCGATGAAAAATGAAATCAAATTCTACTCTTTTGATGAAAACTTTGCCATAAATTCTTAGTACAAAGGTAGATGAGATGATAGAGTATTTGAAAAGCTATCATTCACTTGCTCGGTAGAAGCTCACAACTTGGTGATCAAATAAAACTTTTTGTTACTCCCAACCTAGCTCGGTAAGGTCTTCAACTAACTTTCCTTAGTAGATGCAACTCGGCGAAAAAAACATTTCCTTTGATATTTGTGCATCTGGAATACTGATTTGATCAATTTGCATACTTGCATTTGGAACTATTCTGGATATAGCTTGATGATACAGTTCCAAATCCTTTATGAATCTAATTGGAAATGATGGAGTCACCCACTTCATGAGTGACATTGTCATCACTTGAACTATCTTGCTCGATAGATTTTAGAATCCACTATTGCCTCATTTGTTTCCTAATATTTTCAGCTTTAGCTTTCTTTTTATCTTCAACTCTTCCAATGTTCATGCAATTTTTAGCTATATGATTGAGTTCTGTACATGTATAACATCTTACTGTTGTGTCTCTTTTCCTCAAGTGATGCCTTGAACAGTCTTTGCCAACATGTCCATATTCTCCACAATAATGACATCTGCACTAGGTATTGTAATCCCATCCAAAGATTGCTTTAACAAGTTGTTTAGCCAAATTGAATGCTTTGGATCTGCATTGGATTGCCTTGTGACCATGCTTCTTGCATTTGTGACAATTTCCTTCAAACTTTGGTTTGTTCTTGCATTCATTAGCTTTATGACCATGCTGACTGCAATTGTAGCATTTGTCATTGAATTTTCATTTTCCATTGCTCCAACACTTGTTTGATGTATGACCTAACTTACCATAGTGATTGCAAGTAGGTCTTTGATTCCTTTGGGCACCTTATTTGGAGGTTTCACCTTCTGCCTTGTAACCAAGTCCAGCCTTACCTTTATGAAGATTTTTCTCACTTTGTTGATTTAACTGAGTCATGTCTACTTAAGATTTCACCATTCTCTCATTGATTTTCCTTTTAGTGATGAAGTCATTTTCCAAACTTTCAATGATTTTTTTTTTAGTGATCAGATCGTTTCTCATGCTTTCATTCTCAGATCTTAGATTCATAATTTTTTCATTTGCATTAGATAGTTTAACCACAAGACTTTCATGTTGATTGGATAGATCATTTTTTGTTTGTAGGTCTTCAGTTGCCTTGTTTCTTTATTCCAAAACTTCACATAGCCTAATTGATTGAATTTCTTGTTCTCTTTTAAGCTTCCTTACTTCTTCTTGCAGAGAACCATTCTTTGCTAGGTGTTCCTTGATTACCTCATTAGCTTCATTTGAACTACTTGATGGTAAAAGGTATTCAATCTTTTCTTCAACATACTGATGATCATTTGTTTGTCTTGCAAGTTCCTTCCTTCTCTTCAGTGATTGAGAAAGATGCTCCTTTTCTTCTTTGAGTTGAGCCATGACCATTTCTAGATCTAGCTTCTAATTTTCAATACATTTGTCAAGTCTGAATATCTCCATTATCCTTGATCTTTTCTCAAGCTATCAAGCTTTTTCCTGAGAACCAAAAAGCTCTTATACTAATTGTTGGAAATATTCAAGATATGATAGGTTACTGAGAGGGGAGGGGTGAATCAGTAACTTAAAAACTTTAAACAATTCAACACTTTAACCATATATACTATTCACCATTCATTCATCTAATCTATTGCATAGATGAAAGATCAAACAACACATGTACATAGAGATTTGGTGACCCAAAAACCTTCCAAAAGAAACTAAAACTGGAGTGGGGATGATACCCACAAAACTTTGTTACTGTAGTATGAAGTTGGCCTATTAAGGCTTACATTGACCACTTCTAGTGATCTGCCCTATTAGGAGCACAAAGGACTACTAGGTCCACCTTGTTAGAGGATTTACAGATATACACTGAAGTATGCACTCTGTTAGGAGATTTATACAAAGATTGTTAAGTCTACCTTGTTAAAGGATTTACAAAATTGATTCACCTATTAGGATAAAATAGTGGATCTACTTACAAACTTGAATTGCTGATTAGATCCTTCAAGTATAGATCACCTCTTGTGACTAATGAATCTTTACTGATCCTTATAGACCTTGTTGAATACTCTACTCTTCTGCTAATTCGCAAAACATTACATGTCTCTCTTGATACATTCATTCATATATTTTTCTCTTGCTTACAAATGATATAATACATTACATATATACCATCCCAATAACTATAATTGCAAGGTCGGACAAAACACAAGTGAACAAAATATTACTGAGTTGGCCCAATTGTAAATAACTCGACTTCACTGAACTAACTCGGTGACCTTTTGATACTCGACATCCACTACATTACTCAGCATCATCATGCACTTGGTAGAAGTGAAGGTTCGGTCCATACTAATCAATTGACATAGTTCTGAACTCGGTAACCATTGGAGACTCGGTAGATATAGTATCACTCGATAAGAACTGAGTCTTTCGTTTACCTTACTTTCATTCAGTGAACACTACACTTTAATTACTCGATAAACATTGCACTCGGTAAAAATTGTAATTCCATCACTCGATTAACACTGTGCTTGGTAAACACTGTGAAGCTCGATAAGCACTGTGAAGCTTAGTAAGTACTATAAATTTTGGTAAGAACTGTACACTCGGTAGACATTGTTGGATTGAACATTCACTCAGTAGCTATATTCAGCTTGGTTAACTCTAGAATGCTTGGTATACACTGTGAAGCTTGGTGTAAACTATGAAGCTCGATGAATGTATAAGGTAACCACTAAATGCTCGATATACACTGTAGACTAAGTGATGAGCTTGGTAGCTATACTGATATAGATAAGTATTGTCACTAATGCCAATAATAACTTAATGCCAACACCTGATACCCTACCAAATCTTTTTGAAAGAAAAGAGGCTTCACCTCCCAAGTCCCTAAAATCTCTATCAATTATCAAGCTGTAGACAGTGCAACCCGAGTCATAGTCTGAAGGACTTGAGTTGTAATCAGAGGCTACTGAGCTACCTCAAGAGAAAATCGAGTCTGATGGACCCAAGTCATAAATAGTGAGACCCAAGCTTGATGAAATTAGTGAAAATCATTCCAAATCCAAAGGATCTATGTTAGTAAGATGTGTCAAAGGGCATAATTCACCTAATCATATCATTGGAGACAAATCTGATGGAAGAATGAAAAGAAGCAAATTGAAAGGTACATGTTTACTTGCTAAATTTGAACCTATAA
This sequence comes from Cupressus sempervirens, assembly GCA_028749045.1. Lineage (NCBI taxonomy): Eukaryota > Viridiplantae > Streptophyta > Pinopsida > Cupressales > Cupressaceae > Cupressus > Cupressus sempervirens. The sequence goes on from CM053792.1 coordinate 872,778,708, forward strand.
ATATTAAAAATGCATTAGATAATGAAAGTTGAGTTGAATCAATGAATTAAGAAATAGAAGAAATAGAGAAGAACAAAACCTAGACTCTTGTTCCCAAACCCAAGGATAAAAAAGTAATTGACAGAAAATGGGTATTCAAAAACAAGCTAAATGAAGATGGATAAGTATCAAAAAAAAAAGAAAGGTTGGTATGTAAAGGTTATTCTCAAGAAGAAGTATTGATTATGATGAAATTTTTTCCTCTGTTGCAATATTAGAAGGTGTTAGAACTTTACTTGCATATGCAGCTCACAGAGGATTTAAAATTATCAAATGGATGTTAAATCTACATTCTTGAATGAAATTCTTGATGAGGAAGTCTACGTTGAATAGTCAAAAGGTTTTGTAGATCCTATCGAAAGAGACATCATCTGCAAATTAAACAAGGAATTATATGGTCTCAAGAAAGCTCCTAGAGCTTGGTATGAAGGACTTCATAATTACCTAGCACAAATTGCTTTTCAAAGAACAAAATGATAACAGTAGTTTGTATATTAAAGAAGGACCAAACAAGAAGATTGTGTTGGCTGAAATATTTGTTGATGACACATTATTCATAGGAAATGATGACTCATGCAAGACATTTTGAGAAGAAATTAGTAAGGAATTTGAGATTTCTATGTTTGGAGAGATAAAATTCTTTGTTGGATTACAGATTTAGTAGAAGAAATATGGTATCTACATTATTCAATCCAAATATATCAAGGAGATACTAAAGAAATTTGGAATGGAAGACTCAAGACCAATTGGAAGCCCTATTTCTACTAGACATAAGCTTTCCAAAAATGATGATTCCAAAGAGGTAGATTAGACCACATACAAATCAATGATTGGAAGACTGCAATATGTAGTACATACAAGGCCTGATATTGCATTAGCAGTTGGTATGGTGGCAAGATTTTCAGCAAAACCCAAAGAAAATTATTTGATGGTAGTCAAAAGAATCATGAAATATCTGAAAGGTACTAAAGAATATGGCTTATGGTACGAAATAGGAGGTAATTTGGAGCTAAAAGTATTTGTTGATGTTGATTAGGTAGGAAGTATTGATGATAACAAGAGCACTAGTGGTGGAGCATTCTTTCTTGGTAAAAGACTAGTTCCATAGACAAGTAAGAAATAAAATTGCATTTCTTAATCTATGACAAAGATAAAATGTGGCAGTAGCAATTAATTGTTCTAACATTGTTTGGTTCAAGCAATTGATGATAGGCATGAAGATAGAAATCAAAAATCCAGTAGTCATGTACTTTGATAACACCAGTGCAATCAATATATCAAAAGATCCTATAATGCATACCAAAACAAAGCACATTTCTATAAAATAACACTTCTTAAGAGAATTGGTGCAAGATAAAGAAGTCAAATTGGAATTGTGAATACAAAAGAATAAATTGCAGATATATTCATGAAGCCATTACCTAAGGATGTATTTATGTATCTAAGAGGTAAGCTAGGGGTCATTCACCTATCTAAAGTTCACTAATTGAAGATTAGTGATGCATCAACTAGAGCATGTTGAAGATCAATCAGTTGGTGCAATATTGATAAGGGCATATTGCTAATGAATTAGTACTTAAGGTATATTGACATTCACTGATCATTGTCTTTGGCCTATGTTGTCAAAGAGGGAAAACTTTATTATCATATCTCATAGAATTTTTCTTATAAAAGCTTGTTGTCAGAGAGAGAAGCTTTTTATTAGAAGTTTTTGATAGAAAGAGTTCACACTAATAAAGGGAGTTCTCATGGATATGAATCAGAATGAAACTAAGGAGACATTCCTTACTTTATTCTTGTTCCAAAAATTTCATTGTGTTATGACATGTTATGTTGGCATCAATGCCAAAGAGGGAGATTTTTAGATATAATTGATTAATTGTGTATCATCTTTGATGTTACACAAATGTCCTATCACTATTAGTTAGTGTATGCCAAGCTCATTCAGGCATTGAAGTTAGTTTTCTATGGCTACCGAGCAATCTAGAGTTTGCCTAGTTCTAAAGGTAGTATCCAATGGGTTCACTCAGGTGCCAAAGGAAAAAATTGCAGATAATGAATGTTAACCAAGCTCACTCAATTAATAAAGGAAAATTTGGATGGATTCAGTGCTAACTAAGCTGACTCAGTTACTAAAGAAATTTTCTAGTATGTAGTGTTGACCAAGATTCACTTGGTTAACATAGGAAAATCTCTTCTAAGTTAGTATCTACTGAGCAAGGTCTGCTATCAAAAGATTATTATTTTTTGGCATATTAAGTTTAATTGATTTATCTATTAGTTCTAGCTGATTGAGAAAATGAACTTGGCAATATGAAAGATATATGTAGAAGGTCAAGTTGTGGACTAGAATGTGAGAAGTAAAGTGTGAAGAATAAGGTTTTGATAATGGCAAGAGGAAGAAAATATAAAGGATAAGTAGAGTATCCTTATTGAGCAAAAGAGATATATTCGATAAAAAAAGATTGATTAAAATCTAGAATAGAGATCTGTAATCAATAATTTAGTTACAGCCAAATTAGGTCAACTCATTGTTACTCTCTAACCATTGTAGCAATGATCTAAATCTCTTAACAGAGTTGGTTTAATAGCCATTTGTAAATACTCTAACAAGGTGATAGTTCTATTAAATTGTGTAAAGCCCTCTAACAAGGCCACTCCTAACAAGGTGATTAAATCCTCTAACACGATCACACCTAATAGTGTGTTTTTAAACCTTTAACAAGGTTGGCTCCTAACAAGGCTCACTTTGGAAGAGTGAAAATAGTAACTAGTTGCAATTGGTGGTTTTTCCCAAATTGGATTTCCATATTAAATTTTGGTATTAAATGTGTTAATGCTATTTCCTTTCTATGTTTGCAACTAAGTTAAAGTAATGATAATCATAGATAACATTTTAAGATTTGCATATTAATCAATTATCGAACATTCACGGTGTTTACTAAGTTACAACATTTTCTTTTATACTGAGCATCAATAGAATTAAGTTTTGATAGAATTATTTTAGTGATATCTAAGGGATCTATGATTTATTTTTGTAGTAACTGATTCACCCCTCTCCTATTAGTTGCCCCTCTTATATTTGATCCAACGTCATGCTTCAGTGGTTTTCTTCATGATCATCCTTTTATTCCTATCTTTTGGAACATTCTTTCCATCTATTTTTGGAGTAGGTTTTTTCCCATGTGGTTTTCTCGATTTCTCCACTTTACAAGGATTTGGTTGTTCTTGGGTACCTCATCAAGCCTTGTTGCTGGGACCCAAATTTGCTTTGAGTAGTAGTTTCTAGGTTTTTAGCTTCTCCCCAAGTTTATCTTAAGTGTTGGTGTTAGAGTAATAATATATTTCCTTATTAATTAAATCATTTTGATTTAATTATTAAGTCAATTATTATCTTTAGTAACTTAAGTTAAACTTTAGGCATATAATAATTAATTATTATCATGCAACCTAAGTTTTCCTTGTTGGGGTTTTGATCTGCTTTTATAAGGACTGATATCTTTGTAATTTTATTCATTCAATTTTGATAATAGAAATCTCTTTTCTTCTCATCAAGAATGTCCCATCTATGGATCTTAGAATTCTAGCCTCCGTTACTTTCCCTTCTCTCTTTCTATGATAGGCATTTGCATGCAGGTGATTCTTGGGAGTTGTGAGGTTGATCTTTCATCAACTTCAATAGTGACTAGGTAAGATATACATCTTAATGTAATTTTAAATACCTCACTATGTTTCATGATAATGTAATTTTTAGTAGATCCCAATAGTTCTTTAGAAGAGGTCCCACCCCCTACCCTATTTCATGTTCAAGTCTAGCAACCTTGTATTTGGTACATACATTGTCATTAGATTTCCAATCAATTTTTTTGGATTTTTCCAACTCACATCTTAAGGCCTCTATGAAGAACTCATGAGATTATATCAAGAACCAAATACACATTTTTTGATATACCACAACCAAATACACATTTTTTGATATTAGTAAGTAATTTTGTCTCCCAAGAATAATTTGGATATCCCATTTCTATTGTCTGCAATGCCTCCTAAGAAGGGTTTCTATGGGTAAAGGGATTACCAGCATAGGAATATCCATGATGATTTCCTAGAATAGTTGAATGAGTCTAGTAATGAAACCATGTAAATAAAAAAAATGGTCCCTATAAATCCAAGTTTAAAGGCAGCAGAGCATTTATATGAATGACAAAATTCAACTAGATATGCAAAAACATCTATAAATTGGTTGCATCTTTTCAAGAAATGATTTTTTGAAAGAAAATTATTCGCCCTGCATGACAACATTTGGAACTTTGACATAGGGAAGTTAGTTGTCCTAGGTTTTTTTTATAGATTTAGACTTCCTCACCTCGATAACCCAAAAGTATGACTTGATAACTAGAATTGTACTGGGGATAAACAGGGAATGTTTGGTAAAATAAACGCTTGAGGAAATTTAGGAAGTATTTAAAAAGGATTCTACTTCATAGTATCATGAGTCTATTGATTTTTAGGGGTTAGAAAAGGAGTATTAGTGTTAGAAAGAGCAAATTAGGAGGTGAGCATTGAGGGGACATCTTGCTACTATTGGAAGTTTGACATTAGTCACAACCTCTACATAGGAGCCTCTTAAGAATCACTTTTTCAAATTGCATGTTATATATAATTTTGGGATTAGTATCATTTTTTACTTTGTTTCTTTCATCGCTGAAGAAATCCATGTAGGATTAGTTGGAACTACAAAAGGAAAATTTGAAAAAAAAATTGAATGTTATTCTATTTTGATGCATATGATTCTTTTGAAAGGAGTTAATTACTTTGATAAAGAAATGAAATTGAGAAGAGAACATGAGGGAGAGCATCTTCCAGTTCAGTTGTGCAGTGCAGATATGACATGGGATGTAGTTGAGGCCAATTTTGTGAGGTTTGACATATATTCTACATCAAGGTTGATGATTTTCTTATCAAATGATAATCGAAGGAATTCTCAATTACTTTTGGATTTAATTAGACCTATCGACTCCCCTAGTAATTTGAAAGTCTCCCATAATTGGGAAAATATTATACCATTCCTATACGGAAAATATTATACCATTCCTATACTCTACTATTTTTAGAGTATATGGATCTCAAGGAACTCCACATTTACTTCCTTACCAGGTGTCATTTAAATTAGGCCTAGTAGGAATTTTATGGAAACTAGGTGGATTGGATGAACTAGAGTTAATTGGTAGATCAAGAGGTTTCATTTTTCCAATTTGCACTATTGCACACTAGTTTGTAATAACAAAGGGTGGCTGGGTTTTTTTGTACAAATTTTTGAGCCTCTACAAAATGGCTACTTCTCATGCCAGGTTCAATGATAGTGAGGAATTTTTTGAAATATTTAGACAAAGAGAAAAGGACAAGAGCCTTTTATAAATTTGCATGGAGAACAAACACAAATTTTGAAGAATGGTGCACTAAAAGGAAAGTGAAACAACCTGCTAAAGAAGACTTTGTTGTACAGAGAGAAATAAAAGAAGAAATGATGTAGGAATTTAATAATATAACTCCTAAAGAAGGAGGGAGAATGATTAAAGAAACTCAAGTACCACTTCCCCCTAATTGAAATATTGCATATGTTATGGTCTTTGATGATGTAAAAAAGGAGATGCATACTGAGGAGCAAAAACATAAAGCACTAAGTGGTGTAAGGTATAGTGAGGACCATGTTTCTATCATTATTTGGTCTCTGCAAAGAGGATCTAGGACTATCTCCAATGAGTTGAGTGGCTCTAATTTATTATGCAACTTGATTGAAAAATATTGGAGGACACAATCAAATGAGGAGGCAACAAAAATGAACATTGAAACAAAAAACCTTGCATTGGCTATTGCAAGGAGGGAAAATAAATTTGTGCAATAGTTACAAGTGAAGTATGAACTTGTCTTGGTATCCTATAATGAGGAGGTCCAAAAGAATCTAAGACTTGAAAATGAAATTGCTATATATAGAGGGAAACAAGTCAAAATATCTAAAGTTGGGGAGTTATCCCAAAGATTGCTTGCCTTTTAACCTGCTCCTCCACCAACAAGTACCCCTATAGTTTATATTCCTAACACTCCTCAATATCAAGGAGGTTTTACTATAGATAAAACAAGTGATGAAGAAAAGAAAAAAATCTTAGCATTTCCTATTAAATTGGGCGTATATCATGAGGATAATATAAGGGATACAATTTTGTTTCTAGCAGATAGGGTTAATTGGCCTCTTTTCTGTTTAGAGTTTTCAAAGTTGGTGAATATATGGAAAGAATTAGAGGAAAATTAGGATATGCTAAGGGAAATTTTGAGTAAATGGATGATTAGGGATGATATCATCAATTCTTTATGTTTTTCTATCATTGATATAATTGATGACTAGATTGAGAAAACTTTTGAGCAAGCAAATGATCTACTAATTTTCTACCAAAAAAGAGATATGTTGTTGAAAAAGTTGAAAATATGTTTCTCAAGATATGTTAGTAAAAAATCTATCTCTTTCCTCATGTATTAAAAGGCCTAGGAAACATGAAAAAGGATAAGTGGGGCAACAAGCTAAAATAATCAATGAGCATCAGGCTAAATGATGTAGTAAACATTAAAAATTGTATTCTATTTTCTAGGAAAATTGAAGTAGTTAATGTAAAATTATTCTTTGATTCTTTCAATAAATATTTTGATGAAATAAAGAAGTTGGGTAAAGATGTCCTGAAGAGAGAAAGAGAAACCCTAAACTTCAACTGGCCAGATGATACAATCTTCAATAAGTGGATGGTAGATTATTCTTTAGCCTCACAATTACTGTAGGTGGCAACTGAGGAAAGCCTAAAAAATAATGTGAAAACTATAGAGGAAGTATAGTTAGTTGATAAAGCTACCGAAATAGATGATAGAGAAGAAGATTAACAAACTACAACATGCATCCAAGTGTTAGACCCAAGCATAGTAGAGGAGGAGAAAGTGGTTCCATAGCCTGATGAGAAACAAAAAGGAGAAGATCAATCATTAGGTATAGTGGAGGAAGAAGAAACTGCCAAAACACAATTGGCCCCACCACAAAGCAACCCATGAAGTAATCATTCTATTTCCAAGGAAAAAAATCACAAGCTTTTGGTTCTTCTCATGTAGAATATGAAAGTAACTTTTTGTCTTATGTGTAATATTTTAGTTCTAACAAAAACTATCATTTTCCCTCTAGAGCTGAAGCTTGTTGCAACTCATACTATATAAATAAGTTTTCAAGGCTAGAGGATGGTCTGAATTTCTTTACTTACACAAGTTTTGTGAACTTTGAGTTCGTCCATGCATACTGCAAATTTATTCCAGAATTGAATATGAAGGTTAATAGTTTCTAATCTACTTGTGTTACTTTATAATAGGGATTAGCAGTGAATTGTATACAATTTCAAGTAAGCTAGTACAAATAAAGATATTTAACTATTCATTCCAAATCTTGTCTCTTCATTTCTTTCCATTATTTTCTATGAAATTTAATGGCAAAGCTCATTAAGTTTCAGTTGTAATTCATTTTAAATTATAATTTAGTTTGTCTTTTGATAATAATCTAATGGGTTATGTAAATGTGTAATGCAATTTGGGAAAAC